>JAPDEQ010000023.1:0-438557 GCA_027569205.1 Aspergillus kassunensis | reverse complement strand
TTTGACTTTATAATGGCGTTTTGGACCTTAAGTTCGGCTTCTGTTTGAAGAAGCACCTGCATAGCTAGACCACACTGTCGGGCTAAATCGGGTATATGAACTTGAATTGAATTGAATTGAATTGAAAAAAAATATAAAGACCGGAGAAGATGCGGTGTCTCCCTCACCCTGAACATCGATGGGAAAAGATGAGAACATGTCCCTGATGAAAGGACACAGTCGCCAACGTGTGATCCACAACCCAGTTAAAAGTGGCTTATGTATATGGGGCTCTATTCGGTATATTCCTTAACAGCTCCATATTCTCGTCTCGTTCATCATAGAAATTCATCATAGAATATAACCATCTCAATTCATTATCAAGGACGTCACTGCATATAGGCATGCTACGCAACATTCACATAGTTCTAGTCTAGTATCCACTCAGCACACCCTTATTTAAGCCTATTAGCAAGTTGATAGGCCCCATAAACCAGATCAACACTGAGTTATACATATTCTATGTACTGTACTCTTTCTTACCTGGATGTTGGATACCGGAGAACGCACTTAGCAGCTATGTCGGGGCTCGGCCAGTAGCAAAACATGTAGGAATAGGGCTTCATCTTCGCCCTTCTTCCTATAGTCGGGGATCAGATTCATTTAATAGACTAACGATCTGATTATGTTAATATTGATCTTCAAAAGTCAATTATATATTATGTACACGCATTCACCGAGATTCAAATCAAATTGGGTTTTTTCTGCCTTACTTCCACATTCTATCAAGACCGGATTGAATATCTTTTGCCACACCAAGACAAAGGAACCGAAAGTTAAACAAATAGTTTCAATGTCCTAAGAGAGCCATACACACGCAAGGCAAAGCTTTAATATATAAAGGATCTTTGTTCTCCATCCGGGACAATCAACGAGCCATAGTCAATGAAATAATGCAGCTGTTGCTGAAAGGATAGTGAAAGACCACTCTAGGTCCAACTAACAAAGAAGCACAACTTGTCTCACAATCTCAAAGATATACATGCATTCTCAGCTGAAAGCCCCCATTATCCGCCTACCATGTCGACTCCTTTGTCTGTCTGTAGAGATAAATACCAGGCTGCAACCCAGCTTCGTCAACAGTATCCTCTCACCATACCATTTACCAGAGTATCTGCGATTAATCAACAAAACAAAAGCCCAACTACAACAACCAAACCAACCGCTAAAATGGTCCGCGCGAAGAAAACACAAGCCCGGCAATTTATCAACTACACCGGCAACGCAAACACCCCCTTCAAGCGCGAATCCAGCGAGTCCAGCGAGGAATGGAAAATCAAAGTCGACGAATCTGACAATCCCTACGCACAAGATCCGTCAGCATACCAAGTCCCACATGACAACCAGTGCACTTGTGAACAAGAAGACTCAAACTCAGACGAAGGGCTGTTCCACGACAAAGGCGACCCCGACGACTGGTTCGGCCCTGGGACCGAACAGGGCCCCCCTGCCCGTGTCCCCCCTGCCCATGTCCTCCGCAGCACAGATCCCGCTGTATACGAATACATGACTAGGGCAGATACCTTCTTGGATAACTTGGATATTACCCCGATCCGTAATCAGAACCGGAACCCGAACCAGGGATATGATTATGGCCGGGACTTGATCCCCCAGTATCCCCCAGTAACACCCATCGCCGCGAGAACGCACATGCACATGTCCGGTAACCACAACGACGTGGCGCCGGGGTATTTGTGGGGACAAACTCACCCGTGGGGACAGGCACGGGAAGTGTCCTGGAACTTGTTGGAGGAGGCACGAAAGGTTAAGCTTGCGCGACCTGGTGACACGGGTTGTCCATGGCTGGACAGTGTCAGCATCGAAAGCGCAGAGGATACTGGTACCGACCCCGTCGCAACAGGCACGAGAGGCTTCCCTAAGATCTCCAGCTTCGGGGATCGACGTCCAGGCCGGAAACTCCTGCGAATCAACACCGGGTCGACGAACGAGCCGCTCGATCTCGACGAGGACGAGGACGAGGACGCCATCAGCCCAACAAATACAACCGGAAAGTCTCGGCCGAAGCCCGGCGCTGACGCGAAAGGGAAAGCGAAAGTGAAAGTAGAACCCATGGGCGCTCCTGCTATCAAGCTCAAGAAGCCCATCGATACCCCACGACCAATGACAATGACAACGCTGGCTGGGCCCGCGGGCTTAGGCTTTGGGGGAAAGCCCCCAGGGGCATCGCCACCACTGCCGATCCGACCTGCTCAGAAAAAACCCATCTGCGCCAGTTCCAACAAGAAAAAGCTCGATTTGTCTGCTCCGAGAGGCACAGGCGGCCGCGACCAGCGGAGCCGCTCTCCTCCGTTAGACCGATCTATCAAGCGATACCGCGAGCGGTCTCGAGTCGGACCACGCGCGTCTTCACCAGAGGATGTTCAGATGCGCGAACATGGACAAGGACGCGGAGGCAGCTCTGTCTCGCCAGTCTACGTCCCTAACAGCGGCTCGGACTATGATGCTGATCAGGAAGATGGACCGCGCAAGAAGATTTGCTGGACGCGGCCGTCTGCGAAGTCTGCAGAGGAGGATTATGATTTCACGGGTGTGCAGGCTAATAAGCCTGTTGATGCTATGAGTCGCGAGGAACTGCTGGTTGAGGTTAAGGAGGCGAAGGCGCGGATCTGGGAGATGGAACTTTCTGAGTACCGGGAGTCGTTTTTGCCTTGATGTAATGCGTTGGGAGGAGAATCAGTAGATGGGTGTTTCTTTTGTTCAGTTGATAAATAAGAATGGCTGTGTTGAGTTAATATATATTGGTTCAATTCAAATGCTCTTAGTTGTGTATATTCAAGTTCGTAGGATTATAATTATTGTAGACAGTGAATTAATAGTAGCACTCTTGCTACAAAGTAGAGCCTACCTCATACCGTACCGGAGCGAATAACTCAACTATCAAACTAGGGAAGCAAATCACTACACTGTTGGAACTGCCCGGTGTCGGCTTGGAAGGTATCTGGATAGCTCCGATCTAGCATATCTAGCCAAGAATTGAATATCGTAGAGAATGCAATTGGAAATTCATTGAGCATGCTTGTATTACTTCCTGTTGTTAGTTGGGTTCATATAATTTTCTGTGAAAAGACAATAAATACTTGGTTAATCACTCAATATGAATAAAAACCCGACTATACCGCGTCAACGGGAACGTCCCATTATCAGTCCCCTGCAGAATAACCGAGACGGTCTGGCCACTCTTCGCATCAGCAGGAATCCTCACTCTTGCTAGATGCTGCTGATGGTTCCCGTACTCCGTCACAGAAACACTCCCAGGGTACGACCCTTCTTCGAAAAACTGCCACCACGAGGTCGTCACCGCGTCTCCATCCGGATCGCTCACCGCACCGGCCAGCGTCACAGTCTCCCCAGGACGCGCCGTTACAGTGGTCCCGTTGAGGATATTAACAACAGGGGCGTGGTTCGCGCGTGAGTAGTCTGCCGTGAGAGTCCACTGCATACGAGCCGCAAAGTCATTCTGAACGGCCGCGGCCCAGCGGCTCGTTGTGTATCCCGGCACCTCTGCGCCGGTTTCGTTCTTCTCTGTCTCGGCCATAGACCACAGGTTCGGCGAGGTGGTGTTCTGCGTTGACCGGCTGCCCCAGCCGCCGAGACTGGGGTCGGTCGGGTCTTCGAGGCCGGTTCGTAACAGGGGATTGAAAGCGACGTTGTCGCCCTCTGATAAGAAAGCGTATTGGTCTAGTGGTTGACACCACTGGGCTGAGTGTTCCGTTTCTGGGGGACGAATACCGAATACATCAAAGGCGTCGCCTGGCATGGATTGGCCGTCGAGCCAGGATCGGTATAGCGAGCCGTACGGGCCTGTTTGGATGTTCGATCTGATCCAGGCGCTAGTGAAGTAGAGGCCGTTGTCTGGGAGGCCGCGGGTGTTGCCTTCGCCCTGGTTGCAGTTGTAGCCCCAGGTGGTGTACCCGGCCATGAGGTCCACGACGCGGATGGCCGGCCAGTTGGGCGCGATGTAGTTTGCGTATGTCTCGTCTTGGAATCCGCTAGCCAGGATAACGGCTTTGCGGGAGACGGCGTCTCTGATCTGCGTCGAGTTTGAGGTCTGCTCGATGGACTTCAGAGCACGGGCTATAGTGCTTGTGCCAGCCCAGGCCTGTAGGTAGAGTGGCCGCGGGTCATCGTCGAGAAGCAGCGAGCGGATCACATCGGACCCGTCTGTGTCGTGATCCATCTCGCCTTCGAAGTCGATGTTACCGACGTGGACTGTGGACAGGAGCGCTTCGGGCGAGGGGTAGAAAGGGTCGTGGACGCGCAGATTGGGGTAGACGGCGGCGTAGGCCTTGAGGACGACATCCTGGATTGTGCGAGTCCCGGTCCAGCGGTGCGTCCACTGGGGGGAGGTGTACTCGCGGCCAGGGAGGAAGAACTTGGAGCCATTACCGTCGCCGGCCCAGTGATAGCGACTTGCCGAGTAGATGATGGCCTGGGTGTCGAGTTCGTTTGAGTAGAGGAGGTATCGGATGAGGGAGGCCAAGTCGTCCTGCTCCATATCGGTCAGGACGACTGTGCGCACTGCAGTGGCCAGGCCGATTAACAGACAAATGAGAAAGAACTGCATCTCGTTTGGACAAATAGAAAGAAGTACATCTCTGGTTTGGATTCATTCTGTCGGTTGTTTCTGGTTTAATAGTCGCGACCGTGGCTACAGTTGCCTAGATGGTGGTGCTTTGCCCTATGGATTGTGGTTACAGTTGCCAGATTGATGTGATTGCGGGGAATCTGGGGATAACAGAACAAGAAAACAAGAAAACAAGAATAGTAGCGTAAGATTTCCTCATCCAGAAGATTAGCGGTTAAACCTGCGCATTTCGTGACAAGAGATATTCCCATATGAAGGAGGTGGTATTGGTAGGTCAAGATTATTAAGAAAAGTACCAAATAAGTCAGTATGCCCGAGTGGTTAAACCTACAAATTCAAAAATACCTGACGTTTCTTTTTCACTTTTGTATTTTTCACCACGTAACGGAAATACTTAATCAAATACTTTAAACTATTCAAACCCTCCCCTCAGTCCTCTCCCCAAGCTCCAACAACTCCTCCACCGTGGTAAAATGCATCTTCGAGAAGTATTTCTCCCGCTGCCGGAGAGTCTTCTCCTTCGGACACGCCACTGCTCCGGACACAGTGAAGTGTTCGATTTCCGGCAGCCCGATGTCCTCATCATTGGCTGCGTTGTTTTTGTATTCCTGCATGGACGCCTCGATGTCCGCGAGGCTGCGGTATTTCCGAGTAAACGGGCGGTCTGAAAGTGAGTATATAAAGAGTATAAAGAGAGGGAGAGAGGGCATACCGTAGAATTTCTCCACGACCTTTGCGACTTCGTTGAATGTCCCCCATCCTCCGGAGACATACGTCACGGGTTCCTATCCAGAGATCCACGGTCAGAAGGAATACAAACTACTCGGAGACAGACATACCCAATCCTCCTCCCCCAACAAAGCAACAACAGCCCTAGCAACATCCCTCCCAAACGTCCAACTCTGAATCTCATCGCCGCTCCCGCGCACCGTATACGTCCAGTCCCGATAGTAGAGCGGAAACTCGCCGTCAATATACTTCATGTACGTCTTCTCGGGACGCAGAAAGTAATCCATGAACCAGCCGAGATTAATTAGCGTCCATTTCAACTTTTTGTCCTCCTTGCTGTCCGGCGGCGCAAGCTCGTGTAGGAGTTTCCGCAGCGGCGCGCGCGTCTTCCCATAGGAAATCGGCAGGTCAGGAAAATCTTCGCTGTTCCCGCCCCATTCCGAGGGAATGAAGGTTTTGCATGTTGCTGAGTGGAGACATGCGTTGAGGAGCGTGGTGTGCAGCGGGAGGTACGCGCTGTTGTCGCAGCGGATGGTCGAGATCAGGGCTGTTGCGCCGGTGGTGTTGAGGATCTGGAGGATGGAGGGTTCGGTGTAGTCTGTTGTGTGGGTTGTTGTGTGGGGGTGTGGTGGGAGGGTTTCCTGTTAGGGTTGTTAGAGAGATTGCTTGAGTAGGGATGAGTAGGGATATGTACCTTCCGGGTCAATAACACGACGGAGAATCGTCCGTCTTTGGTGAGTTCTTCGTGTAGGTACCGGCCGAGATCGCCGGTTCCGCCTGCGAGGGCAATGGTCTGTCGTTCGCTCATGGGAGTGGTTTGATAGAGGTGGGATTGTTCGTCTGGGATACAACAGCGAGGAGGAATTGTTCACAGCGAGAGAGGTCATTTATGTCACAGTAGACTTGAGATCGTTTCCAGATACATCAGATACATCAGATGACAGGTGTGAATAGCGTGCATACCAAGTTACACTGCAGGGGCGCGGATACAAAGGATACTCCGTAGACTCCGAGCAATCTCAAAGCACAAAGATAGCAAACAAACTAGGATCTACAAAGAACTGTACGTCTTGCCTAACCAGGCCGAAACCATGCAGCAAGTAACAGTTAACCCGAAATAAAAATACGTATTCAACTCAAAAATCCTTCGGCCTCCCACCCTTCAACTCAGGATACAGGACATAAATCGGATCAACCTGGTCCACCTGCCCACACGCCGGCTCACTGATGTAGTAGCCGATAAACTCCTGCGTTTCGCGGTCATACTGCTTGACTACATCCCGCGGAATGGCAATAAACATGTTTTCCTCCTGCCGGAGATACCCACGCAACGCGAACGTAGAGTACACCAGACGGCGCTGATCGGTTGTCGTGTTGTTTCCGCCCCCGTGGAATACAGACGAGAACATGATGAAGGCGTCGCCCCGTTCTAGCTCGGGGACGATCACGTCGTTTAGGTCTGGGGGGGTGGTTCTGTCGGTTGACCTGTATACACACTGTTAGCCTGCTGCCTGTCTGGGTACCATGCCATGCCATGCCTGCCATGCAAAGCATGTACAGTATAGATAGATAAACACACCACAAATGACTCCCTGGAATAAACTGCGTCCCGCCATTCTCCCTCCTAACCCTACACCCCGCAACCATCATGCCAATGCCAATCTCGCGCTTAGCATCGCGTTCATCATCCCACGCCTCGATCTCAGAGACAACCCGATGATTCACGTAGCTATCGCCATGCAGCGGCTGAGCCTTTCCGCCGGGGCCGATTTCAATAGCCACGCTTGCGGCCACGTACGGCTTTGACACGGACTCTTTGCGTTTGTCGCCCCACCAGAATGTACTCCGTGTTGTGAGCAGCTGCGTGCAGAGGGACTGGAATACGGGGTTCATGAGTTGCGTTCTTGTGTATGTTGGGCTGGCGGCGATGAGGGCGTTGACGCGTTTTGTTTCCTCTGCTTTTTTTTAGTAACTTGTCTTTCGATTCGAATTGTAAGGTGGGAAGAAGAAGGGGGGGGTACTTGGGAAGAATTCGCCGTCCCATTCGACATCTTGGTCGATTTTGTCCTTGATTTCGGCGTAGCTTTTGTCGAGGTCGTTTTGGGCGATGAGGTTTCGGAGGACTACGCCGCCGTCGCGCTTTAGGAGGTGGGTGATGTCTTCGATGGGGGCGTCGGGGGGTAGGTACTGGAGACCAGGTTTGTATTGCTTTGAGGTGGCCATCTTGGTCTGTAGTATAGAGACGGAAACTGCTTGACCAGTGGATGTAATTTATGTATTCCTACAGTCTTCTTTATTCCTCTCCAGGGCTATTCTTGGGATACCCCCGCCTCCACAACAACCAAACAACCATCCCTGCAGCCGGCAGGGATCCCATGCCAGCTTGTGAATTGTGATAGTAAGCACTAGGCTCCAAATCCCAGAGGAAAGTCGAAGTCAAGGTCTGTGCTTCGGCAGCTTCGGAAGCTTCGGAAGTAATTAGCTAGTGAATAGCAACAGAGCACCTCTCAGTAAATGTCTCTAGACTGAACCGCTTACATCTGAACCAGGGGATCTGTAAATCCTCGCAATCGGTCAGCTGGTGATGGTGATGATCTGCATAGAAAGATATTCAAAAGCAGACTGCTTCCTGCTTCTTGCTGCTCTACGTGGGTCTATGCTACTGGATTTGTTTGCCATCTGTCTCACTGCACCGAGTTCACTGTTCAGCTCAGCTGTCATGCACGACTCCGACTTTCTTGTCACACTTGATAGATCCATTTCAGATGTCCGTGCTCACTGCTCAGCCGGGGTCCTTAGCCAACCCATGGTAGACAGGCTCGGAGTATCTCATGCTGTATGCCGAAGCACATGCATGAGCTTATGCGAGAGCACGGTGACGAATCTGACGATGTGCTTGGAATGCATGAACCCTGCATTGGGGCGTCGATTATAGGATGATTCTCTGTCATGGATGAATTGAGTCGAGATGAGACAATCGACGATCTCCGATCCGATCCCCGAGCGTGAGGAGAGGAGATGAGCTCTCATGGTGATTATATCCCCCGTCGTCAAGCTCAGTGCTCTCATTCTGACCCTTCATACCTTAGGAATATTCGACTTTCCATCACAATGTTCTATCGCTCACCTCAACCAGAAAAGCCCCCGGGCTACGCCTGGCGCTCATCCAGGCTGTTCATCGTCATCGTTCTGTCAATAGCGATGTTTACGGGTAAGCAAGCAAGGAAAAGCCCCATCTGCCGACTTGTTATGGTAACCCAGGGAATGAATGCTGAATGGATAGACTACTTCCTGTTTAGCTTCATCATCCCCATAATGCCCGACATCCTGCAAGGCCGCCTCGGGGTCTCTCAAGAACACACACAGCTAGTCACATCCATCATCCTATCCATGAACGCAATCGTATCGATCGCTATAGCCCCGTTGATAGGCCACCTGGCCGATAGGGTGAAATGGAAGAACAACCTCATGATCTCGTCGTATCTCATGAACATTGTCGGCACGGTTGTCACTGCGTGGTCTACTACATGTATGTATCCTCTCTGGCTGTCTATCTCCCACCTAATAGCTAACTTTATAGTGACCGGTCTCCTAATCGGCCGGCTTACCCAAACAATCGCCGGCTCCTTGTTGTGGATCGCTGGCATGGCAATCTTAGGTGCAAGTGTACCGCCAAACCATCTCGCCCGAGCCATGAGTATCTGCATGCTGTTCATCTCCGCGGGTCTCTTGTCGGCTCCTGTTATTTCGGCGTCTTTGTTCAACTCCGTCTCGTACAGCTTGACCTGGATAGCGGCGCTTCTGGTTCTGCTGGTTGGAACAGGAATGCAATGTCTCATGCTCGAGCCATACAATTTCCCGACTGAAACAAAGAATTCCTCGCCGCAAGTCCGAGGCCATGATCACGAAACAGACCCCCTCCTTGCCCAGCAGCAGCAAGATCAACCCCCCCACGCCCCAGCAACCTCTTACCAAATCTACAACCTCATGCTCCGCAAACGCCGCGTAACAACATCCCTAATCGCCGAAACCCTCTTCGCAATCCTAATCTCCAGCTTCGAGGCCACCATCCCGCTGCACATCAAAGCCGTCTTCCACTGGGAGAGCATGCAAGCCGGACTCCTCTTCCTGCTTCTCCAGGCACCAACCCTCCTCCTCGTCTTCCCCGCCGGCTGGCTGAAGGATTCCGTCGGCATGCGCCTCCCTGTCACGGCCGGCTTCTTGCTTCTGGCTCCGTCGCTTTGGTTACTCGGTGTTCCTGGGAATGGGTATTTCCCCTGGGCGGGTGGGAGTGTGGGGAGGGTTATCTATGTTGGTACGCTGCTTTCGGTTGGGGTTTGTAGGACGCTTGTTTTGGGGATTGGGGGGGTGGAGGTTTTGCGTGAGTTTTGGATTTCTTTTGCTTGCTGATTGTTGCTTGCTTGCTTGTTTGCTTCGCAATATATTGGTCCATGTTCCTAATGTTGGAATCATATCCAGGAGGCGCAACCGAACTCGCAACCGATTACCCCGGGATCTTCGGCTCTGCCACTGGCCATTCGCGCGCCTTCGTGTTGTCGAATATCACCTGGAAACTCGGCATGTTTGTCGGGCCCCTCGCGTCGGGGTTCTTGACTGTGTCGATTGGGTATTATTTGATGAATGTGATTCTTGGTGAGTTCTTCTAATATCAGATATTGAGGAGGTCTGAGCTGACGGAGGATCCTGCTAGCAATTCTTTGTCTTGCTATGGGTATTACTGTGTATCTTGCGCTTAGGACGAATTAGATATTCTAAACTCTAGAGTCACCTCGATCGAGATTGTTAATCTTTCTTTCCTTTCTTTCTTATTGTGGCTCGGAGGCTCGAAGTAGGAATACCTGTATGACAGCCTACGGGATGCGCATACAATATATATCGTTCCCTGCCGCATTCAGGTGGTGCTCATGTTACTGTATTTGGCCAAACTAAACAGTAAAAGAGGTCAATGAAATGTAATGGGATGTTCAATGCTCGCTGAACGCCAAGTATAGTGAACCCGGACAGCCCTAACTCGGATATTAGAGCCCCGCAGCTTGATAGGCGAGTTATACCCATGACATGATGCAAATGGTTATGTCATAGAGAAAGGTGATCTTATTGTTTTCATCACAATGTGCTTTCTCGAACAGCAATCGCAATCAAACCCTTGTTCCAGTTCCTGGATGAGGCTTGATGATGACCTCAACGGTGGCCGAGACAGGGAAAGGCTGCTCCATGTCCACTCGGGGCTCCAAGGAAGAAACTTGAATCTGGGATAAGCGCCCGGAATAACAGGATTGTTGACATCATATTATCTGTATGTGAGTCCATGATTCCATGACTCCGATACTATGGCTCTCGTTGTTAATGCAACTGATCGTCAGCTGCGAATCGGAGTCGTAAACCAAGCCTGACAGTGGTTCGACCGCTGTTTAACCTTCAAGTTGCTTATGACCGTGATCATAATGTATGGTGTCCTGTGTGTAGAATGTAACGCTCGCTGTTCTGTTGGTTAGCTGTGTATAAAGTCCCCCAATGCCTCAAGCAAAGAGTCCTCAAGCAAGCATCCATAAATCAACAACATGAACAGAATCATATATCTCATTATCCTAGCCCTCGCACTTCTCACCCACGCAGATCCGCGCCTCTCCCACGCAGACCCAGACCCAGAACCCCCCACGCTCCCCTCCAAAGACCCCTTCTACATCCCAACCGCCTCAAACTGGACAAAAGAACCCGCTGGCAAAATCCTCGCCTCTCGCCCCGTAACAGTCGAACTCTCCATCGTCCCCGGCGGCGACATCGAATTTGCCTCCTACCAACTCCTCTATGTAACCCAAGACCTCGGCGGCAACAAAGCCACCTCCGTCACAACAATCCTCATCCCCGAGGGCGCAAACACCTCCCGCATCCTCTCCTACCAAATCGCCTACGACTCGCCCGACGTCAACTGCTCCCCCTCCTACGGGCTGCAGGTCGGCGCCAATAAAGCCGCCATCGCATGGACATTCAACCAGATGACTATAATCGCCGAGCTGCTGGCTGAGGTTGGGTCTCCTGTTTTGAATATCCCGGATTACGAGGGGTTCAATGCGGCGTTTACGGTTGGCCCGCAGAGCGCGTATCAAACGCTCGACTCAATCAGGGCTGCGACGGCGTTTTTTGAAGATCAGAAAAATCAGGAAACGGTGTTATTCGGGTACTCGGGCGGCGGGTATGCGTCGGAGTGGGCGTCCGAGTTCCACGGGGACTACGCGTCAGACGTGAACATTGTCGGCGCGGCGATTGGCGGGCCGCCGCCGAATATCTCGACGACGTATCGGAATGTGAATCGGGTGCTTTCGACGCTGGATGTGTGGGCGATGCTGGGGGTGATGAACGCGATTCCGAAGATCAATGAGTCTATGTATGCCGACCTGAAAGATGAGCACCGGGAGAAATTCCTGGGTGCGTTGGGGCGGTGCAGTGAGCCTGAGGAACCGCCGCCTGCTATCCCAAACTACGCGAACTTGAATAATTGGTTCAAGAACGGGGATGGGTTTTTGACAGAGTTTGAGCCTGAGTTGAGAGAGATTGGGGTGATGGGGATGCATATCAAGGAGGGAAAACCGCCACGGTTCCCACTTTATATGTACCAGGGCTCGGTGGATATTGTTACGGCGCCGTATCGGAATACGAAGGCTTTGAAGAAGGCATTCTGTGATGCGGGAACGGCGGTTTTCTTGGTTAAGTGGAAGGGACTGGGTCATGGGGGGACGTTGTATGCTGGGACGACTTTCGCGATGAAGTGGATTAACAAGGTTTTCAATGGCGAGCCGGTTCAGAATGGCTGTGGGAAGGAGGATTATGAGGTTGATGTCGGTGCTAGAGACTTTGCTGGCATTTCTGGAGGGTATCATGATGGTGAGCGTTCTGCTGGTAGACCTCTTGGTGAGGAACCCCTCTTCGTTCAGAGTGAACCATCCTTTGAAAGAGTAGACCTGTGAAGGTATATTCGAGCTGACGAGGTTCGTTTGGTGATCTTGTTGCTGAATGCAAGGGTCGTTGCCGGCAAAGCTTTGGGAATGGAAAGACGTTCTTTCCTTTTGGGTCGCTGTGGCTGTAATAAGAGATGGACCCAGTCGTGTCTGGAGGTACTTAATGGTCTTGATGTCTTTTAAAGTAGTCATGCTGGCTGACAACATCGGGTCAGCATGGCTCATAGTATCGAACACGCAATGAAAATGCCTTACGAAAACCCCAAAGACAGAGAATAGCAGACGTCTGGCTTTCCTATGATGTGTTGAATAGATTGCTTTCAATGTCGCTGTGTTTACCTTCACCAGTGCATCCTGGAGAGGCCCATCGACCGTTTCAAGCAGAGTTAGCATCTCACCAAGACTGATTAACGCGATTTATTCTTCAGATTCCATGCTGAAGGACTTCCTGCAACATCGCTTTCACAACGAGGACTCGATACGTTTAATCTAAGACAGCATATCGATAGATGTTGACCACAGCCATAATGATGGAGGGAAATACTAGTGAAGGCTTTTGGAACATGTCCAGATGTGAGGTGATATTCCCAAAACAAAAGCCAGTAAACAAATTCTATGACGACTAATCACTACAAGTAACATATTGAAAAGAAAGTCGCCCTTTTCCCTTTTCCCTTTTCCCTCTCCCACTTTCTTTGACCCCATCCACCATTCTCATTCCCACCACGCCTTTACCACACTTTACCACCAAGCAAACATTCTACACTCGATAATCCTCAATAAAACTAGAACTACACACACTCAGTGCACATCAAAATGCCTATGAACTGGTCTGCTGAAGCGAATGCAAAGGTCCGCTCCACCCTTCAAGAAAAGCCTCCCACTAACCAAATACAGCTGTTTCTCGCCGTTCTCGACCAGATGAAGGAGCAGAACGTCAAGCTCAATTTCCATACGCTAGCCCAGTACATGGGTCCCGGTAAGCCCAGTCCACTCCAGCCTTGTCCATAAAGCCCCCAGTGAAGGGAATACGCCCGCTAACTAGTCCTTGTCTTGATATGCAGGGTGCACCAACCGAGCTATCGATCATCAGATCGCGAAGCTGAAGAAAATGGCCGCTGAGGCATCCACCGTCCAAGCTCCACCTGGAGAATCTGCACCGCCCACACCCACAGCATCTACCCCCAAGAAACGTCGCGCCCCCGCTGGGTCAAAAACCTCGACTCCAGTTAAGAGGAAGAATGGGGAGAAGGCTGACACTAGGGCTGACGAGGAGGGCGAGGACGAGGAGGAGAGGCGCCTTGTTGATGAGGTCAAGCAGGAGTTAAAGGAGCTGTAGAGAGGGATTCTCAGTAATGACTTCATGCACTTTGGGTTCCGCTTGGTGGTGGGATGGTTTACTGCTTGACGGGCGAGGGGAGTCTTGTTTGTCATCCACTTGAAAGACAGCTTGGTGATGGACTTAAATAAGGTGCATGTAGAAAACCACAATGTATCTGTCTACGGACGAGTTAGTTACGCGTACGGCTAGACGGCACCCTTCCTTTCCCTCGACCATCGTCTGTCCTCGTACGTACTTGAATAGAATGCGCCTCGCTATTACTTTATTAGTTTGGCTTTTATCATATAATAGCTCTTGCTGTGTTATGATCACCATAATGAGATGAGCGACATGGTTTATCCTGGATAGGAATTTAATCCTCCATCTTCCACACTGGATCCTTCCTGTCAGACATGGGAAAACCATTTACTAGACACGGGCTTTTATGATTATTTATTACTTAGATCAAGATTGAACCCCAAACAGGTAACAGCATAAAAGATGTTGCGCGTGCTGAAGTAGTCACTGTTCACACTATTACATCTATCACGTCGACATATCCAGTCTCTTCCATTCTCCTCTCCGTCCACGGTCCAATATCCCACGTCTATCAGGGACGATTTCGTGTCGTGCACATATCCAAGGCCCATCAAAGGAGTTTAGTCAGTCAAGAGGCACGGTTAGAAAATGGTGCTATAACATCCACACTTTGGACAGAATCCCGACCTTGTGTCCCCTTGACAACGGCAAACACGCGTTTTTCCCACGCAGTCTTTGGAAGCCGTTGAAATACTTCCAGCGAAACTCCTGAACATACGACTTACGGACTTTCAGCGTGTGAAGAAGCAAGCTAGGGAAGTTGTGGATGAGGCTCCTGAATACAGACGCATCATCGCCCATGCACCAGTTACAATCCAGGGGGCTCTCAGTATGAACACTACACGGTTCTTCTCGTGCCAGAACCCTACGAGGAGCTCTGTACGGCGAATTGCACGAGCTGCGATGACCTTAGAGGTTACATTTACTTGACTACCTGCCGCCGTGCCTGTTTTATTTGCTTGACGGAAAATATTGAATATAAACAGCTTAATTCGGACGACACAGGACCTTGGAGCATTACCATTAATAGAGAAAATCCTAGAATGAGGATTAATAGGGCGCATTCATTTATATTGTTTAATGCAAACGCCGCACAACAAGCAGAGATTGCTCGCCATGACACTATGGATTTAATGAAACAACGTGTCTCAGACGCTGCCCTTAGCTAGCCTAACAGGATGGCCCTGTAGAACGTGAGGCATTGGAGTAAGAGATGGCCACCTATGAAAATGACAGTCAGTCTTCATCTCCAGTACGTCATGTGGGAATCAGAGAGCTGATTCTACGTCCCAGGTTACGACTGGGGTATCTACTACTTGGGTTGGATATCTCACGATGGGACTATAATAATCTCTTCTGCTCGTATCGAATCATCACATGAGAAGCCTTGCGGAACACATAAGCAAACGGGAGAGATTATTAAATGGATGATGTGACTGATATTCATTCTACGGCCATGAAGATGCAAGCCAGAAAGGCTTGGAGAATCATTATATGAAGAAGACATTAGGAGAATATCAACGGTAAGAAAGCCTTTCGCTAGACGACAAATATGAACGATTCCACGTTCGCAGTCATCGAGAAACAAAGCATACCAACCCGTACATCGAAATCAGGCTCTTGCGTCAAACCAGGCTTTCTCAACGATTCATGCCAGCCAGATGACCTAACCAACCTATCGGCGACTCATCTCATCCATCCCAGGCTCGACCATGTGTCTCACTCACATATGAGCAGAGCGGTTCAGCTCTCCCTCTTGAGTGTTGCGCATCTGATCTGGGTCCCCGATTTTTCCTGCACTGTTCGAAGTTCTCGTCTTTTTGCAGCCGCAGGTGTACATGCGCCAGTATAGGGTGCACATCTTAACAAGTCAGCCTTGGGCTAACAGACAGATAGATAGGTCAGCACGTGGACTTACTTTGCTAGGTTGAAATTTGTTGGGACCGAAGTAAGTGGTCACGGCCTCTTTATTAGCGTATGGTAGTAATGTGCAAACTGGACAGTGTAATGCTTCGAGATGGTCAGCTGTCCGCGGAGGGAGTCAGAGATACGAGAATAAATTGGATTTGACTGCCTGGATGACTGGCTGGCTGCTCCTTTTAACTTGCCAGGAATCTATGCGCAGCCTATTGTAGCTGGCTATTCACTTTAACGCAGTGCACCGAGGGGCAGTGCTATCTAGTTAGGTGAGGCACACTCTGACCTACGTACGTATCATCAAGATGTTTTCCAATATACTCTGGATCTACTGAGATCTACTTACTCACTACTCTTATATCAGACTTTGGTCGATTGGTCGTATGGACGTAAGTAGTCCCTTGATTGTGGATTGGATGTGATCAATAGGCGTGATCAAATACAATAGAGAGCATATCTTGACAATAACCAGGCCAGAGTGTGTAGAGGGCGTATAGCCTGTCATTGAATGATAGAACCGTCCACACCCACACCCGCTTCTCTACACCAGCGAACTGCTAAAGATGAACGGTTTTTTTCTTGAATGCGTTGTATTCTTAGCGTGCGAAAACATAATGAAATTCACCCATATCATCGTATACCACCATCAAGCGTATTCTAGTAAGCGTATCAATTTTGTAACGATGCCATCCACCACCAGTCTAGCGCCTCACTCAGTCCAGTTCAAAGAACAGGCTTGAAGCCCTCCCGCTGCTCAAACAAATTCAACATCGGAATAAACAGCTTCTTGCCCTCCGTCTCCCTGCCCTCTTTACCAGCCTCAACAGCTTTCGCGCGGTCCTCTGCAACTTCCTCCCAGGTCACCCAGCGCCATTCAGCACATTTATTTTTCTCGAGGATCTATACCGCACCAATCAGTCCAGTCCACGTATTCGCCTCAGACTTCTGAAAAGGGGGGGAAAGACATACCTCGGGCTCCTGTCCCTCCTTCACCCTCGCACCCACGAAAACAGTCACATAATGCTTCCCGTCCTCGATCATAACGTCGTTGGTGGCGGTCAGGAACTGTACATTGTCGATGACAAGACCAGTCTCTTCTTGCACTTCGCGGGTTGCGCACTCGGCGAAGGATTCGTTGAATTCGAGGTGCCCGCCGGGGAGGGCCCATGTTCCTGTTTGGACTGTTAGTACCGTACTGCTCTGTGAAGGTGGGTTGTATGTAGGGGAAGGGAGGAATACCGGCACCGTGACTCCCCATTCTCTGACCGAGGATGAATTTATTTTCGTGGTTTAGGGCAAAAACGCCGACGCCGACGCGCACGTTCTTTTGCTGTTCTGTTGTCATGTTTGCTGGAGTGGGTTGGGTAGAGTTTGATTGTGATTGTTGCTGCCTGTTTGCACTGGGTATTCAGAGATATTGGCTGTGAGAGATGAGGAAAGTAAAGACGTGATGAGAGCCAAGAGCTCAGATTATATAGATTAAGCGCCAGAAAGAAAAACGCCTAGAGGAGCAAGCGCAGGTGGTGTGACGAGAAGAGAAGGGGCTTTGAGTGACTAGCTTGACTCCGAGGCTGTACAGTGAGTGGATGACACTGGATGTAGATACACAAAGGAAACCCGGGCGCAGGGCTGAATTCGGCTCAAGAGTCAATGTGCAGTTTAGGTACTAATTTATTTTCAAGGCAGACTGCAGCCTATAGTGTCTGACAGTAAAACACAGTAAAGAAAGATCGTAAAGAAAGATCATACGGTAAAGAAATCTGGACAAAACACGTCGGTCACGTGCGTTTCTAACGGTTTTATCCCCTCCTTGACTCTTGACTTCCTTTCCAACCTGACATCAAAGAACTTTTCCCTCCAGTGCAATATCCTGCCAAAGACCACCGACTATCTACTCAGTCGATTGAAGGACAGAAAATGGCCCAGAGATCGCATGACCACCGATGTACATCTCTATACTACGGCGACATTGCGCAGTCTCCAGCCGACCGCCACGCCTTTGTCGAGATTGACGCGGGCGCAAAGCTTCCAGGTCATTTGCATCCTAATGTCGCTTCGTCTGTTGCAAGAATGCTAGGATAATGTCAGAAATCCGTGCTAGCGACGAGATCAATGGAGATGAATCCTCTCGACTTAAGTACTCGCGTACGGAGCCTGGGAGGCCAATGGTTTAAATGTTGGGGCTCATCCTGATTCCTCAGTGATTTGAACCCGTCTAGAAAAAGGAGCAAGCCCGCGTGCGACCTCAAAGCAGGAACAGCCGGCTGGGTATTGGGGGCCGACTTTACGGCGCTAGACAGCCCGGGAGAACGACTTTTTTGGACTCTCCAGACGCGACAGTTTGTGACGGAAGCGGAAAAAGAGAAGCAAGAAAGGAGTCAAGGGCGACTAATGAGCAGGGATCATGTGAGGTAAGCCGTGCAGTTGTCAATTTAATCCCTGTCGGACTGGGATCTTTCTTGTCCTGGCATTGGTTAGGCTGTCAGAGTCTAACTAACACTCGAGCACTGGGCAGTGGGCAAAGAACCTTGCGAACCTGGAAGCCTGGAAGCCAGCACCCTCACCCTGAATTCCAAGAGAACTCGTCCGTACCCTCGCGCTTGCGCACGCCACTAATCGGAAGGCTGATTTAAGGATGACCGAAACCCCATGCTCACCCTAATCCTCATAGTCTCCTGCATCCCCGCCTGTCAGATCTTCACGTCGGGGACATCGGATGATATTCTCCGAACCTGTTTCCGTGAGCCCCATGAGAACTGGGGTTGAGAATTAGTCTACTCAGCGGACGGAGTTTCTCTTGTAGATACCGGCACACGCTCACAGCGAGCTGGTTGGTATTTAAATAACCGTCGGCCATACCCAACTCCCACTCGCACAGCCGTCTGCCGCGTTCCATAAAGTACTTTGGAGGTCACGTAACATCGATTTTAGACGGGCCTAAAGGGGAAGCCTTGCGAACTGCCGATGGAAACCTGAGGCACAAGCTGCATCTAGCTTACCGTTAATATCTTGTCCGAACGTAAGATTAAATGGTAAGCTAAAGAATGTCGAAAAGCTCGAAGATCGGCCATCAACCGAAAGGGGAAGGGCTGGATTGGGTGAGCCACCGACATATGCCTCGATAGCTCTGCGTTAGTATTACGCCCCCATAAGCTCCGAGCTTCAGGCCTTGACCCAGCCAGCATTTAAATGCACTGATCTTCCTTTGTTGTGTTGAGTATCAGTCGCAACATTCTGACCTCAGTACAGCAATGTATTCCTTTTCACTTTCAATTGCCTCGCTTTCGGCGACGCTTCTCGCGTCAATTGTTGCTGCGTCGCCTACGCAGTCAGCCTTTGAGACGAAGCGATTCAGCCCTAAGGACATCATCACTCGCGATGTAGCTGTCATTGGCGGTGGCTCATCAGGCACATACTCAACCTTCAGTCTCCTAGATAAAGGCAAATCAGTCGTTGTCATCGAGAAGCAAGGCAGACTCGGAGGTCACACTGCAAGCTATACCGATCCAGTCAGCGGGAATACCACGGAAATCGGAGTCCAGATCTACCACAACATGACTGTTGTGAGAGACTATTTCAAACGATTCGACATCCCCATCTATCTTAACCCTGGTTTTTTCCAATCCCAGACCGACTATGATTACCGGACCGGCAACGAGGTTACTCTTGAGTTCCGGCCATCTCAAGAAGAGATCACCGCGGCATTTGCAATCTGGACAGAACATCTCTCCAGATACCCCGAACTGGACACCGAGATATCTCTCCCCGACCCCGTTCCCGAGGACCTCTACATGCCCCTGAGGGACTTCGTAGAGAAGTACGGAATCCAAGCCGCCGTTCCCACAATGCACTACTACAACCCCGGCGTCGGCGAGATTCTCGACAACCCAACCTTCGAGCAGATGCGCTACTGGTCCCGAATTGGCATGGTCAATTCCATCTCAAGCGGCTTCCTCTCCACAGTCCGCCACGACAGCCAAGAACTCTACGAGAAAGCCGCAGTCGAACTCTCCGCGACCTCCAGCCTCCTGCTCGACTCCGAAGTCATCGACGCCTCCCGCAGCAAGAAAGGTGTCAGACTCATCGTCAGCACCCCCGAAGGCAAAAAGCTCATCATCGCCAAGAAACTCCTCGTCGCCATCCCCCCGAAACTCGACTACGTCAGCCCCCTCGACCTCAGCGAGACAGAGGAATGCCTCTTCGGCAAATTCATCAACGCAGGCTACTACGCCGGCATTTTAAGCAACACCAGCTTCTCCGCAACAGCAAGCACATCCAACGCCGCCGATGGCGAAGAATACAACTTCCCCGTTCTACCCGGCGCGTACAATTTCTCTCCGACTTTAATCAGCGGCCTGCAGATCTTCCACTATGGAACACCGCAGGGTCCGGAAACCCACCCCATCTCGCACGAGGAAGTCCGCGCGCAGGTGCTCGCTACGATTGCCAGCCTGCAGGAGCAGAACCCGGATGTTTTCGACCAGACGGAGCCTGAGTGGGTTGCTTTCCACGACCATGCGCCGTATACCCTGCAGGTTAGCGGAGAGGCCATCCGCGATGGGTTCTATAAGGACTTGTATAAGTTGCAGGGGCAGCGCAATACGTATTGGACTGGGGCTGCTTGGAGGGCGGAGGATAGCAGTTTGCTTTGGAAGTTCTCTGAGGAGGTTGTGGTGCCGCAGTTGCTTGCGGGCTTCTAAGCAATTTTCTGTCTTAGGATAATGGATTAGGGAAGTGGGTGTGGATATGTATATCAGGACAGTTGAAGGTTTCTAATCTCGAAGTATTATATCTATGATAATCCAGAATAGAACAAGACTGCGCTTAGCGCAAATATATAGTCCTTGCTGCCGGTAAAAGTAAGGCGAGGAATATGCAGTCTATGAGCCACGAGTAGCTCAGCGAGTACGTATAGGTACTCTACTCTGTATAAACCAATCATCTAGGGAAAGGAAACATATTCCTGCGTTTGAGGGAACAGCTCAACAGGCCACAGGAATAGCCGTCGGCACAAAATAGACAAACCCCCACTTTTGGTGCTTTATAATCACCGGCAATCTGCCATAACATCATCATCCTTCTCGACTTCAACATTAACATCAACCATCAGAATGTCCATCACCCACATTGTCCTCTTCCAGTTCAAAGCTGGCCTCGATGCCGAAGTCATCAACGATGTAAGTAACACTCCCCACATTGTAAATAAAACTCCCCTAAACTCAACAGGTCTGCGCCCGTATGCTAGCCCTGAAAGAAAACTGTATCCATCCAACTTCCCAGAAACCGTATATCCTCTCATCGTCGGGCGGAAAGGATAACTCGGCTGAGGGCATGCAGGTACGCCATCGCCATCGGGGTCATCCCTGGAAGAGGCTAACAGTGATTGCCGTGCAGAATGGAATAACCCATGCTTTCGTGGTTGTGTTCGCGAGCGCCGAAGACCGGGACTATTACATCGAGAAGGACCCGGCGCATTTGGGATTCGTGAAGACGCTGGCTGATGTTCTGGATAAGGCTCAGGTTATTGACTATGTTCCTGGTGTTTTTTAGGCGTGTGAATGATGATGGCCAATCAGGGTGGTGGGTTTTATGGCGACAGTGAATGCATGTTTTGGAACAACAATGAAGCAACAGTGTCTTTCCTTCCCTTTCATCCTCCCTCTCACTTTCTCTCACAACATTCTCAATTAACTCTTACGCAATTTAACTCTTACCATGGACATGGACGAACAGCCTATGCCTGTCTCAATGGGCCCCTGTACGTGGAAGACTGAGGGTCAACAGTGCGGTTGCACCTCTGGCTTTTATACAGCCGAGAGTCACGAAGAGTGTTGTGTCTGCGGTCACTTCATGTCCAGACATCAAGGCGACACGAGTCTTCCTTCTAAAATTGCAGTCACCGAGCCTATTGGTAAGATACAAGCTCGAAACTTGAACAGGTCCTAACAAAACTCACAGCCCCCCCACCCCTACTCCCTCGCCTCCAACTCGTCAGCGAGCTGATAAAGCGAGTCGAATGCTTTAAAATCATCAGAGTAGACGCTCCATCAGTTTCCGGGAAAACCACCCTGATAACCCTTCTGATCAACACATTATCTAAATGCCGCAAAACAATGCCCATCTATACCCTCACAGGCTGGAACAGGACCGACGTGGAAAGCGCAGGGGGCTGGAAAGAGTACCTAGCGCAGAAGACCGGTCAGCACGGTGACAACTGGCTTCAATACTCAGCGTACCTTCTGATCGATGATGCACAGCAGACCTACTGGGACGACAAACTCTGGTCCGGTCTCTTCAAGAATGTCAAATTCGGGTCCGACTCATGCATTGTACTGCTCACGTCCTATTGCTTGCCTGATAGCGGGTCTGCGCACCTTTTTGAGCGTAAGGCACCTGGTCTACCTATGGCTTTTGCTTCTCCGCAGCAGATTTCCTTCCGTGCGGGTGATCATGGCGTCAACAGTCCCTGGACGCCCGTCGGTCTGCAGCTATCGCTGAATGAAGCCGAGGCTCTCATTCTGACCTATACCTCGCCTTTCACCTTTATTTCCGGGGGTTTGAAGGCATTTATCTTTGAAAACAGCAATGGGCACATAGGGGCTCTTATTTCGATGGTGCAAACTATCTTCCAGAATGATGTGCGTTGTCCTGAATTCCTTCATTATCCTAACAGCCTTCTAACAACAACATTCTCTCATCATAGAATATCAAGAGTGCCATTGACAAGCTTCTCCTCGACAACAGCGCAAAGGATGATCTCGTGTACAGCTCAGCATTTCAGGATATCTTGCAAAGTAAGGCTATTATTACGAGATACCTTCCTCGACCAAGCAACCTGCAAGACTCCAAAATTAGGAATATATTCAAGACTCTTGTCGCTGAAGATATGATCCGCTTCGAGCCTGAATTGGAGTTTCTTCCTGCCCTTGAAGAGATATGGCGCGATGGGTATCTATACGTATATCGCGGGGCACACAACTTACAACCAGGGCTTTACTTTGCGTTTCCTTCGGGTTTGCACCGCAGGTGAGTGGACGCGGGCTCTTGCTCTTTTGTCTCGAGCCTCTCTGACAACGTGTACAGGTTTTGTAAGGCCCTTGTGGACTCGCTGTCTATGCAGGTTTATCCTAATTCTGATTCTCCCGATTCTCCCGATTCTCCTGAGGAAGATCTTGAAGACATTGACTTCATTTAAATTTCTGTGCTGGGCGTGGTTGGTTATGGATGTTTTCAATATTACCTTGGGACCTCATAAATTCATGTTACCTGTTCTTCAACCTTGTAAAGTACCCTGAAATATCTTACTCATGTTGCTTAGTCCATTCAAACGGTCAATATCGAGCAAAGTATGCATTTTGAGCTCGAAGCTCTAGACCTACCAAGCCAAGATCAAAGTCTGACTATACCTACTATAATAATAGCAAATAATCCGGTCCAAATCTAAAGACCATTCTCCAGAAAATCAATTTGCCAAGTGTAGATGAAGAAAATATCCTTGCTCCATAGGGAGTCAGGGACAATAGAATAGTGACGCTAACCCGATATGGCAACCACCCAAGTTGGCCCGAGCTTAAGCACTTCACAGCTTTCAATCTCCCAACCCTCAACATCTCAACCACCACAGAGCGCAATTGACCTCTACTCTAGCATATATTCAACGAGCCCGTTCATTCATCGGTTCTCACGGCTCTCCCCAATATCCCATCTAAATCTGACCTTCAACAGCGAATCCACCAAGGAAAAAAAGAAAGAAAATGCCCCCTCCAAACACCCCCGCATCAGCGTCCTCTGAATCAGAGGCTCCTCCTGGCTCCGGTACATACATATCCCTCCCTTATTATCATCATCCTCACCCCCTTCCCACCTCAAGCAACACCACGCTAACGAATCCACGTCTTCATTCTCAGTAAACATATCCTCCCTCTCAGCACAACAACTCCGCGCGCTCCAAACCCGGCTGTCAAGCGAACTCGAGCACCTCACGTCCTCGCACGCAAAGCTGCGCGCCGCGCAGTCGCGCTTCCGCGACTGCGTGCGCTCCATAAACGAGGGCGTGGTTGGGTCGGAGAAGAAGGGGACGCAGGGGAAGGATGAGATTCTGGTTCCCTTGACGAGCTCGCTGTATGTTAAGGGACGGCTTGTGGATCGCGAGAAGGTGCTTGTTGATGTTGGGACGGGGTTTTTTGTTGAGAAGGTATGGGATTCTTTCAGTTGCATTTGCATTCCTTCTTTTAGAAGGGTGGGTGGTTGGGTAGGGGCTGACTTTTTATGATGTTCAGACAACGGCAAAGGCGATTGAGTTCTACGAGCAGAAGGTTAAGGAGCTGGAGACGAATCTTACGGAGTTGGAGAAGCTTGTTCAGGCTAAGAGCTCTCAGCAGAGGCTTTTTGAAGACGGTGAGTGGGAAAAAACAAGATTCATTATTGCGTAGTAACAGAAACTAACTTTCAATTTTACAGCACTGAGACAGAAGTTAATGAGCGAAAGTGCAGCGTCGTCCGCTCAGCCCGCAGCGGCTGGTTAAGTGTACTCTCACAGAATTCCGAACCACATTCGGCCGATAAGAAAAATGAACGAGTGTCAGACCACTCGTGCAAGGAACAGAAGAACGGATCTGAATGTAACATAGGCCACTAGTTCGCATGACTGAGCATATAGCCCGACGAGGTCCTTTGGAATACATTGTTCATCATGTATGTCTTTAAAACAACGTACCCAAGTCTGCATCGAGCACGCCAGCGGAATCTTCTGCATCAGCAGGCGCAGGTGCTGTTGATGCGATAGCCTCAGATTCCGAGGAACCAGCCTCAAGGGAAGACGGCACGGTCCGAAATGCAGCCTCCACGACGGCGTTGCTTGGCGACGTCTTTGCCGGCCCCAACAGGTCAGCCGCTTGCTTAACCAAATCGATGAATTCCCAAAACCCTCTAGATTCACCCTCAGGGCCGGATGAGGATTCTTTAGCTTGGAAGAACGTGGCTAAGCTTGGGGTATACTTTGCAGAATGCCCAACTGATAGGTTTGCGTGATCTCCGAGTAGGTTGTCCCAGTTCGTTCCAATCACTGACGCGCCCCATGATGTATAGGGTACGGGTGAAATAACTCCAGGTACCGTGACCCCCGCGAGAACAGCCTGGCTTGGACGGATTTGCACGTCGGGGCGTCGATACTCATCGTAGCGAGCGATCTCCAGGATGTATTCGGTCCCTTTGAGCCGATATCGAATAGCGGATTTCTCGACGAACCTAAACACTGGTGCATCGGCAGGGAAAGTGACTTTCTGTTCAGGCTTTGCAGCCATGTTACCCGCAGTCTCTGTGCTTCGAAATCCAATTGAGTGAGAGAATGATTTCAGAGCTGCATTGATAGACGATGTTTCGTAGAACTCGAGGGATTTTATCTCTAATTGCCAGTCCGATCTGTAAATGTCTTAGCCAAGTGCATTGTTAACGGAGGGGATATCTAACCGTTCAAAGTCGATGACAGCGACATGCAAAGGGGGTTCTCCCGCTTGGCCACTGATGCGAGGCCTAAGCCATCGACGTTCCTTGACTTCGTATTCTCGTGCTCCAGGGCTTTTGGTGAACTCAACCTCCAACCGCAGCATGGATTTATCTGTACCTATAAACTCAAAGTTCACGGAGTATGCGAGTTCGGCATCCTTTAGGGAGGTCGACGTGCTATCGCATGGCTCTAGCAAATGGGTTGCCTTGAAACACCTCTCAAGTAGCTCGGATTGGCCGACTTTCAACCTACGCGATCAGACAGAAGTTAGCTAATCCTAAAATGTTCAAGGCGGAAGTCATACCCCGGAATCAGTCGAGCTTTTGTTTGCTCGTGCAGTAACATTTCTCTGAAGTCCTCGAAGCGGAAAACCTCGCCTTCCTCGGGCTTCATGTAATGGTCAAGTACAAAGGCACCGAGATTGACACGCATTCGCAGGTGCCCACGAACGAAAGAGATTCCTTTCAAACAATTTTCGACGGCAGCTAGAAGACGACTTCTGTTTTTTGACTGTATCAACCCAGCCAGGACCTGCCATTTCTCGAGGTCGTGACCCTCGAGTTGGGCCCCCTGAAGAACAGGTCTATCCACCAGACCTCGTTCGACGATGATCTCATCTTTCATATTGCTTGGCTGGGGGGGCTCAATGAGATATATCTTACCCTTCACCACAGTCTCAGCCACCTTCTCAGCCAAGATCGTCCTGATACACTGAGCAATTTGTTTCATATCATCATCATTGTGACCAGCAGCACATATGTAGCCTGGCATGTCTTTCGGGATAAACAAATAACATCCTAACGTACGACGGATGTCGTCGAGGTACTCCAATTGTGGTTGTGGACCGAGACACTTGGTAAGGGGAGGTCCACTGTTCGGCCATTGGAAGAATAGCTGATATTGAAGGTGTGTTAAGGACTGTCTGATAAGATAGAAGCTAACTTGAGGTCGACTTACTTGCGCAGGGAACAATCCTAACTCGGGCTCTTTTTGAAGTTGTTGTAGCACCTCGTCGCCTTTTTCCTTGTTCTCGAACTTTGTCTCTTTTTTGGTTGAAAAGGCACGTACCTTGGTCCAGTCATCTCGTTTCTTCGGCTCGTCTCGTCTTCTCGGCTTGTTGAGAGTAGGGCATCTTGCGAGGAGAGCCTTTATTTGCTCTTCGGCGGCAGTAATCTGATGAGGCTCCCCCCATACCTCGATGATCTGTTCTTTTATTAATAATCGTTTCACCAGTGATGAGCATCTACAAACCTGGTCACAGTATATCGGGGGCTTCAAAAAGGCCCCGGTTCTCTTGCCGATGTCCTGGAACACTTCGTGTCGACCCTGTACAGTGGTATCCTTGTTCTCAAAGGTCGTCTCTCTGGCTGCGTTGTAAAATCTGCCAAGGTATCAGAAGGGTCATCATGTGGAAAGGCCATGAACCACGTACTCGCTCTTGATATTTCCGAATGCAGCAGGCAACCGTATCGTACCTATACATATCATCTGTTAGACTTATGAGACATTACAACCACGTGGAGACTTACCATCAGCTTTCAGCCCATTCCGCCAATTTGACTTTGAAGGAGAATCCCGGAACAAACGGGTGAAGGGGGGGGCTCCTCCTCTAGATACCGTTGCCCTGCCTCTCGGAGTCACTCGGCCCCTTGCTCTTGAGAAACCACGAGCAGGGCCAATGTTCTTTGTATGGGAGGCGCTAGCTGGTGCTTGTTGTTTCTGAGGTTCTAGCTTGCTTGCATTCCGAAACGGTTCTCGTGGTTGGGTTACTGTACCGACTGGCTTCTTCTTCGATGCTTCCTGGCCGCCGTATCCGACAAGCTGCCATTCTGCACAGTGTTAGGTGGTATTTTATAGATATCACGGTGGTCTTTGCTCGTTTGAATCGTGGTTCGTACCTTGGGCGCCACAGGTTTCGTGACTGTAACGTTGTTAGTCGATTGACCATCTAGAAGCAAATGACTCCAGACTTACTCCATCTTAGCTGAAGTTTCTCGCAAGTGAATGGGGGAGACGGTCTTGCCGATGTCTGGGAGACGGTGTTTGAGAAGAGAAGGACGGTGGCGGGGGATGGAGGATGGAGGAACGCGGAGAACAACAAGAATCGAGGAAGCAGCAAGGAAAACGTTTAATACTCGTGTATTAGAAATCCAGGACTGAGACGGTTTCTCAGCAGCCCAAGGCCAGAGTATGTGAGATAGAAGAAAGAAAGAGGATGTGAGAAATGAAAGTATTATGAGGGCAATCGCCGAGAAACAGGAAACGCATGATCCTTAAGGTACAAACGAACCTGCTACTACACTCAATTTTATAATATTAGTTCACCCTCTAGCAGTTTGCTTTTTCTTTCAGCATTCATTGATGTTGTAGGCGTCTCGACCCTCGGAAGCTTGCAGTCACCGTGTTTGTCAATACCACTATCGGGCAAAAGCAATAACTCTAGATACATTAAGAATGCTACAGAGTGTCAAGGTCTCAAGCTAGAGTAAGCAGGATAATTTCTGTCACTCTTACATACTGCCTCACGACAAGTACCTTCACTGTGTTTCGATCCAACTCAAGGTTGTATACTTTAAATCGAGCTAAACCTGGTTAGAAACATGTTCATGCCACGTGATTCTACGCTAAACCCAAAAAGGCTCAAAGTGGACAGACGCGGTTTTCCGCGTCGTTCGATTTCCCGAGCTCGACATCGAAACGACTGGCCATTGCTCTCTCAGGTTCCTTTTTCGCCGCCCAAACCCCTTTCACAGCCAAATGGCTCTCCTCAGCGCAGAGGATATTATTGAGTCGCAATCCCGCAAACGTGACGCCCTCAAACGCGCCGAGCAATGGATGACCAAGGGAGGTATAATCCGGGACGATTCCGACGATGAATTGGGCGAGGAAGACTATCCATGGGAGTGGATTTATGATACCGGGCTCAGTGACGCCGCCAATCTCGAAACGATACCGGAAAACCCCGAAGATACGCCCAAATCTGCCAGGAGACGCTCCCGCCAAACCCGACGAAATATCATCGGAGCTCGAATGGGTACTTTCGAATGCAGGGCGGGTGAGATTGTGCTGCTGAGATCTCCGGAGCCAGGAAAGGACTGGGTGGGTATTATCACCGAGTTTTTTGAGGAAGAGGATGACGAAGAGGGGTCGATAAAGATGGCAAACATACTGTGGTTCGCTTCTCCAGACGAGTTCATATCGACGAGGAACAAGCGGAGATCCGATGCTTTGCCCAACGAGCAATACTTGACAACAGACTTCAACGCCAACCCCTTAAGTTCAATCAATGGAAAGGGCCACGTGCTGTCTAAAGATGCATTCTTCGCGCGCTATCCCAACGGCGCGCCCCCAAAGTCAAAGGCCGAGTTGGCAGATTACAACAAGTGTGTTGTCTGCCGTAGAGGTGTCAATCAGGTACAAGGAAGGTATACGGAGGAGTTCGTTTGGGAGGACGTATACCAACAGGACCAGGTCCATGATCTTATAGACTTGGTCAAGGATGGTTTGAAAGCAGCCAAGAAGCGCAAACAAATTGATACTCAAGTGGGTTTTCCAATATTCCAGGACTTTTACGGTAACTAACAAGTGCTAGTATGTGGAAACAGGGGATGTTGACGATGCCGATGCCGTACCGACAACTCCGAGAAAGAAACACAAGCTAGCCAACGCAACACCACAATCTCGGCGCCAGAAAGCGATGACCACTCCGTCTCACAAGAGGTGAGTAAACATCTTAAAGCCGCAGATCAAAAAACTGACTATATTTGAACTAGAATCGTTGTCAAGAAACCGCTTGAATTTACTCCTCTCGGTACACGCGTGCTCTCTCCCACCCATTTCGCGTCGCCCTATCGCCAGGCACGCAACCTCCTCCATGTTTCCACGATCCCTGCCTCGCTTCCTTGCCGGAAAAAGGAATTCGATACCGTCTATAGTCATCTGAGTGCCGCTATCATGGAAGGAACTGGCACCTGTATCTATATCTCTGGGACACCGGGAACCGGCAAGACAGCCACAGTTCGCGAGGTCGTTTCGCAGTTGAACGGGGCCGTCCTTGAAGAGGAGATGGATGACTTTATCTTCGTGGAGATCAATGGCATGAAAGTCACGGACCCTCATCAATCCTACTCCTTACTTTGGGAAGCTCTGAAAGGTGATCGGGTGTCGTCGTCTCATGCCCTAGATCTCCTAGATCGGGAATTCTCCAACCCCTCTCCCCGAAGAGTATCCTGTGTCGTTCTTATGGACGAGCTAGATCAACTGGTCACCAAGAACCAATCAGTCATGTACAACTTTTTCAACTGGCCGGCGCTCCGTCATTCACGTCTTATCGTGCTTGCCGTCGCAAACACCATGGACCTCCCGGAGCGAACATTAAGCAACAAAATCTCCAGTCGTCTCGGTCTGACACGCATCACCTTCCCAGGCTACAAACATACCGATCTGATGGAGATTATCACCACCCGCCTAGCAAGCGTCCCAGGAAACATCGTCGACTCAGACGCCATCCAATTCGCTAGTCGAAAAGTTGCCGCCGTCAGCGGTGACGCCCGACGCGCTCTAGATATCTGCCGAAGAGCAGTAGAAATCGCAGAACAGTCGCTAGAAGCCGCCGAAGCGCAAGAGACAGACGCAGACGCAGAAGGAGACCTAGACGATATCGACTCCATGCCCCCAACACCCAGCAAAACCCCATCGCGCAAAAATCGTGCAACCCCCAAGAAAACCCCATCCCGCGCCCTCCTCGAATCCCCCCAGAAAACCAAACCTAACACTCCCCGAAAACAGACCCCAGGCCGAGTCACAATCGCCACAATCAAACAAGCCATCCAAGAAGCAACCTCCACCCCACTCCAACAATCCCTTCGCTGTCTCCCCCTCTCCGCAAAACTCTTCCTAGCCGCCCTCCTCGCCCGCGTCCGCCGAACAGGTATCACCGAGACTACCTTCGGCGACGTCATAGACGAAGCAAAACGTATCGCTGACGCCGCTGTAGCCGTTGCCGGCGCGGCTGGTACTGGAATCAGGGACTTCCTCCTTTCCACTGGGACTGGTAACACGTCCCGCGTTAAGGCGCTGGGTTTTGCAGCTATGGAGCTTATGAATTCCGGTGTTCTCGCTCTCGAGACTGGCTCTCGAGGCACACTAGGGAGCGCGGCTATTCCGAGCCGGGGTGATCGCAGCGGAAAGGTCAGGCTTAGGGTTGCGGCGGAGGATGTCCGGGCTGCGTTTCGGGATGATGTTGAGGCGAAGGGGTTGGGGCTTGGCATGGAGATGTGAGCATCGCGTCGTGCGCGGGATAAGATATAGATGTATACTAGTTAATTAATTAGATCGAATGATACCCAGTGACTACTTTAGTTTCGTAAAACATGTGGAGATAGACTTGAACTCTTTTTGTCACTTTACTACAATGTACACCACATATATCAAGACCGAACCCCCAGCCATCAATTTTATAAGATAAACAACCATATAGACAACGCTGAACTCCATAAAGTGCATGAGAAGCCGTCACACAGACCCAAAAAATACAAGGGTATTTCTTAATTAAGAACATATCGAGCCAATACTTGAAAGGATTCAGCTGGCGCATACTAAAAGGCAAGGCTAATACCTCTGCCTCCCAAGCGATGGCGCCCAGGTAACAGGATGCGTCTCAGGTGTCGCCTCGTCATCCTGCTTCCACACCTTGATCGTCTTATCCGCCTCGCCGGTAATCAGTCGCAACCCCGTGCGGTCAAACGTAGACGCCATGATCCCCGCCTCAGCCTCCAGGGAACCAGGCTGAGCCATTGTATCGATACTCTGGAAGCGGTGGCCGGTCTTCCAGTCCCAGAAGGACATGGAGCCGTTATCGCCGCCGGAGAAGAGGACGTTGTCTTCGTTCACGGAGAGGGTGTTGATGACGGCGTTGTGGCCCTCGAAGTTCTGCATGAATTCACCGCCGGGGCATTTCCATTGCTTGATGCTTCCTGTGCTGGCGGATGCGAAGGTGAATTCGCGGGGGTGGGTTGCGAGGCCGCGGACGCCCTTTTTGTGGTGGGTTAACACGCCCATTGACTTTCCCGCGGCGAGATCCCAGAGGCGGACGGTTGCATCGAGAGAGCCGGTTATAATTTGGGGATCGGCTTCTTGGCATTGGATGTCGGCGACGGTACCGGTGTGGCCGGATAGGACGTGGATGTTGCTTCGGGTTCGCATGTCCCAGACACGGGCGACACCGTCACGACCGCCGGTGACGAGGAGGTCGAGTCGAGGGTGGAGTGCAAGGGTGTATACTCCGCTTAGATGGCCGTGATAGTGACGGATGACCTTGTTTGTTTCCAGATCCCAGCACTTGACCATTTTATCCTCACCGCATGAAAAGAGATACGGATGCCGCGGGGACACAGCCAGCCCACGGACAGTCGAGATATGACCCGTAAGAGTCAATCGCAGAGCTCCTGTTGCAAGATTCCAAATCTTAATCGTCCGATCCCCAGCACCACTCGCAAACCACTCGTTATTCGGTTCCACAGCCAAACTCCGCACCCATCCCAGATGTCCCGAAATAACCCTCATCAACTTCCATGGCGCATGCCACTCAGGGGGTTTCTGCCGCGTAGCTGACGGCCTCTGAATCAAGCTCGTTGGTTTATCCGCTTCCGCAGCACCACCGGCAGCCGGTGGGCCTCCCCTCCTTACAAGGGCATTCGACGCGCCACTTCTATCGCCTGTACCCTGTCCCTTAGGCTGTGAACTGATCTTCGGTCGTTTCGAGCGCGCCGCAGCTGCCTGTGCTTGTTTTTCGGCTAGTACCGGTGGGAGATTCTGTACATGTTCGTATTCTGTTTTTCGCCGGTAGGAAACGCCAATGGATTCGTTCACGACGGAGGGTGTCACCATGAGGTATTCGGCTCCGAAAAGTTCAGCAGTTCTTTTCGCGGACCTGCGCACGGCCTCCTCGGGGGTAGTCGATGGGATAACGTCCATTGTGACTTCTTGGGTCGAGACAACGCCCTCGATCAGTTGGACGAGCTTTGAATAACCGAGAATCCGGTCGGAACTGTGGTGTCGTGAGTCGCGTTTGTTTTTTTGGTGGGTTTAGCTCAGAGTGAATATGCAAATTTTGAAATTGAGCAAAGTGACCCGAGCACAGAGGACAACAAGCAATGATAGTTAGCAAGTAGAACTGCGACGCAGCGATAAAAGACGTCGGAAGTTTCTTAGCTTACTTTACGGGCTGATGCCTAAGGCTACAAGGCACTCAGGTGTCAACGTATCTACCCTTACCAAAAGGAACTATATCTCAAACGTCCTTCCTTGGATTTCATCTCTTATTTAGCGTCTTGCTATGTATAGAGGTATCCTTAGAAAGAAAATCCCCCCCCCTTCTGCCGATGATCAGCCTTGTTGGTGTTTTATTCAACCAGGACGAGAACCCCAAATCCATACATATATCTCGACAAGTGAAAAATAGACCTTCGATGCCGGTGCAGACCCATAGGACAACCTTGGTACAGATTGGATCAGTCAATCATTCAACCACGTCAAGGATATCAATACTCACCCTAAATGCCGTCTGATCTATCTCAGAAAAAGGCATTTTAATCTAGCGAATAATTCGGCGAAGGGGAGGAGGAGCTTATTGATCATTGCTGCCTTTTCCCGGACAGATGGTTGAGCATTCCATATGTAGCAAATCAGGGGCCAAGACAGACTATTTGTCAGCTGAAGGACTGCTGCTATTGTCATCCAGAATAGCCTTGTCGTTCATAACTTGATACTATACTGTATCAGAGTGAACGCGGGGTTCCCAAACAGGCAAGACTAACCGCATCTGGAAATGGCGGATATATCAGGCTACCTATTTATATCGTCGTCATCTACCTTCTTCATGCTCGCTTTCATTGCCATCAACTGCGTAATTCAGTATCCTATCTACTAGTTGCTTAGTCTACGGACCGATCATGGCCAACAACCCCGATTCAAAATTCCCCCTTCATGAAGCCGCTCGACAAGGCAGAAGTTTGTCACCCCACCATTTAATCATATATCTCGCTAATCAGCCTCTAGTTTCTGTGGCCGAGTCACTTTTGAATGTATGACTACCTGTACACAGAGTCAATTACGTTGTCAAGCCTTGCCTCCAATCTGACAATGGCCTCACACAGGCAAACCCAAAACTAGCTACAACAAAAGACGACGATGACCGTCTCCCCATCCATTGGGCGGTAGCATACAACCACATGCCCGTAGTCGAGCTCCTCGTTGCAACCAAGAACTTCGACCCAGATGTTGAGGTACTGTTCCTGGACATCTATCCCCGTGAGAACCCCGCTGAGCATGACACAGGACGGCTCAGGCTGGACCCCATTAATGATCGCATCAAGCCTCAAAAACGCCGAAGGAGATCCCATCATCGACATCCTCCTTAAGAAGGGCGCAGATGTTAATGTCAAGAGCGTTACTGGCCAAGTACGTACTCCTCCCCATCTTACTGCCCCTACCCCCAATCCGTCCCATCCCCTACATACCTAATACAAGCATAGAACGCCCTCCACTTCGCAACATCCAAAGCAAACATTTCCACAATCCGTAACCTATTATCCGCCAAATGCAGCGCCCGCGTGAAGGACAAGCGCGGCCAACTACCTCTCCACCGCGCCGCGGCCATAGGCTCCTCACCGATTATCAACATCCTGCTCAAGGAGGGCCGGAGTCCGGTTAATGGTTCGGATAACGATGGGCTTACGGCGCTGCATCACGCTATCTGCGAGGGACATGGGGATGCAGCGCTTACGTTACTGAAGGCTGGTGCCGAGACTGATAAGGAGGATTTAAGTGGGAAGACGGCGATTCAGATGGCGCCGGATGCGAAGGTATGATTTTTTAATCCACCAAGCTTTGAATGGCAGAGTGGGGGTGATGGTGCTGACTGTAATGACTTTAGGTGCGGCAATATATCTTGCAGGCTGCGGGGAGGGAAGGCATTGAGCTTTAGGTGATTTATAACGTCGAGAATAGGAATATAGGCCTTCAGATACCCTACTTATCTATATTCCTCATTTACGGCTAAATGAAACCTCACGCTTACCATTTAAGAATGGACTCTCGTAGTTAATATATATTTACATACATGATCATACAGACATAAGGGAAGATTACATCACTTCATCGTGCTATCCACCAACTCGCGGTATATCTTCTTCAGATCCGCAATATCGGCATGCAGCTCCTCTACCTGCTCGCTCTTCTCGCCTAGCATTTCAAGCGTCGTCTCATACCGCTGGTCAATTTCCTGCAGTTTCTGCTCCATCTCTTGAACGCGCGTATCAGATGCCCTCTTCTCCTCGACCTCGCGCATCAGATCGACAACTTGCTGTCGCGCCTCATCGCGCTGGGTGGTGATGCGTGCTAATTCATCCTTTGAGGCGGCGCGCTCGCTCTCGAGTCGACGCACTGTCGCGCTCATTCGCTCGACGAGTTGGACAGATGGCCCGGCACCGACGGTAGATTCGGAGATTATGTCGTTGATTCCGCGTGGATGGGTTGGGGCGCCGCCGAATGCGGAGGGTGTACCAGAGCCGGAAAAGAATTCGTCAGATTCGAAAAGAATATTTGGTGTTTCTGGTACGGGTGAAATGCCTCCGTTGCTGAGTATAGGGGAGAGGACTGTTTGGGAGGTGGAGACAGGGAGGGAGTTTTGCCGAGGTGGTGTGCCTATCTCGGGTGAGGCACCTGGGATTGCAGACGAGCGACGGCTTGTGGGTCTGTAGTCGGACATGGATATGACATCTAAATTGCTTGGGCGATGGAAGGAAACCGGTGACTCGGTGCGTCGGAGTGGGTTATTAGGGCGGATGGCTTGCCACTTTGCTCTTTCGTCCTCGAGTTTCTGTGTCCAGGTTGCGTCGCAGATGGCCTTTTGCTCGATTGCTTCGGCATGTGCGGCGGTCAATTCATCGGCGGCTTTCTTGAGCTTCTGTTCTGCTTTTTGTAGTTCCTGAGAACGCTGGTCTATCTCGTTGGACAGCTCGCGTTGTGTTTCTTGCGTGTTTTCAAGCTCCTCCTCTGCTCGCTTCACTTTCAGGTTCTATAACTTGTGAGCGTATGAAAAATGAGTTGTATAGTAAACGTACCACTTCACGAATCTTTCTTCGCGCCTCTCCCTCACGTCGGGCAACGTCATCCCGTTCCTTCTCTACATTGACCAACCGTGAGAGCAGAGAACTCTCTAGGGCTTGCCAGTTTTCGCTAGCAACCGCGTACTGAGTCTGTAGAGTCTCAATCTGACGTAGTAGGTTGACCTGTGTATCTCCAGCAACTCCAGAAGACGCCTCCTCAGCCCTTGACCGTAGAGACTCCATTTTACTCTCGAGCACAGATTGTTCCCCTTTCAACTCGGCTTCTAATATCCGGGCTCTCTCTTTCTCTTGCTCGACGTTTTCCTTGAGACTATTGATTTCCCTCCTTAGCTTCTCCTCGCCGATTTCGCGTTCAATCCTAGCACTGGAGAGATCCTCCTCTAGTTGTTCGGCACGGCGCTTTTCCCGCTCCAGGGCATCGGAGCTGGCCTTGGCTTCTGCTGCATCTGCACGGGAAACTGCACGGGTTAGTTGTCCTTTAATCTCCTGCACAGTCTGGCTTAATGCATTGCGCTCTGCCGTCACGGCTTCCAGCTCCCGAGCAGCTTTCGTTTGGGCGGAAAGAGATCCAGCTGCCCTCTTCTCCCCTGCTTCTGCTCGCTTAGCCCTGGCCTCGGCATTAGCCAACTCCCTTTCCAGCCGGTCGTTGTTCTTCTTTGCTTGCGTCTGGACTTTAGAGTTTTCCGCGAGCTGCTGGCGGAGCTTTTTAATCAAAGTTCTATGATCCATTTCGGTCTTAGAAAGCTTTTGTCCTTCCTGAAGTAGAAGCGCAATCTTCTCGTCTTTCTCACGAAGTTGCTTGTCAACACTTCCAGGCTCAGCTGTAGCGGCCGCCTTTCGGGCTGACTCGGCAGCCTCTTGAGTCAAGTATTTCAGGTTTGATTGTAAGGCATCAATTCGCTCAATATATCCATGAATTTCCTCTTGTATCTCAGAGTCGGCGGCATCCTTCTCCGTATGTGGGGGTTCATCAACCGCCTCGTCAGTAGACGTGGTGTTGATGCTCTCGATCGGGCCAGTGGCGATTGGCTGGGACTCATTTGATATGAGAGTATCCTCAATTTCTTCCGGGCCAACCTCAGTGGACGGTACGGGACTGGTGATATCTTTTTCGCCAGACGTCGGTACTGCGACCTCAGCCGAAGTACGCGGCGAAAGCGTCGAATCATGGCTCGTTCTCGAAACCGCAACTTCGGAGGCGACTGATTCTGTGTCGGGAGGTGAACTTGGATCTTTGAAGAGGATAGGGAGACTGGATTCGATATCCATACTCGAGCGCGCGCCGTTGCTCGAAACCGGGCTGGTGACAGGAGAGATACCACTAGGGGAGGATTGGGAGACGGCATTCGCCTGAGCATTATTTTTCACCATAGCACGAGCTAAGCGTTCTTGGAGACGATCATTCTTCCTTGCATTAGACGAACTGCGCGACACGTCTGGGATGATTAGCGACGGAATCTGGCAACCAATGCTAAGTAATTCAACGTACTTCCAGACTGCTCACTTGACATCGGCCGTACACCAGCCTGTTTCAACTGTTGTTGTCGTTTTGCATCTTCCTCCTCGGTCAACATTGAATCCAATCGGGATTCCATGCCCGCGACGGCCTGCTGCAGAAAAGAACCGACTTTCCACCTGTTTTGCGCCATGACGTCGGATAAATCGTGTAGGGAAACCTAGAAATAGCGAGGTTCCTCGAGAGTGCAGCTCGTCCAGCCCGTTCGTATGCGTATAAAGATGGTCTGGTATAGTCAACGTTGTTACAAGTGGCTGCCGTCACTATGAGAATAAGCGGCGGTCTTGTCTCGGGTTGCCTGCATCAATCGCGGACAGAAACACGACAAAACGAGAGACTGGTTCGGATGATAAATCCATGAAAAAAGCGAGGACTGATTATTGACAAGAGAGGGAAGAAGAGACGATTGCGCCAACTTTGGAGAGGTAAGATTGCGATTCTGGTTGCGTGGACGGACGCGGCCTTGCCTGAAGGGGCTTGGCGGCCGTCTTCCCCAATTCGGTCTGCTGGACGTCAACCTCCGATACATACACGGCTCCCCGCGAGATTCCCCATACCTGTTCCTTCACCTCAACTTTTCCCTCTCGGTGCGCCTGCCTGGCAGTACTTTACTCGCCAAATCATGTCGGCCGTCTCACTGGAACCTCCCACCTACCTCAGCTCCCTACAAAACAACATTCGAGCTCGTCCTATCCCGTGGGATGGAGCTGTCCGAGCTGGAAACATCACCGATGACCACTTGAAAAAGATCAAAGCCGTAGACAAGGTCCGCAAGGAACAACGACGTCAAACAATCGATGGAGATATTCCTGGATATGTGAGCTTACTGGCAGGGGGTTCAAGCGGGAAGAGCGTCCTAGAATCAGCGGCGAGGAGGAGCGATATCGTACAGTATATCCTGGTGCTGGCAGCAGATCTCATCAACGGTAGGCCGACAACTCTGTGATGCAAAATATGCGAATGCTAATAGCTTTCCCGCCCTACTAGATGCCCCATCTTTGTCCTCCGCCCTTATTGCCCATCCCGATCGATACAAGTCATTCCTCCCACTGTTGCGCCATTCTACAAATGCCGAAGATCCTATCCCACTGCTCACTTCCACCTTCCTTACCAACCTAGTATCGATGAGTATTACCTCCTTCTCGAAACCGACGACACAAGATGAGGAAGCTCTTCCGCAACTGTATAGCTATCTGTCCACTTTGACCCAGCATCAGGACAGTGGACTTCAGGATATCGGAGTACAAGGGCTGTCGGTGTTGCTTCGCACATCCAGGTCTCGACAAATTCTCTGGGCGCAGCGAGAGCAAACGGTTGATCCATTGATTGAGATCCTCCGCACGGCTGCGGGTGGCAAAGACAGTAGCTCCAGCACCCTGGCCGGCAGTTCGAGAGGGGTAGACACAGGAATCTCGGGTGGGATTGGACTTCAGCTCCTGTATCGAGTGCTTTTAGTTATCTGGCAACTAAGCTTTGAAGCCGAACTGATTGGGGATGACTTGCAATCGTGAGCAACCAAAAACATGACATCATGTTTTCTTACTGATCGTTGCGCAGGGACCACGAGATTATCCAACTATACTCGCACCTCCTACGACTATCTCCGAAAGAAAAGACCACCCGTCTCCTCCTCGCGACTCTCAAAAACCTCCTAGTCTCCAACCGCACTAGCCTCCTCCCGGTTGCAGTGTTCATTCGCCTTCCTGCCCTACTCTCGAACCTTGCAGGCCGACACTTGACCGATGCGGACCTCCTAGAAGACCTGAAATACCTGTCGGATATGCTTGAAGAGTACACCAAAACCCAGACAACGTTTGACCAGTACGCTGCCGAGCTACAGACCGGCCATCTACGGTGGTCTCCACCGCACCGCAATCCCATTTTCTGGAAAGAGAATGCCCGTCGGATCTTGGAAGAGTCTAATGGAGCACTCCCTAAGAAACTGGCCGAAATCATCTCCAAAACTTGGGAGCATGATAAGCAGGTCCTTGCCATTGCCTGCAACGACGTAGGGCATCTGGTCAAAGAGCTGCCCGAGAAACGGGGACAGCTTGAGAAGCTAGGACTAAAGACGCGGGTGATGGAACTTATGGCGGACAAAGACGAAACCGTACGATGGGAAAGCTTGCGGGCAGTGGGAGAGTGGCTTCGTTATACCTTTGACAGTTGATTTTCCTTCTCCCTTGTCGGACAAGAACTTACTTATTACCCATTGTTCCTGCTTGATTTGAGGGATCATTGTAGCGTCTTGTTTCCATCCGTTATCACATCGATATATTGTGAATATAGCAATTTTGACTCGCATCGCATAGATTTCCTATATAACATCTGTTTCACATGTTGAATGCCAAGCCTCGGACTATATGAGATATGTTTGGGGCAGTCAAGGCCTCAGGATTCATCTACGGAGCAATGAAACAGAGCCAGAAACACCAGCGCAGAAACTCACCGAAGATACTAAAAAATTGGACTTCCAATTGGCAAGTCATGGAAACAACGGTGGAGCGGTGATCGCCGCTATACAGATCGCCCATGGTTCAGCAGCTTATCTCGGATGATTGCCACTCAGTGCCCGCCGACGACTCAACGACATCTTCCCGCCTCGTCTGACTCTCTTTCGAAGACATTGTATTCTACTTTCTTTTCCATCTCGTTAAACCCTTTCTTGCTATTCGTTCTCTAGCTAAGCTTCAGTCTACTGTCCAGAGAAGGGGCCAAGCTCCGAGGCACCCCAGAAGCGGGGGAAAATTTCACGCACGCAGTTTCAATTTCCTTTCCTGATAAGCCGACACTCCCTTTCCAATGTCACGATCTTTCGGAGGTTGCAAGCGATGTAAATCCCGACGGCAGAAATGTGATGAGCAACGGCCGGACTGTGGGCGATGCAAGTCTGCGGGCACGCAGTGTCGGTATGCGATGCACTTGCAGTGGGGGGGCCGGGCTTTTTCGAGATCGAGGTTTGGGGCGTGTATGCAGAAGCTTGGTAAGATTGTTATATACTCTGGTCGGGTCTCTGCCTGGTTCTGACATTGAATTGTCTAGAATACTCGCCAGGAGAATTTATCTACACTACGGCCAATTCATCCACGCCTCCCGAGGCTTCCGCTCCGTCTGCGAGCAGCACGACCATCACGCTGCCAAAATCCGTCGATCCGTTTCCTTCTTTGAAGACCGACCAGAAGTCCCTCCTTCATCATTTCCTCAACGATGCCTCGCAAATTACAGCTTGCCACTCGGGCATGCAACAGGATATTTGTCGGATGATTGTGCCTATGGCGTTGCAGACCCCTTCCTTGCTATACGCCACCATGGCTGTGTCCGCCATCCACTTACAAGCCTTGCATAACCAATCCGAGAACGTCAAGTCAGCACCGGATATCGCGCGGTTGATGGCGATGAGTATAGAACATTTCCGGAAAGAGCTACAAAGTTCAGAGACGAGAGGTACGGATGCGTTACTGGCGACAGCACGAACGCTTTGTCTTGCCGAGATCCATTCCGGTGCTGTCCAGCCGAATTCATGGCGGGCTCATATCGAAGGTACGCAGGCGTTGATGGTCGCATCTCGTGAGCGAGAAGGATGGGGTCCCGATTCGTCCGAGGGATTCCGCAGATATCTAGATCGATGGTACCGGTCCATCGTATCGTTGACGGCGTTAACAGGAAACGGTCCGCCTATTGGCGGTGGTGTTACATGTCAGACTATCGCAAAGCCTGTTAGTCCACCGGCGGATGCGCCGGATTATCTGGATGACTACTGGGGCTTCACGGTGAGTTTGTCAGCCGTGTTTCGTGGTATTGGGGCCGCAGCCTGGCAGACTCCTCCAGATCAACAAGCGGATGATGCAGAGGTCGTAGCACTGGAGTCATCCGTTCGAGACCTGATTGATGAGGGGTCACGTTCGCAGCCGACCTTCTACCCTGGGGTAGTCGAGGGTTTAACAGCCGACCATATACTCCGGTTTGGTCTGTGCAACGAGGCGTTTCAGCACAGCGCGCTGATTCAGATCGAGCGTCGACTACGCAGGGCCCCGGCTATCGCGCCGGCTGTGCAGCGGTCCGTCAAGAAGATCATTGAATGCTCCGAGCAGATCGGGCCGTCACCGGGCCTCAGTCCATGGACAATGCTTACGACGCCGTTGTTCATCGCGGGTTGCGAAGCCCAGGATGAGGACCGGGATCGTGTTCGGCAGCTTCTATCGTCACTGCATGATACAATCCGTATACCGAATGTTCTGCAGTCGTTGAAGTTCTTAGAACAGTACTGGGCTCACCAGCTTGATGAGAATGAGAGTTGGAACCGGTTCCTAGGTATTTTGTCTCTTCTTCATTTACCCGGATGTGAGCTGACTTGAGTAGACCGAATGCGGTTTGACTTTATCCCGTATTGAGGGACGTGTTATGTATGGTTACGAGCTGGATGTTTGATGCGGTGTTGGAATAGGATAATTGGAGCCATGGTTGGCCGGTACTGAGTTTGAGCTAGGCGCGGGCGTTGTATATAGCGATGATTTCACATTCTCTAATTCTAAGATCAATATACTGCATTCTTGATCTCGATAAGATTCGAGGAATGCTGTTCCACACAATGTTTAAGTGAAATATGAGAAGGAACGAGTCCAAAAATGAGACCAACTCTAATCAGTAACGGCTGATGCTTATTTCTGACAGATGACAGATCATATAGACTATTCATGGTGTGCATGTTCCTGCATGAACTTGTCCAAAATAGCTAGAGTCCAGACGGCGTAAGCCAGCGCCGTTATACTTCAATGAGGTTTACGCAGAGTCGGACAGACTGGCCGGGCCATTTCTTGACGCTTGGAAATCGGACCGTCATCGAATATTAACCACTGATATTGGACATTTGGACCTTGCATGCATTGCATATTTGCTTGACACAAAGACTCGGTATATAAATAGCAGCTTTCATGGAGCGCTATTGAAACGTAGACTAGGATATTTTTATCCTCTCACGGGCGGTTAATCCGAAGCTATTGAAGAATGTGGCATCATGCGACGACGGTCACACTGATGCTGTGTGATGCCCACTACTGGATTGTGGACAGCTAGTCGTAATGACGGGCGCTAACTTGCGTCTTGCTAAGGATTTGTCGAGTCGCTGCAGGTTTCGCGGCGCTCGCACAGAGAAAGCTGATTACCCCTGAGGATTGGCGGGTCTGTTCGGTCCGGGTCGAGCTCGGCGGCTGCTGGGCTGGGCAGGGCGGCTGGAGGTTCGTGCATCCTTGATCCTTCCCTCGTGCTTGCCAGTGTTGGCGTCCTGGATGGGTTGAGATATCTCAGCAGGATGTACAGAATGCAGATATTGTTCGATTATTAGATGGACATGGATATGCATGTAAATGTCTCCAGGTCTCAAAGAAACCGATAAAGTTGAGAGCATCAATGACTATTGGACCCACCGCCAATCCATCATCGAAATCCAAATCCATCCATATCAACGTCCAACTTCAACCCCTGAATCGTCGTCTCACGACTCAAGCACTGCAACTGAACACGGCTTGCTGGACTATCTTCATTCTAGCTTCTCTCTGCCGCCGCCTTCCTTACTCCATTCAGTCGTCCACCTCCTATCCTAACCCACTTCACCCTTTCAGGCACTCTTTGTCGTCGCAATGAGGGTCCGTCGATCCAAAGCCCATTGACCACCACCTTGTTACTTTCTTGTCTCTCATTCGATGATCTGACTCTTTTTTTTCCCTGTCCTCTCTCCGTCTTCTCATGCCAAAGAGCGCCATCTCTGAGTGTTCCGCGACCAAACTTTCTCTTCGCCCATCCCATCCCATCCTTTCCATTTCCGTTCCTTTCTCCTATGATTATCACCTGGTCTTATTTTTATCGCTTTATATATTGCTCCTAATTATTGTTTCAACTAATCATGGGCCCTGGCTGGATTTCTCCGCCTGCGCCAGACGCTCGGCCTTCTTCCTCTGCAACGGGCGCCTATCACCATCAACCTGAAGCCACTACGATTCAGCCTACTCCCTCTCCCAAAACCAACTCTGCTGTCGTGCGCAGGAAACCTTTACCGTCAAGGACTTCCGCCTCTTCTGCTTCTTCTATCTACTCGAATCCCTCCTTCTCCCACGCGGATTACCCCCCTCCTCCCTTTGTTCAGTCTCCTGTCTCTCTTCGTCACTCTGGGAGCAGCAGTGTATATTCAACCCACTCTTCTGCCGTGCCAAATTCCCCTGCAGCTTCTGTGCACGGGGACCCGTCGCTCTTTGCTCGCAGAACCTTTGACAGGTATGTCAGATGTCTCCGTACTACAGATACTGATAGCCGTCCTAAACCCTATCTCACTCTCCGCTCTCTCCACCCCCTGTAACCACCACGCCCTCCTCCCCTTCTTTCCTCCCCTGGTCTCCTCTCTTCCCCTCATCTCCTTTCCTTCGACAACGCATGTTTGTCGCTCGTCTAGGGCGCTTGAGAACTAATCCCATACGTTCGTCTTTCTCCAGGTTTCCCCGGGGGAGTCCTCTCAAGACACCTCTCCGCATCAACACCTCCGCATCTGCTGCGAATGTAGACGGAGACGACGGCGACGATAGCGACGACGACATAACCAATTTATATAAATCACAATTTACGGATGGTACTCCCTTGCACAGCCGTCTCATCAGCGAACCGTTCATCCCCGTCCTAGCCTCCCCTGCAGCCTCAAGTCATAAACGTGCCAGAACCATGGCCTTACACCCGCCGCACAACCGTCCTCCTCCGTTACATATCGACCCCAGCGCGCGGAGCATGTCCAATGGTAGCATAAATGATCCCCGACAACCGAAGACCCCTGGGAACAAGATTAGCTCCTTTTTCGGCTGGCGAGCTGCCACCACTACCTCCCCCGGCGGCGAATCCTCCAGCACAGAAATTTCCGACGGTGGTCGATCTCCGATGCCTTCACCCATGCCTACCTCCCTACCGAGCACATCCTTCTCCATCACGCCGTCCACGTCGATTCCTTTTGACAATACCGCTAGAGTCAATGGGAACTACCCCGTGCGCAATGGCTCCCTTAGCAGCGCTAGTATACTGGAATCAGGCCCCTCCGCCCTGGTGGCGGAGCTAGAAAATGAGCTGCGGGAAATCAGCTCAGAACTGGCGGGGTCAATTCGGCGGGAGATGGAGTTGGAGGACCTCGTAGAGAGATTGCAGTCCGAAATGCCATTCGACGCGCCCAACCGGCGCACCAGCGATTACTTCTCGGATTCAGGAACCAGCTCTATTAGGTATGCGTATGAGTCGGGTGGACGCGTTGAGGATATAGAAAAATACAAGCGCTCTGCTGAGCAGGAGCGCGCTCAACTCAAGGTCGAACTCGGCCACAAGATTCACGATGAGCGGTCACGTCGGACGGCATCAGAATCGCATGTCCAAATATTAGAATCACAGGTTACACAGGTTGGTCGTCCCAATCTCATCAAAGTATCAGAGCTGACTCATTTAGCTTCGCCGTGAACGAGTAGAAATTTCCGACTTGTCATCGAGAGCTCGCGAGCTTGAAAGTGCACTAGACGGCACTCGTCGCAAGCTGGCTGAGGAACGCCAGATCAAAGACAATTTCGAGGACCTCCTAACAGCCATGCGAGTCGAACTTGAACAGCTTCGTACTGAGCGGGATTTACTCCGCGAAGGGAAACCGCTCGCCGACCCAGCAGAAATGCAAAAATTGAAGGAGGAAGTCGCAGCGCTCAAGATCGAAAATGCTGCCCTTTCACAACTACAAGGAGGACGTTTTGCCTCCATCGCAGAGGAAGATGACGCGCCGGGGAAACGAAGTAGCGCCTTCGGTCTGTCACGCTCGAATTCTCTGGCACGGATGCCCCCAAAAAATAGTTCGTCCCGATCCGGCTCGCTATCGCGGTCGAACTCAGTATCGGCCAAGGATCGCGATAACAAAGAGTCCCTGGCGGACCGGGTGGAAGGTGCCGAGGCCCAACGAGACATGCTTCACCAGTCTCTTAAGCGCTTGCTCGAACGACACGTCTACGAAACTCGACGGAACGAGAAGCGCGTCATGATGATGGAGCAGGAATTGGCTCGCGTGCAGGAGACCGGCTCTCCCCGCCGCACGGGCTATGAACGCGAAGTGCGCACCCTGCGCGATGAAGTGAACCACCTGCGCATTCGTGCCGAGGATGCTCTGGACCAGAAATGGCAATGCGAGAAAGGCCTGGCAGGTTTGAAGATGGACCTGGACCGCGCAGAGCAGGAGACTGCCTCTCTGCGGATTCTGTTGCAGGAGCACGACATTGCCGTTCCCGCAGAATTTGACGAAGACTCCTTCAACGATGTCATTGCCACGTCGTCTTCTCTAGAATCTGCTTATCAGCAGCTTCAGGCAGACCGTGAGGATGCCGAAGCAAGTGTTGCTCACTCGCCCCAGGGTGAAACCCGTGAGCTGACTGAATCGGTCAACCGAACGGATACGCTAGCGCTGCATGTGCGCCAGCAGTTGGCGAGCAATGCCGCTCTCCGCAACCGTCTCCAGATAGCCATCGGCAAGGGAGAGAAGGATCAGCAGCTGTCTGCAGATCGGATCAGTGAAATGCAAGCCCGGTTAAAGGATCTAGAAGATTCTCTTCTCGCGGCGCAATCGCATGCAGACGATGAGATGGCTCGCCATGAGGACGAGGTCCGCCAGCTCCAGGAGAGCCACAACGCCCAGCTTATGCGGATGAAAGGTGGCGCCCGCAGCCCAGCCGCGTTGTCGCCGATTCCCCCTAGCACACCGTTCATTACACGGTCTCCGCGTCTGGACAAGACCACCAGCGGTGATGGTATTCCTTTGAACCAGGCCGTCAAATCCGAGGCTCTCGATCAGCGAGTCAAGGAGCTCGAGAAGTTGCTCCGCCAGGCCGACAGAGAGATGGGCGAGGTCGTCAGCCGGATGAACCGTGCCCAGATCGACGTAGCCGAACTCCAATCCGCTCGGTATGTTCATCCCTTCATTCTTTACTTAACCGTGCTAACCTACCCTAGTGACGAGGCCCTCCGCGAAACTCGCCGCCTCCAAAGCGAGATCTTCACCGAGCGCAACGTCTTCAAGAACATCCTCGGTCGAAACTGAACTTACTTGAACACGATACCCTCCTAATACCCTTCTGAGTCATCCTTTTACCGTTCTTTTTTAATTCTTTTTCTCTGTACGTTGGAAAGACCACATATATCCCCGGTTGCCGGTGCTTGGAGTTTGTTTGGTTGTTTGCTTGCTTTGTCGTTTCTGGTTGCTCTGTCTGGCTGGTCGGACCGGTCGACGGAAAGAGTATTGTATATATGCTTGTTACGAGCGCCACGATGTTCTGCTTGATGGATGTATATAATTGAGATACTACTACTAACCTAATCTAGACTAATCTATGATAGAGGCTTTGTTGACTAGATGTCTACTTTATTGTTTGGTTCCATGGATGAATTGTCGGGGTTGAAGCTTGTCCTTGACAAGGTTACTAATTTGACGGATCTCCAGGGGCTAATGAAGGCTAATAACTATGGCACTGTAGTTGTTGACTTGTCAGGAGTTTAGAAGGTGCGGTTTTCGTTAGAGAGAATCCATTTCTCCCTGGCGTTGGTCATCCGCTTGTAGCGTCGCCTACTACTAACCGACGAAAATAATCCAGCAAGTCACGTACCACCTTCAATCATGCATCCCACGACAAGGCCAAACACTAATGCACCCTTATCACCATAACAATGGCGATCGTCCTGTTCGTTGAGGTCAGTGACTCAGAGACTCAATGCACCTCTTGAGGGTAGGTTTCTGAGTCAGAGATGAACTTAAAAGGATCCAAGTACACCAAATCAACAAACATCTCAACAAGGAAAATCCCTTTCGAGTGCAATTGAGTCTCCTCGAATGCCGCGCCAGATACAATGTGGACAGCTACCAACCCTATGTCCCACCATACCTCCCATACCATGGGGCAATGGGGCCAGCAGCCGCAACAATGGTGCTCATGGGAATGGGAATGGGAATGGGAATGGGAATGGGGAGACCGCGGATGAGAGTCATGGTCAGTGTTCAATGTTATTTTCTTCTTGATTGAGCATTGATGGATGGGTTTGCTTACGGTCTTGTTTCTTTCTTCTACTTAGGACGCAATCAAAGCGATGTCCTGGAAGCCTCCCTAATCATGAGCCCTGTTGGTGATGATCTATCCCCCAATTTGACCACAGACGGCGGAACAGTGGGTGGCACTGGCGAGTCTGATGAAACTGAGAATGTCATCATCAAGGCCGATTTGAATACTTGTTTCTCTCCTTCTTCCGGCAATCTTCTCAACTTCAGCCTCATTGACAGCACATTGTGTCAAGGCGACCAGTTTGCGCTGGCTCATTTTGACACTGCCCAGAAGATTCGGATTGCCCGGGCGTTGGATGATTTTGCGGTTGAATATGTGAGACTTCCTATGTACCTGCCAGCTTACGTAGACTACGGAGATAAGATGGTAGCTGACGCCAACGCAGACATTAGATCGAGTTGACATCGCCCGCTGCTTCTGAACAGTCGAGGGCTGATTGCGAGGTTATCTGCAAGCTGGGTTTGAAGGCTAAGCTAAGCTAAGCTAAGCTTAGATCTCACTGTCATAAGGGGTCCTGTTAGGTTAATATGAGGGCCAGGTCAATTACGATATCACGGAATTAAGGAATCACGGTTCTCAAAAATGCCCGAGATATAATCCGACAAGCAAGGTCGGATTTAGTCCGATTGCTCTCAAGGCTCTTCCCAGATTTCTTACCTATCGGATTACGGAGTCAAGAGTGCCTAGATTTAGGGCTGCTTGGCTAGGTAGTTTAAATCCTGCACCTACTCTTGTGTATCAGGGCAGGTCTATAGCAACTGAGATACCACTCAATAATTGTCAAGGTATGATAGAGCTAAAGCGAAATCACTTCGGCCCACTGTGACCCGTTCCTATGTATGCTGTGCCACAGGTTTCGAGCGCATACCGAGCCAAGGAAGTAGATCTACACCAAGATCTCCGTCTCTTTGGAACCCGGCTATGAAACAGAATACTACATCGGAGTATAGTAATCCTATCATCGGAGAACCTTCCCCTAGCCGGGGGATCTTCGGTGGGAGACACTGACAGAATATAATCCCCGCATCCCCTCAACTCCCCCACATTTCGGCCATCCCGCAAAAAGAAATGAAGATGCCTTCAGACAAAGGTGGTTTCGACCTTCTTGCAAAGAATCCTTATCTATTTGGTGTTGCCCTGGTGAGGAATATCCCACAACAGCAAACCTGAATATTCATTCTTCTAACAGTGACCTAGTTTGCAAGTTTCGGCGGGTTTCTCTTCGGCTACGACCAAGGCGTTGTATCTGGTATCCTGACCTCAGAGTCATTCGGCGCTCTGTTTCCTCGTGTCTACTCGGATAGTGGGTTTAAAGGATGGTTTGTGTCGACGCTTTTGCTTGGTTGGTTTCTCTTCGTATTTAGGACCGGGGTACTGATGACTCCATAGCGGCGTGGTTTGGCTCTTTGATCAATGGGCCTATTGCAGATAGGTTTGGACGCAGAGTGTCTATAAGTCTTGCGGTTGTTGTGTTTGTTATTGGATCTGCTTTGCAATGTGGTGCTGTGACGGTTCCGATGTTGTTTGCAGGTGAGTCTCTCTCTACAGGTCTAGTATTCTGGAGTCTAACTATCCAGGCCGAGCGATTGCTGGATTGGCAGTCGGACAGCTAACGCAGGTTGTCCCGCTTTTCATATCTGAAGTGAGTACAGGTTCGCTCCTATACCGGGATATCATCACTAACAACCAAAGATCTCGATCGCTGAAATCCGTGGAAGTCTGGTCGTTCTTCAACAGCGTAGGGAACCACACCCTCAACCATCAAGGCCACATGCTAACTTCTATCCGCAGTCTCAATCACGCTCGGCATTCTCCTAAGCTACTGGATTGACTTCGGTACCAGCCACATCGGAGGAACTCGCTGTGCGCCGGAGACCCCCTACACCGGTGGTACAACCGACGACCCAACGTTCGATCCTTACAGCGATGTCCCCGCAGATGGCTGTAACGGGCAATCAGAAGTCTCATGGAGACTCCCCTTTGCCCTGCAGATTGTCCCCGCTTTGATCTTGGGCATCGGCATGTTGTTCTTCCCTGATACCCCCCGCTGGCTGCTCATGCAGGAGCGTGACGACGAAGCTATCTCTAGTCTGTCAAATCTGCGCCGTACCTCTCGTGACGACCCGGTGCTGCGCACGGAGTATATGCATATTAAGGCGTCTATTATGCTTGAGAACTCTCTTGCTCAGTCGAATTGGCCGGGTCTCGTGGGGCTTAGATTGCACGCTGCTCAGGTATTTCTTCCTATGAGTCAAGACTGCTTGTTTCGGGATCTGGATCTGACAATGCCTTGCTCTATCATAGTATATCTCCCTCATCAACAGCTGGCCGCGTTTCAGGCGGTTGGCGATTGGGTGCTGTGTTATGTTCTTCCAGCAGTTTATGGGCTGTAATGGTAAGGCGTTCTCTCTCCTTTGAGTCCATGGACGACGGTTCAAGCATCGTACTAATACCTGTTCGCGCCAGCTATGATCTACTACGCTCCAACCGTCTTTGAACAACTAGGATTAAACGGGACTACGGTATGTCGCTCAACATATCTAGAGAACGAACCTCTACCTGACACTCTTTTCTTCCCAAGACATCCCTCCTCGCAACAGGCGTCTACGGCATCGTCAACTTCCTCAGTACAATCCCAGCTCTTCTCTTAATTGACCGCGTCGGCCGGCGTCCTCTTCTAATGTCCGGTGCGATCGGGACCTGCATCTCCCTAGTCATCGTCGGCGGAATTATCGGCGCTTATGGCGATAATCTTCCAAATCATAAAGTTGCTGGGTGGGTTGGCATTGCGTTCATTTATATCTATGATGTGAATTTCTCGTATTCGTTTGGTATGTTTGCCCTAGTTACCTACTTCTGCCTATCCTTACTTAGTTAAAGGAGGTGTAATTTGTTCTGTGCTAATCACAATCCGCTTATAGCACCCATCGGATGGGTCCTCCCATCAGAGATATTCAACCTCTCGATTCGTTCAAAGGCTATTTCGATAACGACTTCTGCTACGTGGATGTCGAACTTGTAAGCTTTACCATCCTATCCTCCTCCTTTCCCTCCTCCTCCTCTCCTCCTCCTCCCATAACCGGCAAGGCAGCTAACCTTATACCCAGTATAATCGGCCTCGTCACACCAGACATGCCCGCCACAATCTCATGGGGAACATATATCTTCTTCGCGGCGTTTTGCCTGCTAGCTCTAGCGTTTACATTCTTCTGTATCCCGGAGACCCGAGGAAAGGTGCGTACAAACAAGTTTCATTATGCAATGCATGCAAGCACAATATATTATTCATCAGTAAGTAATGACGCTAACTGACACTGACCTGGCGTTCCTATATAGACCCTCGAGGATATGGATCTCGTCTTTGGAGATACATCCAGCTACGAAGAAAAGCAACGTATTGTTCAGATCCAGGCTCAACTCCACGGAAGCGGCGTTGGTCTTTTCGATGGAGATTTGGAGAAGGAAGATAGTGGTGCTGTGGAGGTGGAGCGTGTTTGAGGATATGAATTATTATATGACTGGAAGAATGGGTTTTGTATGCCTCAAGGTTTCATGTCTTTCGGGTTATTGCTTAGCCACAGCTTAGGGTATCAATCCAACCTTGCTAAGGATCAAAGGCGAAGGAAGTCCTAAATATCCTGCATGGACAGGTGTCATGTATGACTAGCGGTATCGTACGGTTGACATAATGTTAAGCGCAGTTCCCTTGAAGCTCTGCAAGCAAGGCCAATGAAGCAGTGTAGATGACTCGATATCTGCTAATTTGAATGATATATGCCTGCTATCTACTCGAGCATTTTCCGAATTGCCCTTCTGAATCCGAATCGACCCTTATCCCCCGATTCGTCCCAACTACCACCCTCCTCTGAGCTTAGATGGTAACCAGAACCCCCATTGTCTTGCGCGCCGTAGCTTTCATCGTCGGGAGCGTCAACAGGAGGTGAGTGGAAGCCATTGCTGTTGTGAACGTGTGCTGGCTCATTGCTACGCTCTATGGCTGTGACAGGGACTTTCCGACGAGTTATCGACTTTGGAGCTGAGATTGGAGCTAGGAGGGATGGGCGATCTTCATGAGGCTTGCTAACAAGGTTTTCTTCAGGAAGAGACTCCTGAATTAACGGCTCCAGCATCCGTCTGATTTCCTTCTCTGCTTCGGCTTCGGCTTCGGCGTCCTCGTTATTGTCGTTCTCGCTGCCACCTTCATCTTCATTGTCGCCTATGCTCTGGTCATTATCTTCCTCGTCTTCTCCTTCATCACCGTCCTCGTCCTCATCTTCGTCGTTGGGCTCCCAGAATAATTCTTCATCACCCTCTAAAATATTCCTCTCTGTGTCAGTGATCTCTGCATCCAGGGCGAGCATTGTCGATCCGAAGAGCCGGCTTCCTACATTGACATCCACACCATGGTCCAAGAGCACCTTGACAGTATCCTTGTGTCGGAAATGCGCCGCAAAATTCAAAGCTTCGACAAGCATCTCCGGCGGAGGATCTTTTGACAGCCACTGTTTCACATAATTTTCCATTCCATTCGCGGCGGCCGCCACAAAGGCACTGCCGTAATAGCCACCTCGAAGCAAGGGGTCGGCAGAGTGCCTGAGAAGCTCGCATACTGCGTCATCGTGCACCACAATGCATGCTGCCTGTAGGGGCGTTCCATACTTACCAATAACCATGTTGGGATCTGCTTCTTTCTCAAGAAGATGGGTAACCACATCTGCCGTGGCAACAGCGGCCGCAAGCTGGAGGGGGTGCCCCGCTCATGCTCAGCATTAATGTCAGCACCGTGCTCCAAGAGCATGTCGATCATGTCAATAGGTTCGCTGGCGTAGACCGCCGCATGCAAGGCACTGCCATAGTCACCCCCCGTCTCAAGAGCATCAGCATCGTGCTCGAGGAGCAGTCGGACAAGATCCAGATTGTCTGCGGCAGCAGCGGCCTGAAGAGCAGTGTGGTACTTGCCACCAATGAGGTTTACATCGGCGCCTTTATTCAACAAGAGTCGAACACTATCCATATCCTCGTTATGGGCAGCAGCTTGTAGTGGCGTGTGGAGTTGGCCACCTCTCTGGTTGACATCAACCTGATACCCTAACAGGACCTCGATGCATTCAGGCGACTTCCCTTCATCAATTGCACGATACAGAGCGCCTCCCCACTTGCCAATATGATGGACGTCCAAGCCCTGCTCGAGAAGGTAACGCACTGAATCTGCATCTCCGGCGGCGGCGGCGTTGGTAAGGGCCGTGTCATTATCTCCATCTTGGGCATGCAGCCATGCACCATGTTGAATGAGAAGTTCCAAGCAAGACATCGGTAGCTCCATAGCTGCGTTGGTCAGGGGGGTATCCCCGCTTGGACTCTTGACATTGACATCAGCCCCGTGTGACAGGAGCAACCGTAGGATCTCCTCATCCCCACCCTCCGTAGCGGCAACGATAGCGAACCCGTACTCGCCTCCTTCAATGTTCGAATCAGCGCCGTTTTCGAGCAGAAGTTTCACGATTTCAGTGTTGCATTGGATACAGGCAGCCGCTAGTGGTGTTCCATACGTGCCCGAAACATCAGGATTCGCTTGGGCCCCGCAGTCAAGAAGTATCTTCACATTTCCGAGGGACCCTTCATAACATGCAGCTTGAAGAGCTGTGCCATAATCGGAGTTTAGATAGGCCCGGTTCGGATCTGCCCCTTTGTCTAACAGGATTTGCAAGATGGTGGTTGTTCCGTCGTTTGCAGAGGCCTGAAGCGCGTTCCCATATCTATATCCATGTGAGCCCGTGGAATTCTGAGAATTTATGCACGGAAATGGGGTAACTTACTCTTCTCCTTCAGCATTAGGATCTATTCCCATGTCCAACAATAACCGGACGGTTCCCTCGTACTGATAGTCCACTGCCTCATACAGCGACTTTTCCAAGACGTGGGGCTCCACCCCGGCTGCTGTCAAGATCTCGACAATGTCTGTATACCCACTGCTCGCAGCTCTGTAAAATGCCTCGCTGTGAGGTATCGTCGAGCAGTGTGTCACTAGAATGCGCACCACTTCAACTTCGCCGGCCTTTGTGGCGCTGAGCAGGGCTTTCTCATGAGACTCCGGCCGCTGATCGTACTCGAGCAACAGCAAGACAACATCGCAATACCCTTCTTCTGCAGCTGCTTCAATTGGCAAAAGACCCTCCGAGTCGAGCTTATCCCAGTCGCAGCCCTTCTGAAGCAGATACTCGGCAATATCCTTCTCCCCGTAGGCGCAGGCTACCCACAGCGCGTTGCCGTCCTGGTAATCCACAGCCGGATTCGGCTCAGCGCCATGCTCCAGAAGAATTTTCACAACATCTAGCTCGCTACTTCCTACAGCAGCGTTCAGTGCCGTGAGCTCTAGCCCTCCCACAAGATTAGGATCCGCTTCTTTTTCTAGCAACTGCTGCACAATTAGAAGCGACCCTCCATCGCAGGCCATGTAGAGAGGAGAACCAAATTCCTTGCTGCTGCAGTTCACGCACGCCCCGTGACTCAGCAAGAAGGAGGTTATCTCCAGGTTATTGGATAAAATAGCCCCATGCAGAGCTGTTTGATGCTCCTCTGTGCTTTGGTAATTGATATCCGCGCCAGCAGCACATAGCCGCTGCACCATGTCCAGGTGTCCCTTGCGGCAGGCCCAATATAGCGGCTGCAACCCTTGCCTATCAGAGGCCTGTAGCACTCCATCATGCTGATCAGATTTGAGGAGTAGGTCAGCCAGAGGTACGTAGCCGAAGTATGCCGCAATGTGTAATGCTGTGGAGTCGGCATCAAAGTCCAGACCATCGCCAGACTGCGCCGCTGCAGATGTAAAGCTGGAATAGGTTCGTGACCACTCGGCGCGTTCCTTAGACCCTAGAAGCCAAAAGACATCGGCAACTCCTAGGTTATCGACGATATCCGCTGTCGCTTCCAACGCGTGCTCGATCCACTCCGTGACAGGATAACGAAGCAAGGGTTTCCCAGTCTCTCCCGGAGTATTGGTATTGAATCCGACTTCTGATTCCGAATCAGAGACGTGGTCTTCTGTCTCATCGTTGGCGATAGCTTGCTCAGCCTCTCCTTTTTCACTCGCTTGGACGGCAGCAAGGACGTAGTCGAAACACCGTAGAGCGATGACACCGTGCTGAATCTGCTCCGAGCCCATGGAAAGCCAGTCATTGGCCTTAGATTTTAGAAACTCTCTGACAGAAATGTGGCTGAGCTGCACTTTCATCTCCGCCCCGTCCTTGAACATCTTGGTAAGGGCTCCGCATCGCTCGATGTGCTTCTTTAGCTCTTTTCGATTCTCCCGGTCTGCTTCTGGAAGGCCGGCTAGTATCGCTAGTTCCTGTAGCGTCGGAGGGGCATGAGCGAGGAGCAAGCATCGTAGGATCTCTTTGGAATTTTCGACGTGGATGTCTACGCCCTGCAGCACCTATACAACGTTGTCATAGTTAGCTTTCTTAGTTTCTGGCTCAAATAATGAGGATTATAGCACCCACCCGATGAGAAACGTGGTCGTACATAGGATAAAGATCTGTAGGTAACTCTTCCAGCCGACGTCTCACAGCGCCTTGTGTCAGATCATCATTCTCCAGCTCCAGACATACTAAGTTGACCCAATCATAGTTCGACTTCCCCCTCGCTCGGAGGGAGATGAAGCTCTTGACAAAGTACTCCAGAACTCTGCTGTAATTCCTTTTCTGCGCAATCTGACCGATCTTCCGGCTAACATACAGCCGCATATCATCGTCCTGCTTCGTTGAGTTACTACCATCATCCAAGTTAAGAACGCTGGCTTCCTTGAGAAAATCGTGAATGTCGTCCCGAGGCGCGCTGAGAAACAACCATTTGACAAAGGGTCCACTGGGAGCGTCGTCGTCGTCTGGTAATGGCGGCCGAAACGAGGTGATGGCACTCAATAGCTGCCTGCGCGACTCCAGCTCAATCTGGTCCAAGCTGTTGACTACAAAGAAGACTGTGCCTAGAGACGGGTCACTTAGGGCTAGTTTAAGGCATTTCCACAGATCAGGCAATGAGTTGAACTCATAATTTGCGTCGCTCTTCTGCCCGCCACTCTTGGTCGCGTTGTCTTCGCCAAAGAAGTGCCGCGACAGGTCTTTCCGGGCCTTCAGCAGTTGTCCCGCCAGTGACTTGAGAAAGTTAAGTGCCTTGCTCTTGTCCTTGTCGTGCTCGTCGCAGAAGAAGTGTCCCAGGACGACGGATGCATCACTTGCGTCTTCGGATCGCTGCGCCAACTCTTCTACGATTGCGATGGCAGCCATGGCTTTGCCCTTTCCTGCTCCGCCGCAGATCCACATGATCTGTGACGAGCCTTCATTGCTCCATCTGGTATATTGCTCGTTTTTCTGGATCCAGGACGAGGGTTTGACCCCTTTTACTAGCCCGCTAACGCGGCGGATGGTCTCGAGTTCGTGCCGGGGGCTGATGACTTCAAGGCTGTCGAGAATTTTGTCTACGCGGACGTCGTTCACGATTTCTTGTTTTAGAGCTGAGCTCATTAGCCTGATTCTGTAGCCACTTTCTGCGTATCAAGGGACACGCACCATCCTGCCGCAATTTGATTCTCCTGAAGGATTGATTGGCCATATCCTTCAGCAACCCGGATAGCTCCCGGTAGCTATGGTCCTTGGGCCCTTCGAACTTGTTCATCTCGGAATGCGTACGGGCCCAGGGATGGCGGGGCTTTCCATCAAGTGTTGACGACTTCTCATCGACAATGACAACCTTAAGGAGAATAACTGTCAGTTCGAAACAGGTGAACAAATTAAAAGACAGTCAGAAACAGACAACGTACACCTTTTGTCTTCTCCTGCTCAAAGTAGCATTCCACATCAATACGCGTGTTCCCTACGTCCGTAAGGAACTCATCCCTCAAATCGTCTAGCTCTGAAGACGACGACTTCACTGTCCCAAGTAAACTGGTATACTTGGCCTGTCCGAGGACACTCCCTGCTAGCCCGACGAGTTTGGCCCAGGGCTGCGCCTCGGACCCCCGGAATGGGGTCCCCAGGAATACACACGCCGTGATGCAGTCAATCACGCCCTTGAAGCTCTCAGATTCGCGCTTTGCAACAGTGACAGCCTATCCATTTCATTTTATACCGTTAGCGTTTATATTCGGCATGACCTCCTCCTCACTAGGTAATCAAACGTGGCATGAAGAGCAGACCTTGGACACAACCAACCCCCCAAGACTATGACCGACAAAGATGATAGGACGTTTTTTATTTTTCTGTATTGCATAGCCAAGTCAAGCCAAATCATGATTAGTTTATCCTCTCATCCTCTTCATTTAATTCAGACTTATGGGTTCACTTACAGACTCGCGCCGATCCACCTTGATAGCCTCCACCAGATCACGACCAATATTCGACAGACGGATATCGACAGCATCGGGCCCAAACCACTGCGACCGGTATCCATACACTAGTATTCTACCCTTCGGAATAGCTTTTGGTAGCATCAGCTCGTCCCGCAGCCAGTGCACCCCTTTGCTCATCCAGGTGTGCGTCATATCGGATCCAAGGCCTGGCACGGCGATGATACTAGCATTGATTATATGTTAGAGGTTACTAGCTTTGCTTCCTATATTGAGAAATACAGGATGGGTGAAAAACTCACTCGACACATTTTGAATCCGTATCATAGTCCTTTGGTGCGTGCAGTTGGTTGAGGCCTTGGTTGATTGACTGGCCACTCGCACTGTTAGTTAAATGATCAGGGCGTCCAGACTTGGAATAAGCCTTTTATCTCTGGAGGCCTCTAACCTGTTTATCGAACTTGGAGTGTTTCTTTTTATGCGCAGCAGCAGGCTCGGGGGGCGTGGTCGTCATGCTTGCATATGGCTCTTTTATTTGTACTCACATGCGATAAGTAGATATAGCCAAAGGACAGCTGAACGACGACGCGTCTGATATTGTTTTCATTTAAATATACTCTCTGAACTCCCCGACAATGGGGCATCTGGGAGGGATAAGGCTGGCGTGGCTTTCAGCTACAGAGAAGAGGGAAACATTAGCCGGAAAAGCAGGACAAACTATTGGTTATGAAACGCACCTTCCTGAGATCTGTGATAGAAATGTGACGAACCCATGCAGCGGGGTTGTACTACCTCCGTTGGAGGAAGGAGCCGTTGCATGAAGCTGATAGATGAAGCCGACGGAGTAAGCTGAGAGGCCTTGTATAAAGGCCTCTACCTTTTGTACCTAATCCTGTCATCTATCTATCTCATTCAGTTCTATTCATCCTATTACTCTACTATCTTGCTATTCTATTGGCTACGTGGTGTAGTCGATACAGGCCTCATCTATCTGCCCCTCATTCCCCTGTGCATTTCATAACAAGAAAAAAAGCAAGACAGAAGACGCGGCCTCCGTGCTGACTGCAGCCGCGCCAAAGGCTGTCACTTCAATCGCGGCCAATCCGTGCGCGCGAGGCAGCTGAAGCAGTGATACTGTATAGTCTGCAGGCCATCACACTGCTGCTGGCAGTCAAGTTATCGAAGGATCTGTAAGCAAGGCGCTGATCCCCTATTATACGGAGTATCTATACTCTATACAGTTGACAGTTTGATATTCTGGTCTTTACCCGGGTGTTGCTTACCAAGTTGAAGGTCACTCGGTGCTGTGAGGGCTCTTAATTCCCGATAATTGGTTAGTTAGCTATCATAGATATAAGTAAATATCTCATCCTATCCCTTGTCGAAGCTCTCTGTGATTTTTGTTTGCATGCGGTATTTTCTGGTAAGAGTGTCAGGTTGTGGCATATGTCGACTGGGCGACACGTGAAGGCATTAAGGATATGTACTGCTCACAGCCGTTCCAGGCTGCCCATATTAGTGGCGTCCGGCCGTTGTCATCTTGACCATTAACATTTAGATCACTCCTCTCCAGTAAGACTCAACAACCTTGTCATGATAGTAACAGCACGCATAATGGAGACGCCTTGTATCTACTCGGCGCACACAACCGTGTGCCTAACACATCAGTGTGCTAAGATGAAAAACAGACAGTAGACGATATCGAGGCTCTCAATGTGTAGAGATTTCCGACCAAACAAATTTATGGACCTAAATCTTCCATCTCCGCGACTCGATGCACAAGAAATGAGAGCAAACGACTTGATATCGATTACGAAGCCACTGCTAGACTACATCGATGGATCTTGACTTACGTTTTTTCCCCTTCAAAAATGACAGGTTCTTCTGTGTCGTCGTCATAGCATCGTCCAAATCCATTGGGTCATCGTCAATCTCTGGCCGTGACGATGTGTCCAAGTCCTCTCTTCCATCAAGCAGCTCTAATTGAGCTCTAAATTCCGACGCCTCCTGCAGTCGTCCTGTTTTTTCTCGAATCCGAGCGAGAAAGCCGAGGCTCCTCCGCACCATTTTCTGGGTCCCTATCTGCAACACAAACTGAAACTGTTCCTCTGCCTCTTCCAACCGTCCCTGGTCCAGCAGAACAACCCCCAGATTAGCTGAACTTTCCGCCGTTTGAGAACTGTCTGGTCCCAATGCTGTTTTGCTGGTCCGGACTACCTCACGGAACACAGCTTCTGCTTCCTCCAAACGCCCTTGGTTCCAAATCATTACCCCCACTTGATCCATGGCTAATAACGTGGCGGGATCCTCCACACCCATAGAGGCTCTGCTCCCCTCAACTACCTGCGAGAAAATATCCTCTGATTCCTTGAACCGTTCCTGTCGATGAAAAAATAACGCTAGTGCTTTCATTGTTGAAAGTGTTGTCCCGTTGTCTCGGCCGAAAACTTTCAGTTGTCTCTTTAATAAGTCCGTGTACAACCTTTCGTATTCTTCGTCGTTGCCTAGGCATCTGTATGACCTTGCAAAAGAGTCCAAGCATGATAGTGTGTCTGGATGCTCGTCGCCTTTGACTTTGCTCGTTGTCCAGAATACTAGTCTCAAGAGGATCTCTGCCTCTTGACACTCTCCATGATCATGGTAAAACTTTGCCAAAGATTTCATGCTTGACAGTGTGTCCGGGTGATCGTGACCCTTGGCTTTACTGGTTATCTGATAGATTTCAATCTCCAGTGCCTCAGCTCTTGCACATCGTCCGTGACGGTTAAACTGAGTCGCGAGATCCTTCATCAGGGCTAATGTGTCTGGATGGTCGTCGCCCCTAGCCCTTCTTGTGATATCCAGCATCTTCTCCTCGATTGCTTCCGCATCTTTGCAGCGGTCACCGTGGTAAGTCATGGCCAAAGCTTGCATGCTGGCTAGTGTGTCGGGGTGGTCGTCGCCCATTGACCTCCTTGTTATTTCCGTTCGTTCCTCCTGCAATTGAACTGCCTTGTCACTTGCCCCCTGGCCTTCACAAGCCTCTGCGAATTCTGCTATATGACACAGAGTAGAAGGGTTATCATCGCCCAGCCACTCCCTTTTTATCTGAAGCACCTCCAACTGAAGTGCATTAGCCTGCTCAAACTTTCCCTGTTTGTAGTATGTTTCAGCCAAGTTTGATTTGCATAGGAGAGTATCTGGGTGCTGTAAACCAAGCACTGCTGTTGTTGCTTCTGCAAGCTTTAGGAAAAGCTCCTCTGCTTGTTCCCATAGTTCCTGGTTGAAAAGTGTCCACCCCACCAGCCCCCTATAATGCAACGCTTGGGCATCTTCTTCACCGGAATCCTGTAAGCAAGCCTCCACTATTCGCTGGTACTGTTCTTGGGCCTCTTTCCAACGCCCTTGGGCGCTGAGGTCCGACGCTATGTCGTCCATGATAGCCATGTTGGTTAAGCTGTTCATGCTGGCACCATTTAGCCATGCTTCCCTTGTCCGAGTTATATCTGCCTGTAGGTTATTTGCTTCTTGCTCTCGTTCTTGCTCTCGGAGCTGAGACACCAGACGTTCCATGCTCGACAGTGTGTGCTTGTCCATCCCATTCGCTTCTAATCTCGATTCTATCACTTCTCTCTGCAGCTGCTCTGCATCAGTTCGCCTTCCCTGCTTCAAATAAATATCGACCAGGGTCTCCTTATCATCGACAATGGTCCACAGTTCCTCCTCATCCTGGTCAGTGTTGAGAAGTTCCAACTGTATCTGTTCGGCTTCTTTCCAACGTCGCTGGTTTTGAAGACTTATCGACAGATTCCTCTTACTCTTTAGAGTATCTGGATGACCCGGGCCAAGTGTACGCATTTGTATTGCAATAAGACCTGCGAACACGTCTGTTGCTCTTTCCCATTGTCGCTGCTTCCAAAATATCCATCCTACCATGTTAAGAGCAGATAGGGTTTCTTCGTGCTCAGCACCCAATGCATTCGACGTTAAACGAGCCCTTTCATGAAGCAGCCATTCTGCTTCTTTGTACAGGTCCTGCTGAACTAGCGGTATGATCAGGTCGAGCATACTTTCAAGCGTCAAAGTGTCCGCTTCTCCTAAAACAAGCTTTCTTCCGTCCAGAACCTTTCTAAGAGATTCTGCAGCTTCTTTATATCTCCTCTCCCTGCACAAGCGTAGGCCATATTTGCTCAATAGCCCGTGGGTTGTTTCATGCTCTAAGCTGTTCTGGTAACCAAGGACATGCTTGACATGAGAGAGATAGGGTCTCCACAGCTGTCTGTTATTATCAGGAAATCCTCCGAAGACCGTTGCTAGTTGCTCCACGGCTAGCTGGACAAATTTATCATAACTCTGGTTCCCTCTCAGCCAATTCCGCATGGTCAAGTGGATTAGTCGGTGCATATCGAAAATACTATCCGTACGGCTGCTGATGAAACAGTAGTTTTGGAGGCATGAGATAGCCTCAACATGATCCTTTGGGGACGGCGCCTGAGGGAGAATTGTATCAGGGATTCCCTTTGGATCAAAGAAGCACATATAGGTAAGATAATCTGCGGCTAATGGCATCTGCTGCCTGATCTGCTCAAACGAAATCATCCATGTACTGGCAATGGCGTTGTGCTGGTTCCGGTATCGAGCGTCATCATCAAACTGCTCACTTAACAAGGTAATCCAACTGCTGTCCGTTTCACCGAGCAGAGTTATATATTCTGATACGCCCACAGAGCGATAGTTGAGGTTGATATATGCCCCCGACTGCATGATCGCTAGCGGAAGGTAGCATAGTTGCCCAAGAAGACGTGACGTATTGTGGTGATTATCAAGAAAATGGTCATGATGAATGATCTTCCGGAGAAGCTGCGTTGCAGTTTCCTCCTCCATTTGCGCGACCTCCATAGTATTCTCACCGGCAAACCTAATCGCCACGCGTTCATTCCGGGTAGTAAGAACTGCACAGCCAGTTTTACTATGGGGCACATAATCCACAAGCGAAGGGCCCTGGGACCGGTTAAACCAGAGGTCCAAATCGTCGGCGCTGTCGAATATCATCATCCATTGGCCTGATTTTTCGTCGCTCAAATAGCGGCGCACCAGGCCCATTCCATCCATCTGTCCGGATTCGCTTCCCTCCAGATTCAGGTGTTCGAGTATCTCGTTGTATGCTTGCCGAAAGCTTTCCTTGTCCGCGGATGGCACCCAAAACACAGAGCAATCAGGGTGCCTGTCCTTGGTACGATAGGCTAGCTCAAGAGCGATTTGTGTCTTTCCGATCCCACCAAGACCGTACATCGCAAGGCGTGGCTTCTGATGAGAAGTCCCTGATTCTAGATCAGCCAGTTGAGTATTGCGCCCAACAAAGTTTCTGTTTCGGTCAAATGGGACATGGAAATGAACTTGACCGACATCTAATATAATGTTAGTCAAAACGAGCTATGGGGCTTCTGAAACAGTGACATTTTAGAGAAAGCTACGCACAGACTGATCGGATTAGATCTCCTGGTTTGATAAAACCCAGCAGAAGAGTCCTAGCAAAAGCAGCTGCTGTTGCTGCTGCATATGGCTGCCACTGCTTGTTCTTGTGAGAGTCCGCATAATCACAGACTCCTCGGATTACTAGACATGGGAAGTTGTCCATTAATCCAGCGGCTTCCATTTCAAAGCATAAGATGTTCTCTTTGGTAGCAATAGCATCCCGGGTAACTCCATGTTTCATAACCTGATTCCCGGATGCAATATTACCATAGTGGACTTGTGGCATAGTACTCGGCCGAGCTTGCCTTGGCTCAAGTAAGGCTGGATCACAACTGTCGCAGGTGTTGCCTTCCACATGGTCATATACAGCCTGGAATAAGCGATCACTCTCCGATCCGGGATACTGACAGATCTCCCCCATCCGCGGCTTTGTAGTTTCCATAAATGCAAGGCACCCTTTAATATCCAGCCCGTCTGTGTACCCTTGCCTCTGGACTGCCTGCAACGCATGCAGCAACACCATTGGCGGTTTATTTAACGAACCCGTCCGATGGAAATGTCCCCCTGGTCCTGTTTTTCCAAAATCCCACTGCACCACACCTCCATGTTGCCCATCGGGCTGACTGACAATGATGTCTCCCAGGCGGATGTCGTGTTCTCCGCTCCAAACACCTCCACCGACTCCGACCAGGAGCCCGATTTGTATCGGGAAGCTCCGCTGCATATTATTTGCGACAATGGCGGCAGGTCCGTTGCCCACAATACCACTAGGAAGACATGCTACAACGAGCTTGTTGTCGCCGATGCGGCCGAGGATATAATCGTTTGTGTCGTATGTCTGCGTCAACCTGGGGTATTTTTCATCCAACATCGCAACAACAGCGGCGCTCTCTATTGGCAAAGCGCAGATAATGCCAACATGGTAATCTTCGCGTCGTGGTGGCATCGCTTCCGAAATGTCAGCCGTCAGCCCGCTATCGAGGCAACAGTAGAATAGAACGCTAGAACAATAGATAGAAGAGTGAGATGTCAGTTAGGGGCTGCAGTCTCTCCCTGACCGTCTTCACTGTTTCGTTGCCGATGTGATCCAGATGGCTATTTAATCTCATCTCTTGACTGGGCCTCGAGGCTGGGGGGCAGTACGCCCAACTCAGCCTCATCACGGGGTGTTTCTTTGCTTTTTCCACACTAACCAGATACCTTACTCTTAGATATGAATCAACGGATATGTGAATGACCTCCCGTGGAATATCAATCGGTATTTGTTCATTTTCCAAAGAGCCTGATGCCCTCGCTTCTCTCAGGTGGGTGAGGAAGAAAAGGAACCACAGTCGATGTATATATAGAACTAAAAAAGCGATATACAGACATTAACGGGTTAAAAAACTGCGCGCGGGTATAGTTCAAGCCAAGGTGTTGAGCAACGACCGATCTGATTGAGTCATGATTCCGGTATAGATAAGACAAATAATCTGTCTCCTGATCCCAGTAGCCCAATTCATGCAGAATATTTCTTTCGCACTCTTCCGCAGAGTGTAGCCTTTTTCAAATATTTGGATCTGGGACCATGCATAATGCAATTGCGCGTAACTAGCAGGAAAGTAGTCTGACAACGCTGACGGTTGGTTGTTGATGTCCACAAGCAAGTTTGTGTCCATTTGGAAAAGAGGCTTGTTTGCCTTGTTTGTCATGTTTGCAAGCTTTCATTTCGACTGCTTTCAAGACAACAAACGAGCTCTTTCATACCAATCATACCCAAAGAACTCGACTTCAATATTTTATTGATCTCATTTTGAGTCTTGCAGCTGAAAGGGAGCCATTAGCCTATAAAGGACCCGATTTGACTCCCTCTCACTGCACTCACCAATCATATCTCCAACCCTCTATACTCTTCGACATGGAGAACCTCCCAGGTAAGTCCCAAGAACGACCATCAAAAGGCCTCACTAACAAAGGAATCGCATAGAATACGTACAGTTATTTATACAACATCCTGTTGTCCAGCAGCTTGCCGCCTCCCCAATCGCATCAAACCTCGCCGATCTTCACGCCACATACCTAAACCCCACCGTTACCTATATCAAAGAGTCCTACCTTGACCCATCTCTCGCTCACGTGCGCTTTTCCTATCTAAACCCCTACGTCGTGCAGCCGCTTGCGCACCTTCTCTCCTCAATGCCTGATCTAGCATCCGTCATCGTCCTCATATTCATCCTATTTATCTCGTTCAAAGTCCTTGACTATACACGTCGCGCGGTGATGTTCTGGGTATGGCTGGCGATGCGCCTGGCTTGGTGGGCTACCGTCATCTCGCTGGGTGTATATATGTATCAGGCAGGCTGGGTGAAGGTGACGCGCGACTTGGGGCATGTCTTCAATTTCCTTGTTCGTCTTCTCGAGCAGATCGGCCAAAGGCTTGAGGACAACTCGCGGGAAAAGGCAAGGGCTAGTCGGGGCTCTTGGTGGTAAATTTGATTTCGTCTTTGTATTGGTTTTGGTACTCGCTTTGTTTCGGGTTTACTTTTCGGTTCGGGGTTAGGAATTAGCGGTTTTGTGGACGTTGGTGGCGTCGGATTGGCATAGTGATGGGGTTTCAAAATAGGCCTGGGTTGGTTGATTATTATGATTGTTACGGGAGTCTGGAATCATTCAATTACGTATTCATGCATAGATGATTGGAAAATAGGCATTCTTATGGTTTTAGAAATATTGGTTTCTCTTATCTATGATCTTCACGTTGGTGTCATCTAATGAAGTATCAGTGCATCGGTAGGGTTCCTGTTCGCACCACTTGCACCAGCATGTCGCGGGTGTCCGTTCTCTTGTCCGGCTGAGAATAGTAGTAGGTCGGGGGTAACTCGTAGCCTGTAAACACCCAGGGTGAATCCCGAATCCAGAGACGGGGGCATGATTGTTGTTTCGCAAGAGCGAGTTTGCATCACGGTTCAAGCCATTCTTCATGTTTGTTCAATCAGCGTCTTCATAATTTGTTTCCTGCGCATCATTCGGTTCCCTTGGCTCTTGCGCCTCATGGTACTGAATGGCGTCATCGATATGGCTAAGCACAGCAGCAACACTGTCTTCGTCTTGAACCTCCAGCTGCAGAAAAGACACCATACTGAAATCATCGATCAGCTGGCCGACGGCGCGGTTCAGTCTGTCGAAAGATCCACCGCTCATCAATGAATCCTTTGACATGGGATCGGAGTTATCATAATCATCACCCTCGCTACTAGCCTGCAGTGTCTGCACATCCACGCGAGTGTATCGCTTTAATTCCCGACGAGATACCATATCGCGCACCTGGTCCATCTTCGTGAGGATATTGAGGTGGGGCATCTCAAGCATCAACATGGCGGACATGGCGCTCAGAGTTCCAGCGAAGAACTTCGCCTTATCAACGACAAAGGTGCTTTCGAGGAGATATGTGGCGCAGAGGTTGATATTGAGAGGGCCGGCTCGGGATAGGTAGTGTACTAGGGATGGTAGAAGCGGCACATGTGTGTATAATTCAATTTGACCGGGCATGTCGAAAATTATCAGGTACTCCTCGCTGAGCGGATCAAGAGCTTCGGACAGAAAATCCAGATTCTGCAGCAGGAATTCAAAACAGTATATTAAACCTCCATTTGGCCCCAGCCCCATCTCCTCCATCACATCTTCGAGAGTGATCAGCTCGCGGATATCGAGATCTGGTTCGTACTGGAAGCTTTCGGCGGCGGGGTCGAGATTGACGTAGAAACAGCTCCGGCGCGCGGTCTGGAGATGTTGGATGAGGGCATTGCAGAAGGTGGTTTTTCCAGCACCCGCTGGGCCCATCACTAGAGCTCCGAATTTAGACATAGCGAATCTTGGTGGTGTTGTTGTAACTTGTTCGGCCGAGCTTGCAGTACGCGGGGTTAAAGTCTACGAAATTTTGCCCTCCGCTGAGTCCGAAGGATCCACCGAATAGGCTCAACTCAGGTTACAATAGCGTTGATTGGTGAAATGCAGCATTTACAGCTTTACTACTCGTACTTTGATAGTTAACTACCAGTACTTTGCAGTGTCAGACCTGTCAGCTTATGGAAACTTGCAAACCCCCAAATAATGAGCCCCGAATCACCACTAATATTTCCTAGACAAGGTTCAGATGTCGGGGTTCGGTCTTTCTTTTTCTGACTGTTTGCGTATTTTGCGTGTTTCACCGCCGGAGATTGAATTGCGCCATCGGAGGCACGTTTTAGCGGGCATTGAGAATTCCCCTCTTTTCTCTCCGAGCCCCCTCCCTTTTCTTCCTTTTCTTCTCATACCGCTCTATATTCGCTCTTCTACTTTTCTGTCCATATCCTCCCCCTTAATTCTCTCCCTTTCTCAATTTCACACCTCCTTCACAATGGGCTCCGTTGCCAACACCCCCAAGGGAACTTTCTTGTTCACCTCAGAGTCCGTCGGTGAGGGTCACCCAGACAAGATTGCGTACGTTGCCCGATTGATCTCGTATTGGATCGCCCATTGACTTCTCATAGCGACCAGGTTTCCGATGCCATCCTCGATGCCTGCCTCGCGGAGGACCCATTGTCCAAGGTACGGATCTCTAAATTTTCTCCGTCGTTGTTTGGACCCGCTTGCAGTTTCGCAAGTCGCGAATTCGTCCGACATGAGTCCAATTTGATTGAGCGGCTATTAATACTTGCATAGGTCGCTTGTGAGACTGCTACCAAGACTGGTAGGTTTCCTCTTCATGCCTGTTTCCGCGCCCCGCTAACCTATCGTAGGTATGATCATGGTTTTCGGTGAGATTACCACTGGAGCCAGGCTTGACTACCAGGCTGTCATCCGTGGTGCCATCAAGGACATCGGCTACGATGCCTCCGAGAAGGGTTTCGACTACAAGACCTGCAATGTCTTGGTCGCCATTGAGCAACAGTCCCCCGATATCGCTCAGGGCCTCCACTACGAGGAGGCTCTTGAGAAGCTCGGTGCTGGTGACCAGGGTATCATGTTCGGCTATGCTACCGACGAAACCCCCGAACTCCTCCCCCTGACCATCCTCCTGTCCCACAAGCTGAACGCTGCCATGACACTTGCCCGTAACGACGGCTCCATCCCTTGGCTCCGTCCCGACACCAAGACCCAGGTCACCATTGAGTACGCTCACGACAACGGTGCCGTTAAGCCCCTGCGTGTGGACACCGTCGTCGTCTCTGCCCAGCACAGCGATGATGTGAGCACTGAGGAGCTCCGCGCCGTCGTCAAGGAGAAGATCATCAGGAAGGTCATCCCCGCCGAGCTTTTGGATGACCGCACCGTCTACCACATCCAGCCCTCTGGCCGCTTCGTCATCGGTGGTCCCCAGGGTGACGCCGGTCTCACTGGCCGTAAGATCATCGTCGACACCTACGGTGGCTGGGGTGCTCACGGTGGTGGTGCTTTCTCCGGGAAGGACTACTCCAAGGTCGACCGCTCCGCCGCCTACGTTGGTCGTTGGATCGCCAAGTCCCTTGTTGCTGCCGGCCTCGCTCGCCGTGCCCTTGTCCAACTCTCTTACGCCATTGGTGTCGCTGAGCCCCTTTCTCTCTACGTGGACTCCTACGGTACCTCCGAGAAGAGCTCTGACGAGCTCGTCGAGATCATCCGCAACAACTTTGACCTCCGTCCCGGTGTCATTGTCCGCGAGCTTGACCTTGCCAAGCCCATCTACTTCCAGACCGCTAAGAATGGTCACTTCACCAACCAGGAATTCTCCTGGGAGAAGCCCAAGGCCCTCAAGTTCTAAGCGCTGCTTATCTCCCTGATATATCTTTCTTATCTCCTTTTACGACTGTAATGATTCTTGCTTTGTTTCAACAACTCAGAGCACAAGCATAGACATGTCAAAACCAAAAAGCACGATTTTCCTCTCTGTCTGATTCTTTCTTTGCATGGTCGTCGAGGAGACCAAGGTTTGCGCGGATAAATTCAACATGATACCACTTTTGGGAGGGATGTACATTGGCGTTCGATTGGAGTGATCATTCAACATATGAGCCATGAGGCCCGCATTTCAACTTGATGTGGGATCTCGAAGGCCTTCGCAGTGGTTGGTGTCGACATGGTCGAGCCACCACCATACATGCTAATCTAAACATTGGCAATATAGATTAATGAACAACTTGCATCATTTGCAAATATTTTTAAATGCTGTAATCTTCCATCCAATCATTTGGGTGTGCTCTTGCACGTGTCGTAGGTATTCATGTGGTTTGGGGGGATTTCCGAAGCGGCCCCACAAGCTCCACGTGAGATTTGGGCAGCTTTGCCTCAGGCATTAAGGTCATAAATCAAGGCCCAGGCATCCACCACATCCCCACCAACACCAACGCGTGACGCCAAGCCTTCAAGTCGCGTCTACACGATCAAACTCATGTTTCATGCTATATTCATGGAGGGACGTCACTCAAGCTCAATTTGCTCTACAAAATTATTTATCACATGCTAGCATAGCCTTGGATTCTTTATTTCTAAATTATACAATGTATGAGTAGCTCCCGCTCATGGCATCGCGTGGATCTCTCAATGTTCTTGAACCCATCCCACTCAATCAGCTGCACAATGCTCAATCAACGCTGAAACGCAAAAGACACTCGGTCTCCGATGCGCGGGCAACCGATAACATTGTTATTAGGGTGTGTATGATACTGTCAAACGTCGGACTTCACTAACATGTTCATTTGTTATTCCAGGCCCATACCGCGTCCCTATCAGACGATCCGTACGTTCTCGAACCGATCGCAGTAATCCCACGATCCCAATTACCCTTCAATTGGTTGGATATCTCTTCTACGCTAGCGCAGATTCAATCCGGGAGTCTCTTCGTGGCAAATATACCTACACTAGAAGTAGACGCTCAACATGAACCGATTGTCTTGGCTGTGCGGTTGGTCTCGGACGGTGGACTATACGTGATCGAGCGGGTGAAACGGGGCATCTATACACTCGTCAAATTGATCCGGGGTGTGGAGGAAGGCGATATCCGTGTTGCTGTCAAGGCGTCAACTCACCGAGTTGCAGGGCTACCATGCACGCCTCGCAAACAGCCGGATATTGTCTCTGATGCTGACTGGTGGTGGTTGGCTCAAGTCGAGGACCCAGCTCCTGACTTTAGCGACCCGGTTTCTGCCAAGCGCGCAAAGATTGATTTCGTTTTCGGCGTTCCTGATGATCATGTGGGCGAACGGATGACGGGCATGTCCCCGGATCCTATGTATAGGGATTCGAGCTCTGACCTCCGTATGATCTCTGTGCCGCCGGAATCGCAAACCCCTGTCGAGCCTTTGGAACATCATGTGGTGGATGAGGGCCCTTATGAGCCTACACAATCTCCGCAGGAGCTCCTAGATGGTCTCAGAGAGCAGTACCTACAAGCACTCTACGTTTCCAAGGCATGTCTCACTGAAAAAAACATTGAAGCAATCATACTAACAGGATAGGCTTCTGTGGCATACTTTGCGAAAGGTCCTCTATCACGCTGTCGAGCCGCGTTTCAATCTCCGAAATACGCCGCTGGCAAGGTTTCCGACCTCGTTGAGTTCCACCGCACGACCATTCTAGCAGCAAAGAAAATGGACTTGAAGTTCCGCGAGACTTTGCCGGCAACTCTCCACGATATCGTGCTCACTATATCCGACGACGAGGCGCCGAAGAAACGAAAAAGCAAAAAGAAGAACCTTGGAAGGAACGGCCTATATCCAGAGGAACATGAATTTATCCGACAATGCTGGAAAAATCGGACGCTGGCCGACGCCGGGGCTTCCATGGAAACATCCAGAGATGCGGAAATAAAGAAGCATGTTTCTGACTTGCGGCTACGTGAAACGCAACTTCAGATATTGCTTATCCTGGAGACAATGGCACTTGAGATGACTGCCGCGGAATCAAAGTCCGGTCAGGACGACGGATCTGCAGATGCAACTGCGCCGCCTAAATCCAAAACAAAGAAACCACAAGATCTAAATGTCATGCTCGAGCTGCATCTTGATCGGCTTTGTATCTGGCACGCCGTGAGCTTCGACGACGTTCCTGTTTCTGAGTCCCAAGCTTCAGGGGGTAACCCTTCTGGAAGGGCCGGTGGGAACGATGCTATGCGGGACTTTTGCACGGAGGTTATCATTCCCTTCTATGCTTCGCGGTTGCCAGATCGCTGCAAATCGATCACGCGAAAACTGGGTGTTTCTGTCGGTACTATATCACCGTTCCCAAAGACGGTGAAGAAGCCTGCTCGTAAAGAAAGGGCGTCTCTTGAGCGAAATCCGTCTCAGAGACAGTCCCGGCGCTCACTGCACCGGGTGCTGACTGACCATCAAACGTCTCAAGGACGATCGCAACCATCGCTCAACCGCTCCATCACTGCCCCGTCGCAGATAGAGAGCAAGCGAGAAACCACCCCTATGCTCCCGTCACTCAGCGCCAATGTGCGAGGCGGTATCCAGAAGGCCAAGCGAGCAGAAAACCGAGAGGTTGACCTCATTGCTGTGGCACGGCAACATGAGACGAAACTGAAGCGTGTGCAACTGCTCGCTGACCAAAAGAAAGAGTTAGATTCTGCCATTCTCGCGCTCAGGAAACCGAACCGTGAGTTAGTGGCTAAAGATATAGCTCAGGACGTTGAGAAGCGCGTAACAAGCGGCAGGAAGTCCAAAAATCCAGTTCGAAATCCGCTCGGACAAGGCGTACAGGTCATGGCTACGCCCAGCAAAGGCCGAAAGAAGGACTCAGGTCTTCCTCTGCCAAAAAGTGTCGTTCGGTCCAAAAAGGAAAAGTCTACGTCTTTCTCGTCGCCATTTGGCTCTGATCCGCAGGTTATACCTGGATCCATGATCCGACCTAGTTCCTTTACGGCTACAATATTTCCCACCGATTCCGGTATTCAAGAGACGCCCTCCCGACGCCCCTCACAGCCTGCGAGCTCGTTCAACCCCTCCGCAGAACCTAACATCGCTGAATCGCCCATCCCCGGTAGCGGAAACATCTTCCGCGTCCCTCGACGACCAGCTCCTCGCCCTGAGACCGCCCCCTTGACCCCAGTCAGGTCACAGCGTACGCCAACAGGCGCAGACACGGACACCGACATGTCCCTGGACATCCCTCAATCGAATTTACCCCCACCTCCACCTCCCCTTTTCGCTCTCCCTACCAAACCCACCCCAGTTACCAAGCCCAAATCTTCAATGGTATTCGAAACACCACCGAGGCCCAATTCAACGCCGATCAATGTACTGGCTAGTCGTCGTTCTAGTACTGCAGGTTCTAGTAAGCCTGCGGGCGTGGTGCCAAGCACGCCTGAGAAATCGATATACTCGACGCTGGGGTGGGATGATGATGATGACCTTGCATTGTGATTTTGCAACGGATTCTTGGCATAGATATATGTTAGCGGGCGTATGTTTATATTTTTTGGTGTCGGTGCTTGTTTCAGGAATGACTGGTCATTAATCCCCATGGCTCTTATTTGAAACCATCGAACCGTACCGGGGTTTCCTGGCGTAGGGACCCCGATCCTCTCTCATGGGCCATTCTCCAAATAGGCCTAATCTAGCATATTGGGATAAAATTCCCACCTTCTCCCCAGTACTTGCTTTGTTTGCAAAGATCATGGAAAAGCATCTGGTATACAATCATCTCGCCCCTCTCAAGGGACAGTTTAGGGTATCCCCAGATCATAATCTTCACCAATCATACCGTGTATACGGATATGAGAGACTCGGAGTTCGATTCTCTTTCTGGCGCACTGCCTCCAGCTCTTCTTGGCCTATAAGTTAGGTAGCCTAGCAATAAGTAGGTACCTGGCATATGGTTGGGTGCGCGAGCACACAAGTGCTTGCTCGAGCGCTGGCGCACAAACAACTCAGGACATATATACAGTATATACATCAGCTAAGGCTGTGCTGCACCTTTAAGGGCTTACTCCGTATTATTAGTCGAACTGATATAATCATCCGTTCAGCAAAAATATGCTATTCCTGATCTGTGGCACCACAGCTCCGTCCGTGTTCCAGCCTCGTTAGGGCTCGCGCTTTCTACCAAGAGAAATGAGCCGGGGAAAAAAATGCGCCAGAGGAGATTCGAACTCCCGATCTTTGCATATCCGAAAATACGAGTGCAACGCCTTACCCCTTGGCCACTAGCGCTCGTTATCTGCTAAATTAATCCTTTGTTGTTTATATACGCCGACCTGAATCGCTGAAGACTTAGGGCTTAGCCACGCACGGGATACGGGTAATCGCCACGGACTACACGTACTACATGTAACTACTCACCTTAGGAACTTCATTTTTGAACTGAAATATAGGATAGATCGAAAGTAACAGTCAGCAGTATGCTACTTGGTAGATTCGATTATCAGAATAAGCATGGTGCGTTGTGGATACGAAGCCTGAAGTCCATACAAACCCGGAAGCAGTGCGTGTCGAAACATGTCACGTAATCCATTGATCCGACGAGGTAGGTAGGACTCCGCGAGAACAGCGTATTTCGCAGAGTAGATAGGCCTGAGCCGTAGAGAACCTCGCTCACGCTCGGTGCATGTTATGTTACCCTTGTTTTGAGAGCCTATGCTTGCGCAAGGCAGTTATATATTGTGCCACATTATCCACACTTTTCGAGACATATTTAAAACACGATAGGAGTGAAGAGAGAAAAGGAATATAATAGAGAGACGGGTGTTTATTTAGTCTCCCCGGACCACTACGAAGACGGACAGTATCATCATACTCATCAATTGACTTGACTACAGAATCAGAATCTATTTTAGACCTTGAACGCCGTCTGGTATCCCAAACCATGACTTGAAAACGCAGAAAAACAAGACATTATTTGACAGAAGTTACTCCTCCATAGTAGCTTCCTCCTCTCCATTGCCCCACAGTCCCTCGATCTTGAATTCAGAGGCCCATTGCGTGACGACCTGTCGTGTGTCGACACCGGGTGCTGCGGTTGTAGGAGCAGTCGCTGATGTGTCGACGATCTGGAGAACAGGAGGCGTGGCCCAGCCTTGGATACGTCCGTCGCGCCAGTCGTTGACGACGGTCATGGCGGCGGCTTCGAGGTTGGGCACACCGTTCTTACCGAGACGGCCGCGTTTCCGGGCAACCTGAATGAGAAAGTCGTTTGTTTGGTTGCCGCTAGGGTAAAGGGCGGGGATACCGTAAACCTGGAGAAGCTTGGAGAGGAGTTCTTCGGACGAGGAGAGGCGCTTGAGGAGGAGAGTAACTGCGGGGACGGGGTCCTCGATCTGCTTCGGGGGGATGGCGTTGAGCAGGATAAGGCGGGCCTGGTCGTCCTGCTTCTTCTTATTCTTCTTCTCGCCCGTGTTGGGGAAGACGATACCCGGAGAGTCGATGAGCTTGAGCTTGCTGTCGAGCTTGACCTCGCGGAGATTCGTGGTGACACCGGCTTCAGCGCCCGTGGGGCAGGCGTTGGAGCCCTTGCTCATGCGGGCTGTGAGGGCATTGATGACGGAGGACTTGCCAACGTTCGGGTATCCGATCACACCAACGGAGATGGCACGCCCGAGGCCCTTGTTTTGGGCGTAGGTCTTCAGCGCGCGGAAGAGCGTCTCCGACGTACCCTTGACGGAGAGCTGCTTGTGGTCGAAGCTGTGTGCGTTGCCGGCGCCGTTGGAGGCCTTAAGCGGGAGGGTAGGGAAGTTGCGACGCAGATGGATAAGCCAGTTCTTAAGAACTGGCGGGGGGACGAGATCGATCTTGTTGAGGATGAGGATGAGCCGCTTCTGTCCAGCGTCCGCGGCCATGATCTCCCGCTCTACCTCCTTGGACCGTGTGCCCTCGGGGTCACGCGCATCGAGCACATAAAGCACAACATCGGCGGCATCAACAACCTTCTTGAAGACCTTGTCAAACGCCCGTCGTGAAGTGTCTTTACTCGAGACAAGAGCCGGAGCCTCATCACCATCCAATTCCTCGTCATCATCATCCATTCCACTCATCTCATCATCATCCTCGTCCATCTCATCGTCATCGTCATCACTCTCTTCTCCCTGGTACTCCGCCGCCCTTGCACGCGCAGAAGCAAGCAGCGCAGCCATCGGGTTCGCTGAATCGTCCATATCCTCATCCATCTCATCATCCGACAAATCATTGATATCCGCCATTTGGTTCCCGTCCGCAGTTTTTGCTTGTTCGCCTCCTTTCTGCTTCAGTGCAGCCCGTCTCTCACGAGCCTCATCTCGAATCCGCGCCTGCTCCTCGCCCTTTAAGCGTTTGTGCTGCTCCATCTCCTGGAGCATTTTTTCCTTGTGCGGGAAGAGGTTGGGGATACCGGGATCCTTCTTGATCTTAGAGCGCCATTCCGGATTCTATACCATTGTAGTCAGCAAGCCTATTCACCGAAAAGAAACAACGACAATGCCAGTGTAAATACCTTCTTCGCAAGCTTTCTCTGCTTGCGCTGTTTCGCCGCGGAGGCCTTTTCGATCTTGTGTCGGAGCCTGACGGGCGTCCGCTTCGAGTTTTTGCCTTGGTCAGGTCAGTAACTGATATACTCAAACATCGGGTTATTTCCAGACCACATACCCAATTTGACCATTGTGGGTGAGTTTTAATGATCTGATTAGAGTGCAAACTTCCCACCACCAAAACTCGGTCTGAACAATTTTTTGAAGATTTCCCGCGCTAAGATAACCGGAATTGGGTTTTGCCGATCTCCGAGCCTCCCTCCAAGGTAGACCGTAGAATGACGGCCTCGCTCAACATTGTCCTTGCTCAATAAAATCTTTTTTTTTCGAGTTGTTTTCAGGTTGAGAAGATTTCAATCTAATCTTCACACTTTCTTTTTGATCCATTTACACATTCGTTGTTGAGGCACCATGGCCACCGGCTCGTTCTCTGCCCCTCCTCAGACCCTCACTTTCGATGGCCTGCTTTCGGACTTTGATGGCACCATTGTTGATTCAACGGATGGTGAGTGATTGAGCTGCCTAGCCATTAGCTCTTATGAGAGGTTTCTCGATGTACAATGCGATATACTAGAATACAGTACTGAAATTGGATTCTCAGCTATCATAAAGCACTGGCACAAGTTAGTCACTCAAACCCCCTGGCGGGCGAAGAAAATGGACTGAGAGGACGGTGATCATGGACCAGGACCAGGGTGCTAACGCAATTGTTCAGAATCGGAGCTGAACTCGGCGTCGATCCGAAGACAATATTGGCTACATCCCATGGCCGCCGAAGTATCGACGTGATGCAAATCCTTGACCCAAAGAAAGCCAATTGGGAATGTAAGTCTACGATCTGCAATCAGACACAGTCTGTCCTGGGCTAACAACGGGTGACGATAGACGTCAGCCACATCGAAGGCCTTATCCCGAAAGAGTACGGCTCCGACGCCGTCGAAATTCCCGGCGCGCGGGCTCTCCTCTCGGCCCTAGAACATAGCGGCGCGACATGGGGTGTTGTGACATCGGGCACGCGTGCCCTGATTGATGGCTGGTTGGGTGTTCTTGGCCTCCCACACCCCGAGATGCTTGTTGTTGCGGAGGACGTTGAGCTGGGCAAGCCCGATCCGCGGTGCTACTTGTTAGGGCGGAAGAGGTTGGAATTGGAACATTCTTCATCGCTGGTTGTTCTCGAGGATGCGCCGTCAGGAATTAGGGCTGGTAAGGCTGCTGGGTTCACCGTTATTGCTTTGACAACGACCCATTCACTAGAGCAGCTCCAGGGGGCGGGGGCGGATGTGATTGTTGAAGATCTGAGGAGCATCAGTGTGAAGGGTGTTTCCGAGGGGCGTATTGAGCTGGAGATCCGGAATGCTTTTCAATAAAGGGGTGTTCTATGGGTGAGCTTCTCGCCCCGCCTGCTTTTTTGTAAGGCTATACGATTCATGAAGTAGACGCTAGATAATAGACACTGGACAGCGTTACAGGAAATAGACTTCCGCACTCTAGTTGACTTTGGCGTTATGACGCGTGCGAGCCTTGCATGGATGTAAGGTTTCCTAACCGGCGCCTCAGGACTAGATTGCTGAAGACTAACCTCTTATGTCCGTGCTAGACAGGATACCGAAGTTGAGATGCGAAGGTCAACATTACGCAAAGCTGTGAGGAAAGAGGAAGCAGACCGATGGTACCCATCAACCGTCTTGAAGCCTCAAAGGGCCTGTCCCCTCAAGCTCTCACCTACTCGTGCTAGCGGTGTAGAACAATAGCTATGCTCAGTAGAAGCACCTTTGTAGCTGATAAACTTCCGCGCTTTCAGCTGTCCACGAAGCAGAGAAGAGCATACGCGGCAGTCAGTTGGTACACCGATACTCGACGTACGAGTTTGCGCGGCCGCCATCCCGCTGCTAACCCTTGTTCGATATGTCCAATGGCCACCAGTTAATGAACCTAAAACGCAATATATCAGATGGCTTCTACAAAGACTGGCAGTGGGCTCTGGATTCTCACCGTCAACTTGGACTTGACCAAAGAAAAAACCTCACCATCAGAGAGGTTCATGATATTATGCTGTAGGTGCCAGAACTAGCATAACAAGCATGACCGGAGTTAACGGCAACCACTCATACTACATAGATGTGGCTTCATGCAAACGCAGATAGGAAGCAGCCGATGAACCACAAAACAAGCAAAACAAGGGCTCAGACTGCAACCGTGCAACCAGCTTTTTATTGACCATGGCGTTTTCTCCTCCACTGGAATGCAAACAAGCTCTGATTTCAGTAGAGAAGGGACAGGGTAATCCGCTCGTTGACACAGGCGATCGGGTTCTGGAAACACGATGTATCGGATCCTTGCCGGCATTTCAAGTCAAAAAGAGGCTAGATCGACAGGATGGGTCCCGTATGCATTGTAACGAAGCCATCTGCAAGGGATGCTGTTGGATGGGTAACCTTTCAGGGTAAGATGCTATTTCCGTTCTTCTGCTTTCTTCAGTCATCTTTTACCCTTTATCGTTGCTTGATTGTCCCCATGATTCCTGATCTGACAGTAAGTTTGGGCGAAGGAAGCTTCTAGACTAAACGGAAGCAAGGAAAAAAGAGGAATAAGAAAGGAGGATACTTCGGGATAATTGCTGAGAGGTTCTTGCTTCAAACTTCAGTGGCGATTGTTATGGAACTTTGCGGTTTGCACCAGAGCTCTATGCAGATTTACATGCATAACTTGTTACAGCCGTGCAAATTATTCTGACTGGACATGACTCCTCTATGCAGCCCAGCTTCCAAGCTGCAACGGCAGCAAAGATTATGAAGAGCTGCCCGGTGTTTTCGCAACCAAACAGCACGACTGTCCGTGCTCGACTGCAAGATGGCAAAGACCTTGTCAGCAAAAATAGCCACCACAAACGTCGTGCACCGTCGTACGGCCGCGAGATAGACCTAGATAGTCACCAAAGTGTCGAGGAGTCTGGGAAACTTTGGGACTTGCACAAGGAAAGTCGAAGGTCGAGACAACGCCTCTTGTCTCTCAGATGGCCGGATCTCTTTGCCAATCAATCGGTACTATTGTTAGCAATGACAAATCCAAGAAGGTTCAAGGTTATGCTAAGCTCGGAACCCGAATTACCATAGCTCCTCCGAGCTCGCCTGGGGCTACCATGACCCTGCAGAGCATCCGGTCGAAAGCTCAACACCGGAACAGCGATCGAGAGCGACATAATCGCACCGCCACATAGCCAGTCACTTGGCGAACCAGTGGCGATTCCACTGCACGGGTCACCTTCACTCTGTGGCGTAGCTGAAACTCCGTTGACTCGGAGATTCTGCATCATTATTCCGGAGGGGTCTCCCTAGGTAGACCGTAGGCTGCTCGGGGCTAGGCAGTAAAATTACAGAGCAGCGAAGCGCGCTCGTATTTTACATCATTGACTTGGTAACTTAAGGAACGATGCCAGTTGACCACCCCCACCCTGTCACCGAAGGCTTCCGATTGAAACCGAGGTCAACCTGGTCAAGGATTAGCCGTCAATCACTCCGTACTCCGTACAGTTTCATCATATGATACGCGCTCCTCAGAGGACCAAGGAGTGATTGACAATGATCAGACCCAGGGGAATGGGAGAGGAATCAGAGGATCGAAGCGGGTATGGCTGATTAGCCTGATGGGACTCAGAGCAGATCATTCCGATGCCAAGGAGTAGGTAACCTTATGCTAGGGATTTAGCGCAAAAGTCTCCCTGACTATACTTGCTGAATTAGGTGTGCGGAGAAGGATTTGCCTCTGTCGTGACTCTCGCGAGAGCCATTAGGTGCTTCATCCTTCGTAGAACTACCAATCACATCCTTGAGGTGTTTCGGGACATATCATGATTCATCCATCCAAAATCCAACATTTGAGATTCTTCGCTTTTCAACCGGTAATAACGGGCCCCTCTCACGCTAGAGCAATTCGCCTCAAATCATGATTCATCCATCCAACATCCAACATTTGAGATTCTTCGCTTTTCAACCGGTGATAACGGGCCCCTCTCACGCTAGAGAAATTCGCCTCAATCGAACTGAGGGGCGTGCGCTTCGTTTGGCGGGTTCGTTCCAGGGGATGGGCCGATGGGCCGTCGAGACTCTCGTGCAGAGCTTGTCTTCTGCTTTGTTGTATGCATGCCGAAGCACATCCTGGATTGTGATCTAGGGTGATTTACATACTGATTAATTTGAAGGATGAAGAAGGTTTACTGTCGGGATGCTGTATGTGAAGTCATTGGTTCCTGGGCCCTCTTCCGAGTTCATGAAAGAGGCTTGTTCAAACTGACAGAGAGCACATATACGCACGTGAACCATGATCTGTTTGGTTGATGTGTGTTTAGAACGAGTTCTCTCAAGAGCTTGAGTCTAGGACCCATCAACTCTGGGTCAAAGTACCTTTGTGATCGGGGAGAACAATGGCAGGGTGATCCAAGCTCTGTGTACGGAGAAAGATAATTGGCTCCTCCATGATCGTCTTGTTAGGTCAAACTTGGATTAGCACTCCCCATGTCTAGGGAATGATAGTCTAAGTCTTTGAGTCTCGACCCTGTTGCACGGCACCGAGATACCGGTAAGGTTCTACCGGTTGTTTGAGGATGAACGTTGGAATGTCAACCTGTCGTGCCGCAGTTTGAACATCCGAAAGAGCCACAAGAGATGCATGAATGTACGAATGCATGCATAAACCGCTCGAGTCTTTGGCAACCAAGACCCGCAAAGATAGCAGATGATAGTTCCGAATCAGAAAACCCCTAACATCTCCGGGAGATCGTAGTGGCCTGTTGCGCTGCATGGAGCGGTCTTGGGCTGCTGTTGCGTAACCTGTGGGCTGGGTGCGGGCGCTTCGGGCAGTGTCATCATTAGCGTCGAGCTTGAACAGGCTGACACTGACAGTTCACGACTCGGGAGGACGGGCTGCCTGGACTCTCGTTGCACGAATAGAAAAGCCGCTTTGGAATTAAATTCTCCCTGTAGGTTTCAGGATTCAGGAACCGCATCCCAGGAGTAGGATGTCGTAGCAGCGATACCAGTACCTTCTCCAGCGCTTATTTCGAGTGGGCGAAAAGAATGGGAGTCAAAGATCCCGGGATGATCGACAGGATCTGTTGACTATTGAATTTAGTGGGGCTTGGCTTGTGCTGCCACGCTTTTGCAGGGCAGCAGGATCCTCCTTTTCAACATTTTGTCATTCGCCGTCCTTGATCCCCTTCAAGCCGTTGAATGATTGGCAGACCCAGGAAAGCAGGACCACCGCGTGAAAAGGATGACAGGCATGGCTGGCGATCCGTGCTGGCGGCCAACTGCCTTGGGAGTAGTCTGGTCTTCCACAGCCTCTAGAACTCGAAGGCAAGACAAAAAAAAAGGAGCTGAGGCTGTCAAGAGTCAGATCGTACCAGAGAGAACTCCTGTAACTTCTGAATCGAGTTAAAGGGGATTGGACCTTACGAGGCGCTGCCTCTCCTTTGGACCGAACAAGCGGACTGCGGACAAATCCCCGCTGGAGATGGAGCATCGCGACTATTGGGTTCTGAAACTCGAACATGATCAAAGAGAGTGATACACAGGAAAAACAAAGCGAAACCCACCATCTTGGAGCTTCCGCCATGAATGTTTCGCAACAGACGCGGTGTAAGACTGCGAACTTTTTTTATTGTCCGAGTGTCTTGAGTTCGCAACTGATTCACCTGAAGAAAGAGTCTTGGCGACGGTCCGAAGCGCTAACCGGATCCAGAATATGTAGTCAGTTCCCGTGACCGTGAAATCCACTTGGCCTCTGAGTCCCAAGATCTTGGGACAGAGCTCTGATCCACCCCGGAATTAGATGGATCATGACGAAGAAGCGGAAGGTCTGTTTTCATCACAGTAGTTATCACCTGCTTGAAGCTTGACTAACCGCGTACAATCAAGATACGCTCGAGTCGTTCACATCGCAACCCGCAACTACGAGCGATTACTGGTCCCTGACCGACAACGCTAATGCAGGAACTGATGAAGCTCTATGGGAGCATCTCCAACTCGTCACAATTCCAGTTTTCTTGTCAATCATCCGGCGTGAAACTCCGAAAAAAGGACGTGACCAAAAATCGAGGACCCTTCCAAAACAGACTCAGAGGCGCCGCAATAGGAGACTCTTGGCCTCACTTGATTGTCTTCTTGATTCTTCATGTCTTTTCTAACTATATACTTCTGCATACAGATATTTTCATGCCGTTTGCTGACTGAGGTAAGGAAGGGTTCAAACTTGATGAACCCTGCGGGTCAGCCTAGATGGATCTGATTCTGATGATAACGCAAAAAAGCAACGACAGCACGTCCCAAACCAGAAAAAGAAAAGAAGAAACTTAAACAAGAAGCAGCAAGTATCGTACTCCGTACCGTGACCGCCACAGGCTAGTCTTCTGGCAGACTGGGGGGGGCTGTCTAAGGCCAGCAGGTTGGGTCGGGTATGGAATTCGACCCCTGGACGAGCGCCCAGACGATGAAGCATTCAACACCAGACCAGACAGGAAGCTATTATTTCAGTATCTTTTTTTACAACATGAATAGAATAGTTTAATTGTGCATGCAGCCTGTAAGCAGAGTGTGTACTGTAAGACAGATTACCGACGACGCACCGATCCTCAGGCTCTCTCAGTTCCGGGCGACGATCATCCAATGGCACATTTTCTCATCCTCTCTCCTTCTCTTCTCCATCTCTCTCTCCTCTCTCTCCATCTTTCTTCTGCTTGTCTCAGTCACTCTTTCTTCCCTTTTTTATTTTTTTTTATTAATTTTTCTCTTTTATTTTAATCCATTTCTTTATTTTCTTTTTCTAGTTTCTGCTCTACAGTAGCCACTCACTCCTTCTTTCCCTTATTAGTTCCTGTCGTCGGGCTTATACCTGCACTCCTCACCTTCTCGACATCTTCAGCTATACATATCAAGGCTTCGGCTCCAGTCGCTCCTTCATTCTTTCAGACTTCCATCCTCATCTTTCGACCGTCTCCGATTCATGACTTGAAACCATTTACACATACACACTGCCTTACCGACCGTTCTGTCCCTCATTTTGAGCCACCGCGACTCGCTACTACCGCAGTGATGAATTACATCCACCACCCATATCAATTCACTGGCCACCCAGGCGTACCAATGGAGCAGCACATGGCCTTTGACCAGCCAATGGTCCACCCTACCATGATGCACCCAATGGACGGCTACCTTTACCCTCACCCCCCCTTCGACATGGTCGACTTCTACCACCAACCCATAATGGACTACGAAGAATATGCTGAAAACCTTTCCCGGCCGAGGTTGACCAAAGATCAGGTTGAGACCCTGGAGGCCCAGTTCCAGGCCCACCCGAAGCCAAGCAGCAATGTCAAGCGTCAATTGGCGGCCCAAACAAACCTCAGCCTGCCCCGCGTTGCTGTACGTGTAACTTTGTCAAGTGAGCATACCGATAGACTGACTGTATCTTGCAGAACTGGTTCCAAAACCGACGCGCCAAGGCGAAGCAGCAGAAACGACAAGAGGAATATGAGCGAATGCAAAAGGCTAAGACAGAATCCGACGAAGCGGCCAAAGGGAAACCTGAACGATCCGATTCGGAGTCCGTAGAACCAGATGCGAAGAAACAAGATGACAGCAAAGCCTCTACGCCCAAGTCAGAGTCATCTATTTCTGACCAAAAGCAATCTGACTCAAACTCAAACGATTCGAACCTCCAGCAAGCACGCAGCGAGTCTGCTCGTCAAGCCAGTCTCGCTTCCCTTCAGCGCGCTTTGAACGCTGCAGCCGCTGCTACCGCCCAGTATGGGCAGGATGGCCAGAGTGTCGACGGCTCAGTATCCCCCACCACAACACTCCCGATGGACATGAAGGACGCCGACGCCACGGCCTGGACTTCGGCCGCAGAGTCGTTGTCCGTCCCGTGTTTAGACTCGCAATCGCTCTCTGGCTACCGCTCGGCTAGCGACGCTGGAGTCCCATACAACTCAATGCAATATGCTCTTCAAGCAGACGTGGCTATTGCCCGCCGAGGCTCGTCGGATACTTTGATTGAGTCTCTTGAAGGGATTGGCATCAACCCCGCTTCACACGGGCTGTCGCAGCTTGGTAACCGCACAGACCGGGCGCCAAGCTGGAAGGAAACCGGCAAGGAGCTCGACCTTGCCGCCCGCAGAAAGCGACCACGACCTGCCGCGATTGGCACGTCGCGATCTTCCTCAATGTTGTCCTCTGGAACCATGTCACCAACCACACGTATGCCTGGTTATGGTTCCGTGAAACAATCCAAGTCTGCCCAGTGCCTCAACTCCCGCTATGCGGGGGTTCGCAAAGCATCTGCGCAGCGTTCGCCGTTGAACCTATCGACGTTCTCCGAAGCTGGTGTAATGAGCTCTGCAAAGACAGAATTGTCAACCATGCTGCAGCCGATCACAGCAGGGTCTCTCGCACCACCTACACCCTTGACCCCTGAAGAGCTTCACCATCTGCTCCCAAACACTCCAAGCACCGATGGCTACTGCTTGTCCACGGCGCCGACAAGCCACCTCTTCCCCACCACGCAGCCTATGCAGATCAGTATCGCATCCCCACCGGCGACGCCATTAGGCATGGAGATGATCTCGCCGTACCAGTATCAGGGTGTTGCCCCGCCAATGTCCGCGCCTGCTCATTACTCCTCGTTCCCGGATTACGCTTGTGATGGCAGTTTATCAGGAAGAAGCTGGGAGGCTACCTCAATACCCTCACCCGATGCATCTTTTCCAAGCCACTGTCAAGTAGACATGACTATGTCGTACGAGCATGCCGATGGTGGAGCCTCTGCGTCTCCGTTCTGCGATGCCGACATGCATACGCCAGGAGATGTCAAGGCCACAGAGTTCCATCTCTATGAGTTCCCGGACCAAGAGGAAGCCCACCGGTTCGTGGCCCAGCAGCTTCCGGCCCAGACGAAACCAAAGGCGTACACATTCAACAATCAAACCCCACACAATTTCGGCTGATGAACTGAACCCTAAAATTTCCTCTACTCATAAAAGGCTTGTCATATATTGTTGATTTTTGATTCCCGAGCATTTTCTTTTGGCTTATCGGTGTTTGGAAGCGGCTGGGTTGGACATAGGAGGCATTAACTTTACGTATATTATTAACCTTATTATATTAATACATAATCTAGACGACTCTAATACCTGATTTCGGAGCTTTAACCATATTCTAACTTAACGTCGTGGGGACAGACTACTATTTAATATCAACCCGGCCTTGGCCCCTCAGTGGCACGCACGTGGTGAACCATTCCCGTTTGTATGGCTTCACCAGGCACCTCAGGTACAGTTGCAATTCCACACAACACTCGAGTCAGGACAGATATAAAAGCACGTAAGTACCCCTTAGAATCGTTTCTCTTCTCGAAGGCAGCAGTCGAATATCCCGATCTGGGCTGACCTGACACAATGAAGCTCTCCACCCTTTCTACGTCCGCAACGCTGTCACTAGGCCTCAGCACCCTCGCGACAGCAAGCCATATCAATTACACTATCGTCCCGGGATACTTCGAACAAGATGACGCGGCCACAGACCCGTCCACGTTTGACTATGTACATCTCTCGTCTTCAATCTCCCTCCACTCGTCCTCCCCAAAATGATAATTAACAGACACAACAGACCGCAAACAACTTCGGCCTCATTGATCAAGTCTACGACGCAGACAAGCGGTCCAACTCGACCTCCGGTCTAAGTATCTGGGAACGCTTCCACCGCCAACTCATCTACATGAACGTCAATGCCCCACGCCATGTCTCGTACAAGCTCTTCTTTATGGGGAGGCATGGAGAGGGGTACCATAATGCCGCGGAGGATTATTTCGGGACGCCGGCGTGGAATGTTCGTACTTATCCCAATTATCCCAATTATCCAAAAGAGATTGTGCTAAAAGAAGAATGAATAGTGCTACTGGGCCCTCCTCAACGGAAACAGCACAACAACCTGGTTCGACGCAGACCTGACAACCGAGGGAATCAACCAGGCAAACATCGCCCATGAATACTGGTTACAGCAATACGCTGAGCACAATATTCGTTTTCCCGATGTGTACTATTCCTCGCCGATGACGCGTGCGCTTAAGACGGCTAATATCACATTCGGTCAGTTACCGCTTAAGCAGGCTGGTGCTGCGCAGTTCATCCCGGAGGTGAAAGAGGGTTTCCGTGAGGGAATGGCCATGCACACTTGTAATCATCGGCGGACGAAATCTTATATTGAGAGTTTGTTTGGCGAGTGGACGTTTGAGGACGGGTTCACCGAGGAGGATGAGCTGTGGACTGGGACGACAGGGGAAACAAGTGTGGCACAGGATTTGAGGAGTCGGGGGGCGCTGGACGATATTTTCCAGCCCTCGTTTAATTCCAACTCATCTGTGTCTCGGCCTGGGGTTGTCCCGAAGGGTGTATGTTCGTCGCCTGATCATGGACATGGCCACGGCCACGGTCATGGAAAGAAAGACCTCATCGTTTCGATAACAGCACATTCGGGAGAAATATCGAGTATCCTACGTGTTATCGGACATCGGGCATTCCGGCTAGCCACTGGTGCTGTGATCCCTGTGCTTATCCGGGCAGAGAAGATGACCGAGGAGCTCCCAACAACGACGGCGGCGTGGACGATCAGTGCGTACTGTACGGAGCCTCCTGTGACGTCTGTTTCTGCTTGTGTGTGCGCGAGCTCGGCGGCGCCGGTGACGAGTGGGTATCCGGTTTTTGCTACGGCTGCTTATTAGCTTGAGTAAAGCTGACTGAATGAGGTTTGATGGGGTAATGACATGTAATAATGCAAGTAAGGACAACTAGGTCAATTTGTGCGCATCAGTATAGACATGAATCGTGAGACATGCAAGAAGTGCCGGTGCAGGTGCAAGTGCAAGTAAAGGCTAGGTAGGTACTGGAATGAAGAGAGGAGAACTAATGCAAGAGGCGCCTTCCCTGTAAACGACACTACCAATATTATCTGACCAATCCTCTATAAATCATGGATGTACAAGTCATAAAAATTCAAACAGATAGCCTAGCTCCCGAAAAAGGACCAAAAACACAGTCGGGTATAACACGGGGTATTGAATGAAATGCACAAATTAGGAATGCTCATCGCCTTGCCAGGCTTATCAGACATGTCAAGGTGAATCAAGCAGTGTATCATAAAGGAGTCAGAAAAAAAGGTTGAGTCACTCCTGAACGCCTGAAAATTTCGTTTAGTAAGTGGACCAGCCTGGCTGTGGATGACCAGGTTGCATTGGTTGGTTGGGCCAGGCAGGCATGGCTGGGTTTATCATCCCCATTCCAGGCTGCTGAGGAGTTCCAGGAATATAAGGTTGACCGGCTGGACTTTGTTGCGAAGGATACATGCCTCGCGCAGCCATGGCAGGGTATTGGCCAGTGCCACCAGGGTAGCCCATGGGCGCCATGGACTGTTGCTGAGGTGTTTGAGGATGGTGCATTGCATACGACTGGGGCATCTGAGGCACCGATGGGCGAACCTGGTTACGCGGAGACTGAGACGGGTGTTGCTGAGGCATGTTGTGGGTGAGAGGAGACGGGGATTGTTGCTGCTGAGGTGGCTGTGGCTGGCCCGGTTGTTGCTGCATCTGAGAAGGATACTGAGGAATTCCCTGAGGATTAGAGGATAGGGGCGAGGGCTGAGGTTGGGGGGGTGGTTGACCCCACATCTGCTGTTGCGAAGGATAGCCATAGGGTCCGGCTGTATGCGGCGCAAGGGCCGGAATAACCCGTTGATGCATCTCAGGGCGAACACTGGGCATGGCGCGAATAGGTGACTGCGCCACCGATGGCTGTTGGTGCATTGCCGCTGGTGGCTGGAATCCGCCTTGGCTCGGCATCATTGGAGCTTGCGGCATCATATTCTGTTGTGCCGGGGTCGAGCTCAGGATACCAGCTGTCGATAACCGCGGAGACTGCAAAGGCTGTGCCATGGACGTAGATGGTTCGATTTGCCCAGGCTGCGACTGCGCCGCCGAAACGGGCGCCTCACGTTGCTTAGCGTAAAATTCCTCGAGTCCCTTCTGGCGAAAGTTGCGCTGAGATGTCAGAATTTTGTTAAAATCTGCCGTGTGTGTAGCCTGGTTCAGAATTTCTGCCGCGGAGCTGGGTTGTGATCGGTCTTGGTATGGCTGACCGGTCAGCTCCTGGCGAGCTCGGGGCATGTTATTGTATTCCCGCAGACGTGGGTCATCGGTTGTGGTAGCCATGTGAATCATCGGAAGCGGCTGCGATAGGGAGCCGCCTGGTATCGATAGGTTACTGGGCACGGTCTCGAGTGCGTTGCTGTAAATTACATCGCCATGAGCTAGCGTTGGCAATAAGTTGGCGGCGTTTGCAGCTTCTGCGGCGGCTTCTCGAGCCTTGGCGCCACCTGGTCGTTTTTCACCGGCGAGGTCGTCCTCGGTGAAACCCTGCTTCCGAGCCTTGCTCTCCCAGTAATCATCACGCACCCGTCGCCCATTTACAATGACCCGGCTACCGAACTGACGGAACATCGACCTTGCTGAGACGATCGCAATCTGGCGTGAGCGGTATGAATAGGGGAGAATATCTTGCTGAATTAGGTCGTCTTTCTCAATTTGCGTGGCAATAATCTTGTGCAAAGAGCGATTCTTGTTGAACAAGAGATACGAGTCACGATATGATAGAACGCGTGCGCACTCCGTTGCTAGCATAAACAGTTTTCCCTTTCGCAGAGGGACGGTAAACGTCCGACACCTATACTCGCGACCGTTCTGTAGATAGCCGTCGGCGTCCACCTTTGTCTCACCAGCTTCATCGAACTCTTTAGGAATGTATTCGTCGCGCGCCTCGTTAAGCTGATCAGTGGTATGATCCCTCACGGTAGGGAGAGCCTTGACCAATGGAGCCTTGGTCGGCGTTGTCTTCTCTGGCGGCGAGGCCAGCGGGGGCGAAGAGGCACCTGGGGATTGCTGCAATTGTTGAGACTGCATTCGGGGAGTCTGTATCTGAGAGTTTGCTGCTACAGCTTGATCATTGGCGGTAGACGGTCGAGGTGTCTTTGGCGGCCGTCCTCGTTTCCGGCGGCCTTGTTCATCTACAGCTAGTATAACGCGTTAGCATCCGTGTCATCGCAAAGAGCATAAACTAGCGCATGCGCATTCAAACAAGGAACAAGAACGTAACGAGACGAAGCGGCTCGAAGTATCTCCGACAGCAGCCCTGGATCAAGTCCAAGCGCGATAGAGTACTCGGCGCACGTACCGTCATCATGATCCCCATCGCGCGATGGTCCGCGTTGTTCCGGCGTGCGACCGCGCTTGACACCGCGAGGGACTGCACTGGGATCTATTGCTCCGTATGGCGGACTTGGAAGAACAACAGATACTAGAAGGGGTCAGTTTGGAGGTCGTCGCGACGGACTGACAATAGGAAAGTATGAAACCGTAGACCTCCATTACTGACGCGATAGTCGCGACAACATTACACAGAAACCAGAAACATAACAAAAGATGATAGAAAGAAGAGAATAGTGGAGAAACATTAGAGGCGACATACCATTTGCGTTATTCAGAGCAGCAGGATTGATAGTACCCGAGCCATCAACAAGATCCCCTCCGATCCCATTCATCGGAGCGGAAACGGAGTGGGAGGTGCCATACATAGCGGGCCAAGGAGGGACGGTAAGATGAAAGAGCGGTCGCGAGAGCCGCGGGCGGGTCAGAACGACGCGCGAGAAGTCAAAACGCCGAGATGGAGGTGTTGGGCTCCTGCAACGAGGCGAAAGGAAGAAACGGGCGACGATGCAGGTGGTCTCGGACAACTCAGAGCGACGTGTCGCGGGAGGAACGCATGCAGAAGGGTGTAAGTAAGACTGGGAAGGTGGCAGAAGGGCGGATCAGCGGGGAAAAGATGGAGCAAATCAATCGTCAGAGCTTCCCAGGTCGCCGGATACGTTAACAGGTTAGAGGACGGGATTATTCAGTTTATGGTGGTCGGAGTGCTGGATTGACTCTGGCTGGACTCTGGAGAGGGGAAAGATCACGTTAGCGGTGACTAATCAGGAAAAGTAACATGTGGCAGTGCAGCGAAGTCCTGACAGTCACCAGCCACACGAGGCTGACGGTTGGTGAACCTTGATATGAAGAGGGGTCTCGGTTCTCCGGAGTCGGACCAAGGTTCGCTGTCGGACTCTGCAGACTCCGGTAGAGATGGAAGAAGATGATGAAGAAGATGGAACCGATCAGTGGGTACAGTTGACGGGGGTGGGTGTGACCAACAAGCAGTGTCTGTGTGTAGTTTTATTTTAGTCGGGGTCTTGGTGTATGTGCAAGGTAGCAGAGCAGGATTATTGGGCGAGGGGGGAGAAGAAGTCCGGAGGGACGAGGAGGAGTGGGGACGAAGGTTAGAGATAGAAGATGCACCAGACAAAGAAAGCAACTTGGAACTGGCAGATTGATGGGCAGGTGGAAGGATTCGTCTCTGCTAAGATGGAGGGGGACACGACAGTCAACTTGAATGGGCGCCACGTGAGCTGTGATTGGCTGTGGTTATGCATCCATTTGTCAGCCACATCTCTGACAAGTTACAACTCGAGGCAGACTCACTTCTTTTATCATCACTATTTACTGCGAAATGCCTCGGATAGCGCGGAATATCCCTTGGAGCTAGTGTGAGTCCTGATAAAGAACCCTGCATTCGATAAATAGCAGAATTCCTCTAAACGATCGGTCGACGAAACAAAACATCTCATGTCAGGCTGACTTCAAGTCAAAGAGCCGCCTGCTCGATCCTGACGATAAAGCACTGGGCACGTCGGAGGGATCTCGGGAGAAGTGGCCAACACGAGGGATTACTGAAGCGGATTTCTCGGCTGTGGCTTGTCGATGCTGAAGGAAGAGTCAGAGTGCAGATTCTAAGCGCCGATGAGAACAGACAGTGCACGCTTTTTCCGACGTAGGACAACGCTCAATACTTCAAGGGGCAATGATTATCTATGCATTATACTGCTGAGATACATATTATTGCAAATCGATAACCCCGAGGTGCTTCTGGTCCAGCCAAATGTCCACCTGGCTACGGAGTAGCATTGATTTTCGTCAAGGCACACTGGCAGCTGAGACATATTAGTTTTGTCCATCAATTATCGCCATGCGAGACAGATGCAAGGATTCCTTCGAGGTTGACATGATGTTGAATACTGATAGGATAGGTCTAGCCTGACATTGTATATTAGGGCGCTTCCATGCCGCATACCTAGGGACTATATTATAGAATGAGGGTCATCCTGGGCGCCATGACCATTCCCGCATAACTAAATGATTTGACAGCATTCTCAAAAGCGGATGATCGTTATTTAGTGTGTGATACCCGATAAAGCTTCTTGATGGAATCTCCGTATAGGAGTTTACTCTCCGCTGGAAGTTTGTTCCATTAGGGTTCAACCGTGCCAACCTTCCTTGAAAAGTACTCTCCACGCGAATGACTTATAGTACATACATCCCTAGTAACCGAAGATACCTCATAATAATATCATGTGTCTAGAATACTCTCAGTCGATATACTCCATAATTCTTACTACATCCACCAGGTCACAGTACCTCCAGAGTATCATCTCACTGGATAAGGTCTAATCATCCACCTACATTCCCGATACAACCCCCCAAAACAGCCAGAATGAAGATATGCACATCAACAGGCAGATGACCAAAAACGGTCACTTGAGCGCGGAAACCCGGGTCGATCAAGACCAGGACCGTGCCCAAGCCTAAACCTTGCCTGTTCAAGTCTCATCGTCCCCAGAGTCGGATGCATCCGGTTGGCTCGCTTCATGCAAGACAAGATACGGCATGAAATAGGAACTCCAAGGTGAGCGCCTAGGGACCGAGCCAAGGAAACATCGCATGCAGCAGGTGCTACTCCGTGGATTCAGCCCGCAGAATAGCCCAGGGCCAAAAGAGACAGACGGTCACACAAAACAACGGTCTCACTGGTCTGTGCTAGTCTGTGTCTTAGCTTTAGTATCAGTGAGTCACAACGATCGGTGCTGTGCACAGTGCACATTCTTTGTATGACTTAAGCTGAGTATTTCGGATTCTTGTGGTGAAGATGGGCCAATGATCGATGAGGTTTGGTTGTATCGGTATTCTACATCGGAATTTCAGGATGTTACCTGGGGCTTTGATCTACAGGCTGTGAGTACGGAGGGCGTAGGCTATAACTATGTGATGTCTGATTTGTGGCTAAGTCAATATATACTGCCGATAGAGCCTGACCTACCTATAGCTCGACTCTGTATGTAGAGTACAACCTTACTCGGATAGACTGTTGCAAGTAAATTAGTCATGAAGATGCTAATATAGTCTGCAATACGAAAGTAAAAGGGGAAAGAAAATATATGGTACTAGTTACGTACTACATACCGCCAGTGCCTCTACACGGCCCTACATGAAGCTGCTCTTCAGTCAGATAGTATACTACGGCACTTAGTTTCAAGGGCTAAATAAGACAGTGGCTATCCCGACGTAGTGTATCCGGTGACCTCCGGATTATCTTCTCATGATAACCGAGAGTTCACGCACTCAAGAGACCGGAGATAGAGACTAGCAAGGACTTGATTATGACATGAAGGGTTCAGTCATCCTTTTCATGCAGGTATCCGAGATTTATCGAATCATGAGTAGAACATCTGTGCTATACTCCGCACAATGCACTTCCGTAGACAATACTCTTCGTCACAGTGGTCGAGGCCGTTGTTTGGTAGAATGACGAGACAATGAGGCGAAGAGCACGGGTATGGAACGGGCTAGGTTAATCAGAGGATGCTTTCTAGACGTCGATACATGTGAAGATAATGATACGGAGAGCAGACCCGACCTTTTAACCGACTTGAGGTAATCAGCTGGAATAGATAGTCATACTCCGTTGATGACTCCATTGACGATTAATTGATTGATGACTATCATACATTCCTCCATATGGAGTTGATAGACCGGAGTGAAGACTAAAAGTGGATGACGGTTCATTCGTTGCCCCAGATCCACATTCAATGCGATTCAATTTCAACGGTTCGAATCATGAGACGCTGAGGGTATGAAGCAATAGCCCTCAAAAAGATATATTTTCAAGTCTCAATAGGTAACGTCATACAAAGTACTCCGGGGAAATGATCAACGCGGCAAAAGCATGCGGAGTACATTTTGGTAGGAAGAGTCGGACTCGAGACGAGATGATGTCTTAACTAGACTAGGGTTCTCGATTCTCGTCTCAGTACGCTTGATCCTTGATTGACTTTCTTTGTTGAAAAATCGCGGATTGTATGGTAGCCTATGGCAATGCAATTAGAGCATATGGTCATTCAAGCAGCGCCAACGACACTCTGAGAAAATAGTGGCCAAGGCTCTCAATAGCAAATTAGCTTTGTCTTGACGTTTCCATGCTCGTACTTTCGCACGATTCTAGGGTACTTGCTAGGCCACTGTTCCGTTATCCATAATTCGCCCCCATTCAGACGGAATAGAAACGTATGGATCGCCTTGGAAGGTTAAACCTGGAAAATGATCCGCAAATCAGCAGAGGAAACTGTCGACTATTCGGAAGCTTTCCCCAGCGATATAAAAGTGGAAACGGACCCCAAAAAGCAAAGCTGAACGACTGTTCAGTTCATGATATAAAGATGACATAACCGAGGCCCTCCAAATTGTATACAAAATCCAGTCAGGTTTTGATCTAGAAGCCAAGCAATTGCTAGACTCAGATAGGCATCGGGCGTCCTGCATTAGTCACCGATTTAGCGTGTTGGACCCCGCAAAAAAGGGCCAATCAGACTAAGAATATGCAGGCGTGCGCCTCGTGACATTCCAGACCACGCTAGCCGCAGACCAAGAAAGATCGTGATGATGCAGAAGAATCAGGTCCTGGTCAAAGGAATCATGTTATCTTGAGGATGGAACGTGCATAAATTGAACGGGCTGTTGCCAAGTATGTAGTCTTTTTTCTAGTCGTGAGGTGATCGTGAGACGCGTACTCAGACAACCTGATCAACCAAATAATCGAATGTTCGATGGGTCTGCCTGCCCCACAGAAGTGGTCAGCTGCTCGCTCGGTTTTGCAGGGTTCGTGTCCCTACATATCTCAGATTAGAACAGACTCGCCATCAACGCACAATACCAGGCATGTACTGTCTAATGTCGCTCGTTTAAAGATATTCAACACACATAGCAAGCGGAAACTACGCCGTACGTAAGATAATATATCAATTTATTGAGAAACGTGAAGAGACAATAAACCTGGAAACCGGCTTTTGCGCATGGTCGTCAGTCTAGACCCAAAGATCTCCGCTGCAGAGTCTGCTCGATCAGCCGGATTTCTGTTTTGGGATTTCCGTTGGGCGAAGCCCCAGAATCGAGTCACCTGGACGACTTGCAATAAGAACCCGGTGCCCTTTCTTCTTCTCTGCCTCTTGCCTTCGTTTTCTTCCCTTTCCCATATTACCTCGTCCACCACAATTAAATGCTGGCTTAACCCTCAAAAGCATACCAAAATCACTCCTCTCTAAACAGGAGACTTAATCAGAGCAATTGCCCCATTGACTCTCGCCCTAATATCATAATCACGGTGCAATGGCCGTCAACACCGTCCCCAAAGCGGCCCCCGTTACTTCCAACAGCGCATCCATGAACAAGCGCTTCCCTCCTCTCGCCGATAAATCCTCCCTCTCGTACAAACTCACCAACCTATCAAAACAAAAACTCGCCCGCGAGGCCACTGCCTCCGACCCGGATATCCGTCGCTGTCTCGGTCACTTTCGGCTACATTGCCGGTCAATAGAATGGGCCCAACAGGAGGTGGCCACCAAGATCACCTCGTTTGAATTCGAGGACGACTCGGAGTCCGAGGAGGAGGAATCTCGCTATGAGGAGCCTGAACAACTACCACAACAACAGGAGGCGCCTTTGTCTCCCACCCCTGCTGCTGCTGAGCCCGTCATCGAAACACTATCTGAGGCTCCCTCATCACCAACAAAGGACACCGAACAGACGATCCATGTGCACTTCGACGTCGTGACATCTTTGTCTGATTCGGAAAAGGAAAACGAGAAAGACACCGGCATTGTTGAACAAGGCCGCCGGTGTCTCGAAAAGGCCCAGAAGCCCTTTTGGCCAACGCCGGGGCAATGTATGCCCGTCCGCATAACGGGTTAAACGCCTCTATTATTACCGACGACCTCACCTCTACTACCACGGAACCACCTAATCACCTAATGAGTTACCGTGTGACGACTTATGATAATACGACTTTCTATCCTGTTTCTTTTAGTTCTGTTTGGCGTGCATGGTATAAACGGATGGAGCAAGAGCATAAAAATTCGATTGAATTGGTTATGTATTGGCGTTGGCTTGAAAAGCTTGGATTGGGTTTGATAAAATTATCTGCTGGTATTTGATCATGTATCTAGCCTTCACTGTATTATAGTAACTGTGACTTACGCTCAAGTTTAACTCCATTGCAATTCCGAAGCTGTGTAAATGACACGAAGCTGCTCCAGTTAGTGTATGCATCAGTAGTACTAAGTAGTAACCCTACTGCCATTAATCACCCTGACTCATCCTCGGGAGAGGTATTGAACAAGTCTGGATATTATTACAAGTATGCTATTCCGTACGTAGTCAAGAAAAGTACTCCGTAACCATGATGCTCTGCCCAACTGACGCTTTGCGCACGCCTACCCTACTAACTCCACGAGCCCTCTTCTAAGCAGTCGTAGCAGTGGTACTCCGTTAGTCCGGCCAAAGAGGTCCGATATTAGTTAATTCCTCCACTCCTTAAACTGGGAAAGGCCTCCAACTGTGGAATCACCCGGTAACCGGTTATTAGTTATTACCCCAAGTCCCCTAATTAGGGCTTGCTTGATAAACCCGCTCATTGCAGGTGTTGTCTGGGTGTCCCTGGCATTCGGATAAGCATACGGAGTAGCTCGGCACATTTGCCCACGGAAGAAATCCTTTGAATTATCCACCACTTATCATCCAGCGACTGAGTCATGTACGGTATTACTAGCGGCCAAGTCCATTTCGGCCATCATTGCGACCTGCAGACTGGAACTTAGGCTTACAGGGTTGGGTCGCGTATAGTGAGAGCACCACAGAGCCATACTGTCACGTCAGTAATTAGATACGTTAAGTTTTATAACCTAATACATCGTCACAGGTATACCCAATACATCCTCAAACCACTGCTCATCTCCCAAATCCATCGACTGCAGCCAGGCCATGTGATCGAGATCTGGAATCTGGTGAGTATGACCATGACCGGGCATATCAGTCTCAGATTCAGGCCCAACCTCAGACCCAACAGGCCTACAGCCCCCAGCAATATCCTGTCCTTCATTCCGATCCCGACTTTGAGCCGTAGCCATCTTCCCCTCCGCCCACCCCCGACACCGTCTCAACAGTTTCCCCAGATATCCCAAGAGATGATCACTAACACCCACAAGCTCCACCTCTCTCCCGCCTTCTTCAAGCTTCTGCGCCATCCAATCTATCGTCTCAATAAGGTTCACCGTATTCTGCACCGCGCGGCAATCCCAGTCCGGGTCATTGAGTGTAGAGAGGTATTTCAGTAGCGTAATGACCAGAACCATTTGCGACCAGAAGTGAAAGGGCTGCGCTATGAATGCTGCGCTGGGGACTTGTGAGAAATGCTCGAGCCAGGATTTTATGTTCTGCACTGAGTGCCAGAGGGAGGTTAGACGTTCAAAGCCCGGGATTATCTCGCCGCTGGTGCTCGTTCTTTCCTTGGCTGAGCTTGAAGGGCTCTGGTATATGGAGTAGGCGAGTTGGTTTATGTATAGTTCGACGTATTGCGCGTGTGCGTTGAGGGTTCCTATTGTTGAATTAGCGGAGATGATATGCTAGGTTTGATTTGCCGGGGGAGGTAGTAAAGGGGCCAAGGGATAGAAGGAACTACATAGTACGTACCTATATAGTGAATATCCGGAGGGAACGAATATCTAAGCTCTACGAGCTGTCTTCGTAATGTCTTGAGGTACAACAAGCGAGGGCCCGAGGCTGTCCCTGTACGAACGAAATCTGTCTCATCGTCTTGCTGTCGGACATAATCCGCTTTCTGCTTTAATAGCTGCAGGCGGACTTGAGCGACGAATAACTTATCTGTAGCGCAGGATTCGTTGATTGTCAGGACTCGAAGTGCTTCTTCCATCTGCGGCGTCCACCGGATGGCATCTTGACGGCCGAGATGTGATGCGATACTAGGTCAATGCGTTAGTGTGGTTTAATGTTTTAAAACAAAGATTGTATTGAAGGAGGCGCACTTAGAGCTCAAAATGAAACAAGCCAATACAGCTCGCCGCCTTTCCAATAACCCATGAGGCGTTTCATCGTTAGGGTTCTGACTATCGTCCGCCCTCCCCTGGGTAATCGTCATCATGAGCTGCACGTCTAACGAAGACGGTTTGAACAAGCGTAGGTCACAAACTTGGGAGATGGTGAGCATCATAAGCCGGGATATGAGGTCTGCCCTGCCGAGAAAAGCATCGGTGCTCCATGCGAGATACGTAAGTAAGCCAAGCAGAAGATCGATGCTTGACTCAGTATTGAGTAGGGCAGATGTGAAGAGGAGACGCTTCAGCTCCTCGACTTGGACCAGTCTTTCCTGGGTCGAGAACGTGGTGACGGTGTGGATAGCTTGGAATAGGAAGGGTCTGTGTTGGCGCAGATACCAGCTTGTCATATCTGGGGTGAGGTCTATGAAAGGGAAGAATGGTAGCATTCTGGATCGGAAGAAGTTGAGGCGTTCGTCTGCTTGGTTTAGCCATGGTGACGGAGCTGGAGATGGTAACCCAGCGGAGGGGGACTGCGAGCCCAGGATGGTGCTTTGGGGATTTAGGAGAGTAGTATTTGCGGAAGAAGTGGCTGATGGAATGCTATCTCCATTGAGAAGCTGAACTTGACTGGGCTGAGAACTGATGAAGGATTGCATTGTAGTCAACAAGCTCTCCATCTTGTCTTCCAGGCGAGCAATGCGCGTGTCGGTTTCCCCGGCTGGTTGAACATTTCGCCTGCGAACCGAATCTGATGGATCGCATCTTTTCTTCAGACGGAGACATCTGATAAACACCCTAATCAGCGGGATTTCATGTAAATAGACTACGTAGTTTACCTTTCGCACTTATCACCACTTGGAAGACGAACACACCGGCACTTTGCCTTGTAGCACTGCGTACAAGATTGGCCATAAGTGCTGAGGGCTTTCGATCTATCCATACTGAGGATATAACTAACAGAGAATGATCTCAGTTAATGATGGCAGAAAGCCAACCTTTAGAGATGATTGGGGGTGTTGTCGACCGGCCGAAATCCGTCGGGATGAAATCCGTCCTAACGCCGACCGATTTGGCCCCGATTTACCACATCTTACAGTCCCTCTGTAGTATGTACTGACCGTATACCCATGCTCCTCTAATCTCTTTCCCAGAGCTTTATAACTCCCTTGAGGCTATAGAAGCCTTCACTATGTCCACCATGTTCGTCTCGTTCTTTCTTTTACCTTCTTTTTCAGTATCACAGCAACAATGCCTCCAAAGAACCAAGCAGCCCGGATCCCCTTCAAAAAAGAACAGCCATATATCATGGCGATACCCCGTACACAACCCCCCGGCCCATGCCAGGATGTGGTCAAGAAAACCGCTCTAGCTATCAACCGCTTCGACTGGGCCCTCCAGCTCATCGGCCCCATAATTGCCGGCTGAATCAAGTACGCCTTCATCTAGGCACCGACATAGCCGTTGAGGTAGTCGAAGTCGGCCCAGACGTGCAGCGTACGGCTATCTAGGTCTTGGCCTTCCTGAGATGCCCGAGACGACCAGGCTAGGAAAATCGGGTGATTGGGAGCAGCGTCGGATTGGCGTCGAGTCTAGGTAGGTAGGATAGGATAGGACATGGCATTCGCTTTGTAGTCATGTTATATACCATGATTTCGGTTACCTATAGCTGTGAAAACTATGATCTCGCAAATCTGTCAACAATTACCCTCTGGTAAGATATATATTGACGGGTCTCACTCACCTTGATTACAATGAAAGCCTATTTTATCTCGGGAAAGTACTAATACCATCCAGGCATTAATGACAACAAACAAGCATACACAGTCTCAGAATTCTAGCAGGGATATTGGTATCACAAAGTATACGGAGTAGTCAAGGTCGATAGTATACATAGTTACATACAAGTTGATTGAAGACAAAGAAAAAGACCCACGCGCTCCCGCCCAAGTTCTCGACCGCCGGAATTTCCCCGAATTGAGTCGCGTCGCGTCTGACTCGACTTCATCTCAATATCATCGCGCGAAACCAAGCAGAAAAGCTTCCCGGCTATTCTCCTACTTACCGGTTGAACATCCCTCGCCGCCGTTCACACTACGTATCTTGGATTCTTGATCGCCAGCACCGGTCATTGCACGAGCAGCACCAGCACAGGACTATCAATATGTCTAGCTTACCACCAGAAGAAACGCCACCCGAGCCCACGCCACAATCCCGACGAGCCTCGACGGTGACATCGACATCGAATACAAACGCAACCGCAGCTGCAAATGCACCCGTTCAAGCAACGGAACAACAACTGAAAGCCCGCGCGGAGGGGGTCTCGATTGAGGTTCGTCTCTTCACTTACTGAGAAACCACATTTCATCCCTGCTATACGAACAATATCTAACAAAAATGGCGAAAAAACAGGATTACCTCCTCCCCCGCAGCCAAACAGTCCGACTCGCGAAATCCGTTCTCCCGCCAAACACGTCAATACAAAAGGATGCGGTGCTGGCCATCCAAAAGGCCGCAACGGTCTTTGTATCGTATCTGTCTTCGCAGTTTGTCTCTCTTTCTTTATCTACTTGTCCGCTTCTTGTCCGCTCTCTATTTTTCTCGTCCTATCGAAATTCATCGGTACTATGCTAGTCGAGCTATGAAATATACTAACCGAACGCAGTGCGAACGAAGCAACGCTCAAACGAACCGTCAGCCCCGCGGACGTCCTAAACGCGATATCGGAATTGGAGTTCGAGGGCTTCAGGCCGAGGCTGGAGAGGGAACTAGATCTGTTCCAGGAGATGAAGGCCGCGAAGAGGAGGGGGAGTGGAAAGAAGGGAGATGAGGCTGCAAGCGGGGAAACTCAAGCTCAGGACCAGGACCAGGACCAGAGCCAGAACCACGTCCAAGGCCAAGACCAACCAGAAGGGGAGGTGATAAGAACAGGGAAGAAGACAGAAGTTGTTGTTCGCGGGGCGAAGAGGGTTAAAAGGAATGGTGCAGAAGCTGGGCGGGACGAGGAGGAGGATGAAGAGGATGAAGTCGACGAACATGGTGATGAAGAGGAGGTTGTAGATGAGGATGACCATGATGAAGAATACGACGAAAATGCAACAGAAGAAGACGATGAAGACGAACCTGTTGAAGACGACATTGATCGAGTTGAAGATCTAGATACCGACGCACGAGCGCGGCGCATGGATCCTGATGCTGGTGATGATACCGACAGTGATGGCGAAGGACCAGAAAGTCAATTACGCGGGGAATTGGGATTGGGATAGGCTACGTATGTGCTATATTGACCGTGAATTATACATGAAACCGAACGATACGTTGCTGAAATGAAGATGCTTGAAATGCACTTGATGATACATATACCTATAATCTTTGGACTGCGCCGTATACCTATGCTCCGAATGATAATTTAAAGCCTCCGAATCCAAACGCCGATTCGAACCCCATTTCTCATACAAACATAAGAAGCCCAACACACACGAGACAATGTCAAGCCATCAGATAGATGGAGAAACGCCAACTCAACTCCGAACAGCAGTCTATCGGTGGTATCTCAAAATTAGATGCGAAAAATTGAGAAATGCTATGCAGCAGGTCCGTTTAGCAAATCGCTCATCCCCTTGGGAATGGACTTTGGTGAAATCGTTTCGCGGTCGCGCCAGCGGTTACTGACTGGCGTCGAGTCTCCTTTGGATGTTGGCCCGTTGTTGCGAGCGGCATTAAGCGGTACAGGATGCATTGCCTTGTGTTCGTCCTTTTCGAGTTTGATTGATTTCTCGTCAGGCAACACTTTTTGGCCTTTCGTGACTTTGCTGAAAGTGGTGATTTTGGCGTTTTTGGCTGGCTCTTTCTTTGTGCGACCCCGAGGCGCGGGTTTCTTGGCCGGTTTGTTAACTGGTTTCGAGCTCTTACTAGCCTTGAGCATTTCTGTAAGTTTTCGTCCTTTGCTGGCAGGGGTTGGAGAAATCGTAGTATTCTCTGCATCCGCATCATAATTGGATGACGGCGTGAGCATTCCGGTCTGGTTTTGAATCTCCTTTTTGGGAGTCCGAATGACGATAGAGATCGGACCCTGCTCGCTCTTGATTCGCTCAACATCGGAAGAGTTGCATTCGTCGAATATGGCCTCCTTATTATCATTCCAGTGTTTCAGCTGAGCTAGTCGAGCCACTTCCTCACAGTCACCTTTGACCACCAAGTCGAAGCAGTCTTCAAATTCCTTGCCGGAAGGCGGTTCGTTGTTGATCCACATGGCGACACCGTTACGGCGGCTTCGAATCACCTGAGAGAGGCACTTCACAAGGCGGCGCACTCCTGGGATCTTTAAGCTCGTTCCCACAACTATCATGGCGTCCGGACGGGAGCGTATATCAGCGTTCATGACCGAAGTTATGGCGTCCTCATCCGGATTGTGTTCGTTGTACAGAACAATGCGCGGCCTCATTTTCCCAATTCCATGGCTCCGCTGACCGGTTTCAACACGGAACTGATTGTTCATTGTACACTCCGGGCATTCAGGCGCGTCTGGACGGTCGAACATATCTGGATTGAAGGTGCTCATGTGCCGACATTTCTGACAGATCATCTTTTCAAGACTGCCGTGCAATTGGATGGTGCGCGGCCAAGGCGCCTTGACGTTGAGGGGTATCTGTGTGGCTAGAGGAGGCATCTGCGTTTCGATGCCGTCGATGTTCTGTGTGTAAAGCCGGGTCAACCGATTCTCATGGCCTAGTCGGGCAAGCATTTCATGGAAAGCTGTGGGCTTGGTCTTCGAGGCTTCTTTCGACAGCGACCGTACCATGTCCTGGAACGAGGCGGTCAACGTCTCATCCTGGTACACAGCAGCGTCAAACAGGAGCTTGCCCGACGCCTTGAGGTTGTGCTTCTTCTGCAGGGATTTGAAAAGACCATCGTCGGAGCGAAAGTCGGGAACTATGTTCTGTAAGTCTGTGTCAAGGAGTTATCGAGGAGAGATACATACTTCCTGCGGAAGTGGAGATGCCTGCGCCAGCAATGACGACAATTTTGCGGTGACGACGAAGGGTGTTGGTGAGAATATCAATCTGCTCCTCCTGTTGGCCGTAGGAAAGGCTAGCATTGGACGACAAATCTAGTAGTTGCGTTCGGCGCTCTTTGGGGCCGGCCGTACGGCGCTTCTTTTTGGCGGGCGGCAAGTCATCGTCTTGGCAGGCGCTAGACTCGTCCGGGGTGGGTAAGGAGAAACCTGGCGGTTCACTGAGAATAGATGGCGCGTCGCTCAAACCAGAATCTGAAGAATAATCCATGTCTAAATTTGCGAGGAGGCTCTTTGGAGATGGACAAGACGCAAAAGAGGTGGTGGCTTTTGTATTGCGAGGAGCCATGACTGAGGACGCCGGTCGGCGATGACGCGACGGTAAAAGGGAGAAAGAGGAGAGGGATCAAAGGGATGATGGCTGTAAGAAAACTAAAAGACCCTCTGGAGATGAAACATGAAGGAATTGTTGATTAAGAGGCCGACATTGATGGAAGAGAAAGGAGGGGGTTTCCAGGGGTTCAGGTTGAAGATTTCTCTGATCCTGAATGCGAAAGAGAATGCCGCAGAAGACAATGTAGAGGGGAAGAAATGAAATAGTCTGGGGAGAGCAGAAAGAGGAATCCAAAGAGGACTTGATAGAGAAACCCCGTGACCGCGATGAGATGGAGATTGGGGAGTGAAAAGAATGAGCCCAACGCGGCGGAGAGTCAAAGACGTCGTCAGACTCAGAGAAAGGAACTGGGGTCCAAGTTGCGGTTCTCTCGCTTGCAGCCGACGCTGTGTTTATTTTGATGTATGGACGAGATTGACAGGGTCGAGCGAGGTGCCAGGTAGTTGGGAGGAGATGGGAGGAATGCAGAGACAAAAGTTCATGCAGTTTCCTGATTATATAACGAGAATTGGCAGTAGCCTTATATACTTAAGTATATGCCAGTGGAAGAGCATCAAGTAACTATCATACTCCGTACAGAAGGAAGAATCAACATCAGATTCAAAGTTGTTTCGGTCGCAAAGAATCTCGCTTGCAATTGGCTCATTTCTCCTGCCAGCGGATGGACCTGCAGCTAAAACCCCAAACAGGTTTAGCTCATTATAGGTGAGGTTGTTCCATCATGATGCTGAACAGAGACAGATTTATGTGCCTTTAAATTGCTTCTCTCTATATCTTTGTGCTCTACGGAGTCCACAATACTATTTTGCCAGTGACCATGATGCAGCATGAGTGCACTTCGAGATACTCCGGACTTTGTAGAGATTTCTATACCACGGTTCCATGATTACTCCTAAAAGCACTTGACGGGCTGCTGAGTTTTTGAGATGTCCCCAATACAATTACCGGTCTCTGAAGACCAGATATAGCCTTCTTCTGCCATCATAATGAAAGCCTGTATTATGCCCAGGTGGTTGTATGGAATATCAGATACGAGCATAGTTGGTTGACCCGGTTACCGGATCCACGTGACCATGACTCAGCAGAGGATCCGCGGGCCCACCAGGCTGTTAGTTAGCGTGGTTCTTTATTATTCATGCAATTTTGAAGTCGAGATATCTCTGTTCTGCAAGGCAACAGGGCCTTTGAGATTATGACTATTGCTCCCTAGTCCAGGCTTGTTACTTATCTTGTCAAATTCAATGCTTGACACATTTTATTCCGTGCCGGTTCCTGCTCACCGTCCGTGATCCCTCCCGCATCTGTGGATCGCACCCACTAGTATGATCTCTGGGAGTCGTTATACCCCGAAGTAGAATACCTCTTAGGCTCTTATACTCTCAAGTATGCCCTTGATCATGGAGGATGATATCAACGTTGATGATTTATTCCGCGACTCCGGCCCACTTGAGCTGGGCTTGCCTACGGGAACTGCTACTTCTACCAAAGGTCTGGCACAACGTTTGGACGAGATGAAATTGGTTGGATGCTGCCAGTATGTTCTTGTTATTCCTCTCATTCTAAAACTAACTTTGTTTAGGAAGATTGCTTGGTCAAAGCTCGGGTGCATTGCGTATATCTCGCAAGACGCTCTCAAGGTGAACGTTCGCCATCTTCACTGTCAACGGTCAGACGGAAAATGGGCGTTGAGTGATGAAACACCACTATCTCAGGTTGCAGAGGCTCAAAACGGGCATACCTTGGTCCATCTTTGCTGGAATGAATCAGGGTCCGAATTAGCAATAGTCGACTCGTCTGGTCGTATCTCTATATGTTCGACACCAATAGCCTTGAACACAGTGAACGGGATTCGTCCTGCAGCATTCGATGCTGATGATGATGGGGGTCAAATTGTTGGGATGCTGTGGCTTAATCAGAATCGTTCCGTGAGTATCTCAACTCTATTTGTGGTTCCATGCTGACCGTGTCTAGGTACATTCCTTCTACCAAGCAGCTAAGGTGCAGGGCCGCTGGGCATTTTCGCCCTTTAGGCGGCGCCCGATTGGCCCATTTCATCCTGTCAACAAAGCATCACTGCTCTGTATCACGAAATCTGGGACCATGAAGCTTATCTATCAGAATCCAGATAATCGCTGGACAGAGGCAACTGTCGAGTTGAAGAACACAAGCTACTCCGACAGGCTTCTTACCCATGCGGCTCTGGTCACAACCCAAACCGGCATTCTCATTGCCACGCACTCTGAATGCCAGAAGATCTCCATGTCCAGAGTACAAATTCAGTGGAACCCTCCACAATGGGATCCAATGCAGCATAAACAAACTCCGCAAAAAAATCCCGTCCCAACCTTCCGCATCAGCCATGCCAAAGTCGAGTTCCCTTACAACATACCGAATACCAACCAGGGAGATGAGGACCCAGAGCAGTCCCCTCTTGCAAACTCTCTATATTGTCTCACGTCTTTACACATGATCCTTCCTGCATCTGACAACTCTGCGGGTTCAGTCTTAAATCCTTGGATTGTGGCCACCTTTTCGCTCCCTCCTCATGTTATACTTTCCCATCATACACACCCCCAAGTACCGTCAAGTGTTATCGTGCGATGGCAGTTTGACACTAGCATTACAACACTACATTCTAAATTCGACGACGTGGCCTCAAAAAAGAGCAACGTACAAACAAAGGTATGAATGCCGGGACACTGGCGATAACCTTTACTAAAGCTTTCATCAGCCAAAAACGGTGCCGCGCCGCCTCGAGGACATAAATTCAGACCGGCATGTCATATCAATAGACCAGACTGAATATGGCAACGTCATCGCTATATCCTACGATGATAGCTCTGTTGTCTTATATGATACCAAGACTATGACAGTGTTCAATGGTATTGACGATGCAAACATCGTGACTAGTCTGGCTCAAGCAGGGTTTCACTACCCGCTTAACTCTTCAGGTAATATTCGAATCTACCAATAGCGACTTCGCTGACTTCCACGTAGGACTACATATAAGCTTTTCACCTAGTGCATGTGTTGCTGTGGGACTTGATAGCGACGGCCAGACACACCTGAGAGTCTTGCAACACTCTTATGGGGCAGAAACTGGCTATTATGACGAGAGTACGGAGATTTACCCCGTTCGACTTTGGCATACTGACTGATCATTAGACAAATTCTCCGCAGCTATTGCTGCACTTACCCTGGCCTTCTGTCGTGGATGTGGTGCCGAAGTCAATACAGATGATATTATACTGCTACTAAAGCGGCAGTTGTCGCCTGGTTAGTATACCATGAATATGTAATTCAACGCTAACAGTTGCAGATGCCCAAACCGTCTCCATAAACGAGGTCTACAGGGCGCTATCCATCAACTGCAATTTCACCACGGAGCATGACAAGCTGATGAACCATCCATATATTCCTCGCGCCCTCAGCATACAAGCGGCTCTAGGCTTTCAGAACAAGTTCAAGGCACGGAGTATCACATCTGGTGTCCCATGGGCTATTCTGCAAATACGCCAAGCTGCTATTGTATATCCTTTTTTCTTTCAATACAATAAAGGAGTGCAGACAGCCGAACCACACGACCCAGGTAAGATCATCCACCTCCCTTGAGAGCCTTGTGCTTACCAGATTAGATGTTGTACGCATGGTGCTTGGAAATACCAAATGGGCTCTTGATTTTTCCCTATATATAATGAACGAGATCTTCGACCTCGCGGATGATTTTGAACGCGTCTCGGCTGACCCAGAAGTGTTCAACCAGAAACGTTTGTCTCCCCGGACCCTTCTATAGAAAGTCATGACCACTAACTGACGATAGTGAAATCGACATCCTCCCTTTCCCTCATAATAATTCTCTCTAGCATGTCCCGCGCCTTTCTTCGCTTCATCTGTCGCGGTCTCCGGGGCGTCCGCGCCGGCTACGCAACCGCGCCCCTAACCGGTGACGCCCGCGTCTACTACGCTGAAATCTGCCAGTCGCTCGACGCCTGTCCCATGCACACAGACGTCTTCGAGAAATTCCTCGCGGGCGTCGATTCCGCCGTTAGACACGCCTACACAGGCGCCGGCTTCGGCGATAACGAGCGGCCTACTCCAGAAAAGGAACTCCTCGTCAACAGCCGCATCCCCCCGGTCCTCGTCACCGCGGTCTCAACAGTCCTTCGCCAAACGGTACCCGCTATCAAAGCCGAAGTCGACCGCATGGCAATCTATATGGGCGATTATAGCTGGTTAGGATTTGGCGCAGACTACCGTACAGAGATCTATCGACGGGCAAGGGAGGTAGATATCATTAGGAAGACACCAGTCCCCATCGTTGATCATCGGACTGTGGCTGGCGCTGGTACTGGTACGGAGACTGCGAAGAACTACTTGAAGAGGCGGTGCGTCCGGTGCTGTGAGGTTTCCGAAACGGTATATCCGCCGCGCTCAGTGCCGGCGTTCCGTATGATCTTTAAGTTGGGACATGTGAGGTCTTGTGTTTGTGGGGGCATGTGGGATCTTGAAGCTGGGTCGACTGGTTAGAATTTACGACATATTTGTTTGACTATGTTGGCACATATTTGGGAGCTAGACTATAATCAAAGACATCAATAAATGTTAACATTTTGTGTGTGTAGGTGGTTATTACTAGGTGCATGGGACCTGCCACGTTTTGGCCGCCCTGTAAGAATCTAACTTGCCTTCTCTTTGTACCTGTCTGATGTGAAATCAGCACAATTGTACTCGATTAAGAAGCAAAAGAACAGCAGTGGTATGCATAATCATGTCATTACAAGCAAAGGATTCATTCAAGATCGACCTGCATCTTTTCTTCTAAGATACATAATCCATGTCTTTTATGTAAACCTCCCATACCATCCCATTTCACCCTACCTGAAACAGAACAGGATAGGACATAGTGAGATAAGTAGGCCAGGCCAGGCCAAACGACGTCCCAGAACTCCATCATCAAGATCCAGACTCGATCCATTCTTTCCCCCTTTTCATTTGTTGAAGAGAAAAGAAATTTATGCCTGTGTTAACGCACTCGTCAGTTTCGTGGTTCCCAAAAATCGAATATAATCATGAGCGTAGTGTGGTGGTGGCTACCTTGACGGCGTACTTCCGCTGGGGGAAGTGGATCTCCTGCTTGCGCTTGCGCTCGGTCTTGAGGGTGGACTCGTGCTTGGTGAGGCGGCGGCGGAGAGCACGGGTGAGCCTGGGGCGGAGATCAAGAGGGAGGTACTTCTTGTTCTTGTAGAAGAGGCGGAGCTGGGAGCGCTGGTTGGCGTTGATGACGGTGAGAACACGAGCGATCGACTTGCGGACGTCGTGGCTGCGGAAATAATCAGTAATCACTCTTCATTTTGTTTTTGTTCAGAATCGAGGCGTAGATTGTGCGGAAGGATGGATATAGATGGGATTGAAAGGTTGAATGCGCGAATCGGCCGGTCGCAATTCTTGAGGCTTGTCAAAAATTCTCTCGTTTCCTGTATTGAAGCCTCCTCTTGTCCCTTTATCTTGTCGAGTTTCGTATTATCGAGTTGGCGTTGTTCGCAGTACTCAGCTGACCGAGACGCACATTCTTCCCATCCACCCTGCCCATCCTATCCTTCCTCGGGTGATTCTGAATTGCAGAGATTTCAAAATTTTCAAACGTACATCCTCTGGGTCTTGGACGAAGCACCGCCAACGATCTTCTGGACGCGGAGCTGGTTGAGCTCGGTCTTCAGCTCATCCAGCTGCTTTGTGAGATCATCCTTGCTCTTTCCCCAGAGCTGGACAGCCTTGACCTTGGAAGACTAGAAAAAAAAGACCCCAATCAGTAATCCGACTCCGTATTTTAGAGCGAGCGCATCGCTCTGCTATCTAGCTGTACATACCATGGTGTGCGGCTTCTTGTCGGATTGGTTAATTGTCGACGTGAGAATTGAAGATGGACCGGGTCGATTTGGGGGTTTCTGTGGGACTAGGGCTCTTTTTTCTGTGCTGCTTGGCGTGGTGCGGTGAGCTGATGTCTAAGCGGGCACGTGACTGGAACTGTGGCTGACCGGTGACCGCTAGTGGCGGTGCTGGTGACGATGCCCCGGATCGGAACAGCCTTATTCTAGGCTGCGGGTTAAGTGTTGGGACGAGACTACGTACCGTCAGTGTTGCAGTTGCAGTTCCGCTGGACGGAGGATTTGTGATAATCATAATTGCATTCACCTTTTGAATCTGATTTCTAATACCCCGAAGATAATTCCTCTCTTCAAGTTCCATCCATGGCGTCCTCTACCGGTACCGGCTGGGCACAGCTACGGCAGCAGGCCCGATCGCTAGAGACCCAGGTATGCTCTTCACTCTCAATTCACCGGCTCAAATCCCCCCGAATAATTGAGGGCAACATATGGGATAAGAAATGCTTACGATGACACCTAGACTGAGAACCTCTTTCACAGCTACTCCCAGTATGCATCGATGACGAAGCTGCCTCCGCAGCCCTCAGATGAAGAAGTAAAGACAAAAGCCCAAATAAACGACTTACTACAGAAGGTACCAGTCATAATTTGCGATTGCAGCGATAGTTTCTAACAAATATCTGCCAGCGCGACTCCTTACTCGCCCAACTCACCCGCCTCCTCGACTCCGAAGCAACACTCACCTCCTCAGCCCTCAAACAAAACAACCTCACCCGCCACCGCGAGATCCTAAGCGATCACAAACGCGAACTGACCCGCCTCACCTCATCTATCACCGAATCCCGCGACCGCGCAAACCTCCTCTCAAATGTCCGCTCTGACATCGAGGCATACCGCTCCTCCAACCCCGCAGCCGCAGAGGCAGATTACATGCTCGAAGAGCGGCGCCACATTGACCAGAGCCATGGGGTTATTGACGGCGTCCTCAGCCAGGCGTATGCAATCAATGAGAACTTCGGCATCCAGCGCGAGACGATCACGAGTATCAATCGGCGGATTGTCGGCGCTGCGGGCCAGGTTCCTGGGGTCAACGCGTTGATTGGGAAGATCGGAAATAAGAGGAGGAGGGATGCATTGATTCTGGGGGCTTTTATTGGGTTTTGTTTTCTTTTGCTGCTTCTTTTCCGGTGAGCGCGGCTCTACTGCCTTTCTCTTGAACCCTGGGACACACGGCGTTATGCGATTCTTGATCATCTATCACATTAAGAGATAGTTAATATGGGCTCGTGGAGTTGATGGTATTGGGCTCTTGCATATCTTACACTTTGGCTCCTAATATGTACATATATGATTAACGGCTATGCTCGACAACTCTGGGCTTCTTCTCTTCCTTTCCGAGTGCCTGCCACTGCTGCGCCGGCAACTCAGATTCTAAACTGATGGTTCTCTCCTGTATCAGTCTGCGGACGCCATTGTTTAGCGCCTCCAACTCAGCCGGTTCGGCTGGTCCACTACCTGCCCAGCGGATGCGGCAGTTCTCATCCAAGAGGTAGACATAGCCAACTTTACTGTTCATCATACCGATAGCCTCCTTGAGACTATCATCGAGACCCTTGCGCACCAGAAAGTACCTCGCATGCTGCTCCTTGGGGAGATTCCCCCGCATCCGCCACATGAACATTCGAATCAGGGTTGCCTTGAGCGCATTCTCCTCAAGATTGATATCAATCTTCTGCACATGTTCACTACCGCTCGCAAAGGCCTCGTAGAGACCAGGATTCATCTTTGGCCCGGTAAATGTTGCGACTTGGCTTTCTGCCCAGACGCTGGAGAAAATGTTCACGATGGACACTTTGCCCCGGAGAATGGATGTGGTGTTTTGCGGTGCTTTTGGCGAGGCGAGCGTTGCTCCGGAAAGATTGGGGAAATACAGGGCTTTTTCGCGCTTGAAAATTCGCGAATTTGACATGAATGTCTTACCCTGGCTGTAGCGCATGTTTGACCATTCTCGGAAGTATGGCTTTGCGACTTGTCTCGTACTATCCGCAGAGGAATTATCAGCTGGTGCGGGAAACGGATAGATATTGAGTGAGAGGCTCATACAGTTCCTTTCGCCGTTCAATATGCCTTTCGTAATTTACGAAATCGTCACGCCTTTGCCGCATTGATCGCGAGTCGACACCCATATTCTGTCCTTCCAGCGGCGGAATCGCCGAACCAATTGGCCGGTCCAGGATTGGAATTATCTCAGCATCGGGCTCATTCGTTTCGAGAGGAGATGACGAATAGGAGGCATTCTGTTGGAACTGGAGTTTTCGGTTTGTTGAGACCGGTGGCTTCTCTCCGTTGCTGTTCCTAGTAGCATAAGTGCGAAGAATTGATCTAGATTGGAGTGTTGTCACGGTAGCGCTGCGCAGCTGACATCTGAGACAGCGGCTACCTCGCAGGATAGAGGGATCCAGGAAGGACGAAAAGAGTGCGGAGGGCTTCCACATTGTAGGATGATGCTTTGCTTTGTCCCAGCTCCTGGAGGTCTCTTCGGGTTCCGAAAAGAGTCGATAATTGGACTCGGAATCCCGTGACTTGGCGACATTTTCGTGTCGCCATTGACACGGGCTGCGTCTGCCTACAACCTTATACCATGGAACCTGTTCAAAGCAAGCCGGAACTAAAAGAAACTCAGATATTTGTCCGTCATAGGCTAGGCGGAAATCATCCATGCCTCGACTACCCCCCGATAGATGCCTGGCTTCACAAATCGAGAGAGGATGGCCACCGATAAAGAGGCGTTTTTCACCAGACTAGAACAGTTGGATTGTCTGAGTGACGGCTCAGAAGGGGACTTCGATCACTTGATTGCATCATCTCGTCGAGAAGATGGATATAACTCGCCTGGTAGCTCATGCTTATCCAGAGCCCCTTCGCCTTTGCCTCACTCAATCGTGACTATTGATTCCTCGCCGGATGCCGTGCTTCCAAGCGTGTCTATAGTTTCTTCTGTACCCTCCATTGCGGAACCCTTTGACATTGAGCCTAACGTACCAAAGACTATGGAGCAATCAGCAGAACATCCACCGATGGGTAAAGCTACTGCTAAACGCAAGCGGGGCTCGTCTGGGAAGGTAATTCCTGAGGCCCTACAAATCTTCAAGGGCCTTGTGTTCTGTGAGTAACCTAGACCATGCTCTAATTGCCTGCCTCACTGACTTGTGTAGTTTTCTTCCCCAACAGCGATGTTTCTCCCCTGCGACGTCTTCGTATCCAGAGGGCCCAAGAGTACGGAGCTCTATGGGCGAGACATTGGGGCAACAACATCACCCATGTTATAGTTGACAAGGACCTGAAGTTTGATGAAGTCATGAAATATTTGAATTTACAGACTGTCCCGGTTCGTCGAACACATGTCACGTAATATTTGTTTACTGCTGACCTGTGCAGTCGACCGTTGCTTTAGTCAACGAATGCTTTCCTGCAGAATGCATCAAATTCCGATGCATACTGAGCGTAACCAAGGTGCGATTTCGGGTCAAGGGAGATCCTGCTTCGATTGGAGTCGAGACAACATGCGATCCGCCTCATGAAGGGCCGTCGTCTGGTTCGTTGCCATTAAAGCCGGGCAATAAGCAGCAGCAGCAGCAGCAGACTCAAGAGTTGCCGGAATCTTTCGAAGACGGTGGCTGTCATGCACCGGATCCGGCACCCCAGGTTGAGTGCCAGGGAGATAGTATTGAAGAGATAATATATGAAAGCTTCCCAGTTCGTGAGCGCGACGCCTTGGATGAGATGATTGAGGAGACTAAAGCTGTCAAAGATCTGGTAAGTTGCCTGCTTGATACCTTAACTAAGCCCTTCTCACGCCGTGCAAAAGCCTTTGGATCCATTAGACGTCCCCGATGACGCCTCCGTCGACGATTCTAGTGATGAGACCTCCCAGGAGTCGGGGTCAATGCCTGAAAAACGAAAACGACGCAAGCCGTCGTACGATGAGCATGAGGCAGTAGAATCATGGCAGCAGAAGTTCGTTTGCATGCAGAAACATGATTCGTCTTCAAACGCCAATAACCCAAATGTGAGGACGATTGAGGTCCTTCAACAAATGCTCGAGTACTATACTCGCATTAATGATCACTGGCGCACATTGGCATATCGTAAAGCAATCAGTGCGCTTCGAAATCAGCCAAAGAGGGTGGTCACCAGGAGACAGGCCCTTGCTATTCCCTGCATTGGACCACGATTAGCGGAAAAGATTGAGGAAATTGTGTTTACGGATCGCCTTCGGCGCTTGGACAATGTTAACAACACAGACGAGGAACGTTTACTCCAAGAGTTTCTGGGTGTCTACGGGGCTGGACTCTCGCATGCTTCTAGATGGATTGCTCAAGGTTACAAGTCCATGGACGACTTGCGTACCAAAGCGACTTTGACACAATCCCAGCGCATTGGCATCGAACGCTACTTCGACTTTTCTCAACGAGTACCGCGCAATGAAGTCCAAGCGCATGGAGATTTTGTGCGGCGGGTTGTGCAAAAAGAGAACCCAGAGATGCAGGTCATCATTGGGGGATCGTACCGGCGTGGAGCTGTCGATTCTGGCGACATTGATTTGCTCATCACGAAACCTGATGCAACAATTGAGGAGATCCGGACATTCATGCTGGATCTTGTGGTGCCCAAGCTGTTTAAGCAGGAATTCTTACAGGTTGGATTGGCGACCACGTCTCGAGACGACGGGTCGAAATGGCATGGCGCGTCTAAGTTGCCGAACGGTCAACTATGGCGACGGATAGATCTGCTTTTCGTCCCCGGTCTAGAACTCGGGGCTGCGTTGATCTATTTCACCGGTAATGATATATTTAACCGCAGCCTGAGACTACTTGCGAGCAAGAAGTCCATGCGGCTGAATCAGAGAGGACTCTACGCAGATGCCCTGCGTGGGCCACAACGGGCAAAACTGAATACCGGTCGATTGCTTGAGAGTCGTGACGAATATCGGATATTCGAGCTTTTGGGCGTCCCCTGGCGACCACCAGAGCATCGTATCTGCTGAAGTGCCTAATTTCATGCGTCTCTTCCATTGTGCTTTTATGGAAGGGGCCATGTTGTATGGTGGGTAAACTCGGTGGACAGGAGTCTGGTACCAACTCCGATGCTTTAGGTTTTACCTTTATCTCAATGTTTGATAGTTAGTTACTTACGCAGTTTATGATTATTAATGGAATCCGCGATATTTGCTTTTACTGCTGTAAGGGATCCTGATTCGGAGATTGAGGGTCTGCTGCACTCCCGAGATATTGTATGTGGAATATCAAGACCGGCAGGAAAAGCGGTCACGGAGCTAATTCTGAAGTTGATGAGAATTATTTTTTCAATGTACTCCGTCCAGTAGTGGGAGGAGGGATGGTGTATGTGCGTGTGGCCAAGGGAGCCAGTCGTACAGAAAGTTTGCAGTTCCATACCAAAGACACATTCCCTTACTAGCGGTGCAAAAGCGTCTTGAGGCCACAGTTTTGACCTCTTTCGTTTCCTTGTCTCATCCATCCTGCGATCCCATCCCCGATAATAATTTCCTGGTCACCGATCTCATCACCGCCTTTCGTGCGGTGAAGCGCATCCCCAAGTGTATCCAACCCCAGCTCGTGGATGTCAGGCGGCAACTGCCAGACCGCCCATGCAAAAGTTGTCGTTTTGCCGCTGCTTGTAACCCTCTCCTGCATCCCACTCTCCAACAACAGCTGTTGTTCTATCTGTCTGTGACTATTTCTGTCGTCAATTCTACTTCGCACATCCCCTTTCTGTATTGAATCTGTCCTCACAAAAACTACACGTCATTTTGGTGGCTGTTTTGGCCTTTTCATTTCACCACCGCCTGCCACGGTTCCCTTTTTTTGCCATCACCAACTCCCTCTTGCCTCTTGACCCTGCCTTGTGTGCGTCACATTATTTCAACTCCATTAACTGTTTGGACCGAGTCTTGCAGTGCGATCGGGTCTAGAAACTGTTCAAGTTCTAGTTCTATGACTGCAAGCCCTTGAATTGTCCTCGAACCCCCTCCTTCCGCCTTCCAAACAACCCTTTCGTTTTCTGCCACGCATTTCCTATGATGGGTCGCAAACCCAACCAACTCATCCTCGAGTTCTTCATTCGAGGTCAGAAACTCGAAGACGCCAGTAATCGCTATCAGCACACGTGCAAGGCATGTGGCGAGAAGTTTCCCAAGGGTCGCATTGACAGTCTCACCAATCACCTGGTGAAGAAATGCCAGGCGATACCGTTACGGGACCGACAACGCGTCTTGTTGCGACTTCACGAACTTCCAGATCTTGCCGACAGTGACCAGAATAAAGACCCAAACGCTGCGGGGCAGAGTAAAGGGAAGTCAGTTGATGTGCCTTACACGACGCGACAGAACTTTGATGGCCTAAACGTTTTGGCCGAAGCTTCGAGACAGGTGGGTGCTTCTGACCAGTCGAAGCGGGGAGGTCCTGCTTATACCCAGTCCGTCACTGTTGGAGGGAAGACTGTGGTTGTCGACCCTGCGCTTGAAGCGGAGGGTTTCCAGGGTCAACTTACTCATTCTGATCAGATGGATGAGGACGTGAAAATACCGGGTATGTGTCGGTTCTTGCTTGTGTTATCTATCTTATTGGAAATAACGCGCTAACGCGTAGATATTCCTCTTTCAGTGTCCCCCGAGTCGCCTACAGACGTGACGGCGATTCCTTCCCTCCCTCCCACCGGCTCGCTCGATCCAACCTCGTCCGCCTCTCCGCCGCTGCCAGAGACGTCAATGACTCCCGATCCTACCGCCGTTTCTCGGCAGTCGCAGCTGTCTATGATCGCCGCATCTGCTAGTGAAATGGTACCTCACGGCCTCCCGTTGGATCATGATCCTAACAATGGATTTTCTGACGGTTTGACAAAGATGGGTTCTGCATGGAACCAACAGCTTTCGACTCAGGAACAATTGCTGTTCGACAGCCTTCAAGAGCATGATCCGACGCTGACCGCAGCGACTCAACGCGCAGCCTCATTCCCTCGCCCAATCGCGATGAATCCGACCTCTCAAGCCAAGGGCTTTGTGAACGAGTTTGGCAATTCCACCAAGCCGGCCAAGCCCAAGGTTCGCGGTCGATTCTCCGCCGCCAGACGCAGAGAGGTTCAAGAAGTGAGAAAGCGAGGCGCGTGTATCCGCTGTCGCATGTTGAAAAAACCTGTATGTTTGTCTACTTACGGTCAATTAACCACCCAACTGACCATTCTAGTGCTCTGGCGACAGCCCATGTAATACCTGCGCTAGTGTCGAAAGTGCGCGTCTCTGGAAACACCCTTGTATCCGCACCCGCATTGCCGATGAGTTTGAGCTTTACAGTGCTAGTAGGTTTATTTGACTTTCCTGCCCTGTCAGATCTGCTAACTAGTCTAGATTTGCACGCTACACTGGCTCATCATGATGTTAGTAGTATTCGGAATCAGGCCAAGTTTGAACACTACGCTGGTCGTATTGAAGTTACCCATTTTGAGGAAAGTATGGTTTTCCTCACCTTTAGTGGGCTCCAAGGTCACAAAGCGTCCACGTCAACACTCGATCCCCAGCTTCAAGGTCTTGGGGACGAAACTCAATTCCAAGGGCCTCTTCAAGAGCTTTTCCTGCTAGACAGCGATTCCGATGATCTTCCCGGGAAAATTGAGATGTACCTTAGGAAAACTGCGCCCTTCTTCTACGAGCGTGAGGCATCCGATACCGTGCGGTCTACTTTGATGTTAGCTGCGGAGTTGGCACAGCAGAAAAAGGTACGCTATCAAACCTGCCAGGCGAACATTATGCGCTAATCTACTCTCTTAGGACTTGCTGTTAGAACGGGTGTTGGAGCTGTGGGTCGCTACGCATATTCTTGTTGACGCGGAGCTGCATTGGAAGACGTTCTGCAACCCGACCCTAGCACCGGCCTCAATGCATTCCCTGGCTCAGCCTTCAGATGATGGGCGAATTCCGATCGATGAGATCACGAACGCCGAGTCGTATGCGCTGTTGTGCGGCCAGTTGCGTTCTGCAACAGAGAAGCGCGCAGCTACGCTGAGCAAGTCTGTAATGAACGATTTGGAGCGACGGTTGCTCCAACGCCAACAGAGTGGTTGGTTTGAGACTTTCCTAGTCTCTCTCATTCTTCTAAACTGCGTGGAGAGGACATGCTGGCTATTCCGCTCCTGGGATAACGAAAACTTTTCTCAGCGATGGCCCCTTGACAAACGTCCTTCTTACTACGCCAGCCAAGGCGAACGTTTTTCCGATATTTTGCACATGTTGTTGAAAATGCGAAGTCTGCCACCCAAGGCAACCCCACTGCCGGACAGTGGGATCTTGAAGGCCGTGGACGGTAGCGACGAGAATGCGTCGCGTTGGTTCGATATGATCAAAGTTTCATGTAAGCTATGTCCTCTTTTAGTACTTGGCGCGGAGGACTAACGAGACCTCAGCGCTCTTCCTGGAACAGCGACAGGCAGCGGATTTTGACCCGACAGATTTTCGGTCGCTCGACCTTCGTTACGGAGCAAAGCTGCTACCACCTGCGAATGTGTACGCGTGAGCAGATCTACCAAGCGACGATAGTGACGAAGTTGATCAGCGGGTGATGCTGGAGGCCGCCGGGCTGTACCTTATGTTTTCATTGATCATTTCTTAAGCTTCTAATAGCCTGTACGTTTACTAATGGCCGGACATGGGGTTTGGGAGGGAAGGTACAAGTAAAACAATATATCCTATAGTCGTTCTCGGGCTGCAGCTGAGCCTCAGAGTGTTAAGCTAATGCTATTCATTTTGATGTATAAAAGAATTCCATTGCACGTAGACTAGTTAGATACCAGCCGTTATTATCCTCCGCCCCGAGCTGTGTTGTTTGGAAAGTGAGATAAAGATCAGCAAATTTAGGCCATACTAAATCATATCTAAATTGCTTCCTGCACGTTGCATTACGATCTTTGCCTCATTTGGCTGCCATCAGGAGAATCCACGCCCGTTTAATATTATTCAGGGAGGGCTAAGAAAAAGCCTTCATGATCTTAATTGTGACATAGGACTGTTATTATCGCCTTAATTTTCCAGCCTGCCTTGGGCAGCATTTTTCTACTCCCTTTGCTTCTGCTCTCCTTCTCTTTTGTTCCCAGTGTAGATCCCTCAACTGACTTTGTCTTGTCTCACCCGGTCAATTGTTGGCTTCAATCTCTCCGGACTCAGTCAATCCTTGCATCGCCCATCCCCTGCATCTTCAATAGCTCAGGAACCAGGTTCGGATTCAGATCCAAATGGCCCACGTCTAGAAACGCGAAAAGGCGGAACGCAAACGGCTTTGTTTACACAGTTTACACCACTGAAGAATTTATCTGCCTCGTGCCAGCGCAAACAAAAGATAGTAACCGCGACCCCCAATTGATACATCATATATGCCGATGTCGCCCACCATGTTCTCGACACATCGACAGCCTCCGCCTCCTATTCCACCATCGCCGACTTTATCGAACCCGGACATGATCCTTCCCTTGGACGAGAACGAGCGCGAAAACTCCACCCCGTCACCTCCGTTTAATCTGCCGTCTTTGTCGCACTTGCAATCTTTCTACGAGAACCGCACGAACTATAACGTCAATGGGACTGGGAGCGGGAATGGACATACAGCTACGCTCGACTCAAATCGGAATACTAGTGCGCCTAGAGCACAAGTCCAGGCTCCGGTCCAGAAAAAGGCGTACCCGCGCCACACGTGGATGCATGAAGGTCACGATGCTGCTAGTCGCCGACTGTCTGATATAGGAGAGGAGGATGGCGGGTCGCCATATCGACATGGAGGGTTACATAACGTTATGAACACATCGCATGTCATGTCGCATATTCACCGGGATAGCGCAAGGGGGTCAGGGTCACCGAGCTCGCCGCGTAGGACGGAGAAACAAGACCTCGCGGAGATGAGGACGCATAGCAGCTCGTCGAGCTCGACGATTAGCGGCGCGAGTGAGGCGTCGTCATTGGATGGGGCGAAGGGACGTACAGACTACGTGGCATCGCAGGAAAGTCGTGACCGTCGTGCAGACGCTGCACAATCCAATGATATCGGTGGGCAAGTAGCAACTACAAAAGCGCCGGCGGCCAAGGGGGAGGGACCTGATGAGGGATTGTCATCGGCGATATTGGAAAGCGAGGCAGAGAGGATTTTGGAGAACGCCAAAAGGAGGTTAACGGTATGTGGTTGCCTTAGGTCGGTTCGTGGATGGAGGCTAACCTTTTCAGCTCATGGAAGGGAACCTAACGAGGGCGCGCTCTTCGATGCGCGCGAATACACCGACGCTTTCGCCGTCGCCGGCGCCTTCTGCTTCTTCGCAATCGGCTGGTCTAGGGCAGCCTGTTGGAGGCTTGTATCAGTCGATTCATCGCGCGGCGGATCGCAGATCATCGCTTCGACCGCGACAGACGTATACCGCACAGGATGCGAGTAACAATCGGCACTCCCGTGTGTACAGCGAGACGAATCTGCCCACAATACAGCCCATTGAGACGAATAAATCTCGATCTGTGAGCGCCATGGGCAGTAGCAGCAGTTCCAACTTCAACACCGACGATCGTTCCTTCCATTATGCCCCAACCCGAGCGTATCTGACCCATCGGGCGTCAGTGTCATCGATGCAGCGGCCGGGTAGTCTTGGGAAAGAGCGCGCGTCCTCCGATTCCCCGCAAGAGTCCAGAATTTCCGATGACGAGCAAAAGATATCCAACATTGATGACTTCAATACCGTTTATCCAGTTCTCGATCCTCCTTCTCGTTCTCAGTCGCAGCTGCAGGTGCGAGACCTGCAGGACCAAATGAAGGGCCTTCATATCAAGATCTCTACCCTCAAAGTGAAGGCGCAGGAGGATAACCTCCGACGGCGCAGTCTGCAGAGCCTGCGAACTCCAAGCCCTTTGACAGCTGCCAGCCACTGGTATGCCAACCCTCTAGAGCCGACTGAGAGCAATGGCCACCTTCATCCAAACGCGGGATACGGATACATCGATTCTCCTCGCAGCAGCCAAGGCGGTAGCAGCGGGCACACGTCCAGCAACACTGACTCAACGCTCCTTGTACCGGAGACTATACCCTCCGAGCTCAGGTCGCCAACAGATGGTGCCATCTTCCCTCCTTTCGAGTTGACTGATCACGAGGATGAACAATCGGTCTCGGAGAGCCTCTACGAAGATGCCGAAGAGGGGTCCTCCGACTCCGAAATCGACCGCGAGGCTCTGGAGGAGATTCTGCGGGAACCTCTAGATGAAGATCTTGCGTTGGAAGCTTTCCCGCCCGTCCCGCAACATCACGACGACACACCTCATGAAGAGCGTGAGGATGCATTTGACTACGAACATTTTATCCTGCATAGCGCATTGGGCAATTACACGCAGGCGCGCATGCGCCGCCAGAGCAACGGGTCGGATACCTCTGTTGAAACGACCAGGCCTATTCGCGAGCGACACTCCGTGCGGCATTCACGTTCTAACAGCACCAACTCGCTGTCGACCGTTGCGAGCTTTGCCACGGCTGCTGAGGGTAGTGATGATGTTGACAGTGTGCTTTACTGGGACCGGAAATTTAATGATGGTACGACCTCTTACTACTTTCGAGGGCGAAGCTAACTTGACTGTACAGAATTGAATCACCAATACGTCGAAGAGGACCACCACCCCGAGTCTGAACGCCCCGACTCAGAAACACTACTCGCACCCAGGAAATCACGCCTAGACCACCTCAGCTCAGAGCGTCCCGACTCCGCAGCAACCGGTTCAGCAACCCCGACCTCGCTCGCCTCATCTCTCGTGTCCACGGTCCGTGCCGCAGCAAGCCCATACCCGAACGCCGCAAACAGCAATCTAGGAATTAACGAGGACGACACACGGCTACTAGAGGATCTTTTCAAGAGTCTCGGTGATGTCTGTATGGAGTTGCAGGAGTTGACCACCGTCCCAGACTACGATGAGAAGCAGGCGAAGCTGTTGAGGCGAAGGCTGGAGGCTGTGAGACGAGTGCTGGATGGGGAGCTGGATTGATTGACATTGACGCTGATTGACCTTAGATTACTTAATAATTCGGAGATACGACGGTGTAGATTTGATGATACCCATACCAATACCCATATATAGTGTACATTCAATGAACTTGATTGAGATAGGCGTCTTCCAATATGCCATGAACTTCTTAATGTAGCGTAAAACATCAAGGTGGGCATTACGGATGATTTAGAGATGGACCTGAACTACCATTATATGGGGTATTGCAGGTAAAGTATTGGTGAATATATATCAATACTTGGATCTAATATCACTGCAGATGGAGTGATTGTTCGGTTTCATTCTTGTTCAGAAATCTGACTTATTTCAACCAGTGACTAAATGAAGAGGTACTGTAGAGTCGTTGAGTATAGAGTACCGCGGACAGAAAGTGAAGCTTTTGTGTACTTAGATCATAGTAGAAAACCTTGGCGCCGGAAGCATGGACGCACGCACGTGTTGACGCGCGACGCGCATCGTCCCAATCAGGAAATCTTATCAACTCGGGGCATCCATCCCGCATAATATTATCTACTCCGAAGAGCATCAACCCCTCCATAACCCCTCTTCCACTATCCATACCACCATCATTGCCACAAACCATATTCCCAACCCGAATTCAAAACTACAGTTCAGAAAGTGTGCAAAAATGACAAACCGCCGCCTCGTCATCTTCCAAGAAACGCCTCTCCAAAATCAAGCCTACAACCCGCTCTCTCCCGTCACTCCGAATCCGAACCAACAGTACCTCCAGCAACAGCACCCCCAGCAACAGCTCCAACCTCAATTCACATATACACCCGTAAACAAACTCGGCCTCCCCGTGCACGGCCCAGGGTCGCTTCCCGACGGACTGGGCCTAGGCAGTTTACTTAGATTGCCATTGCGGGTGTTGAATGCGTTTACGGAGATTTTTAATGCGCCGAAGTATAAGGGGTGGTATGTTCTTCTTACCCTCCCCTGCTATACAACACCCGTCGCGTCTTCCGAGTTATGGTATGCTAATGCGCTTGAATATAGGGCGGTTGTAGCGGCTGGGCCGTACAGTGATCCGAATATGGGTCTTAGTCCGCCTGGGGGGAATGGAGGGGGCATGTTCTATGCTGTCGTGCTGGAGCAGACTTCGAGTTCAGACTCAACTTCCGAGGGGTCTGGAGCCGGGGGTTGATTGGCTGACTCTGAAATCTTGTTCCAATGGAAGGTTTCTTTCATGGTGCGAATCTTGGAATTGGTTATGAGGTTGTGCGATGTTGTATGTTTATGTTTATGATGACATGGGGAGACCCGGGCTGGTATGCGCTTTTAATTTTTCTTGTGTATAGATTATTACTGTGGCTGACTGGGACTGGGACTGGACGGATGTAAATATTTCTTATACGATATACCCTACGCTAAGCGGCTACTTTCTCTTCGAATGGAAGATTAGTTGGATTCAGGATTGAAGAAATCTATCGCGTGGAAAATAAGTCAAAAAAAGCTTTTGCTGTACATTGAATACCATAACATAAACAGGATATACTTCGGAAATCTATATCTTCTCTAGCAACAACTTCGACCCACTAGAAGCAGGCCCCTTCTCGCCCTTTGACGCTGTCTCAAGTGCCTTCTTTCCCTTCTTCAACGCCTTCAGCAACTCGCCCATCTTCTGGAAGTCGTCGGACTCCGTCAGCGCCACGACAACGTAGGAGTTCGACCCCGTTGCCCAGGACATGATATTGTCGCTGATCTGCTCGTAGAGAAGGTCGTGGAAGTTGATTGCAGGAGATGCCTTCTCGACCTTCTTCTCTGCAGGGTTGAACCGGCCACCCTGGACAAGAGATTTCAGAGTCCGCCCGACGAATGACGCGTCCTTGGTATCAGAACGGGACTTTGAGGCAGCAGCGACGGCGGCTAATGCGGCATCCTTCTTGCCATCTGTGTTGTCTGCCTCGAAGAGGACTTCGGAAATGAATTGACAGCCGAAGCTGGTATTCAAGAGACTATCTGCGCATGCAGTGATGAGATCGAGGAGGGTAGGCGAGGCAGCCTTAACGAGTTCCTGGCGACGGATGGCGGGTTCCTTCTTTGATGTCTCTTTACGGATTTCGCGGATCTCGTTGAGGACGGCGGTGTCTTGGTCCGGAAGAAGCCATTTAACTCTATCGTTGGCGAAGGGGTATAGGATTGGGATGCGGGCGGTAAGGTCGTTGACTTGGTAAAGGAGTTCTTCATTGCGGGCTTCTTCGTCCATAGACTGGTTCAGGAGTTCGGGGAAGACGAGCTTGGACGTGAGCTTTGTGTCGTCGATGACTTCGTACGCGGCGAGGAGGACGATGTGTCCGTTGACATCGCCGGCCATCATTTTAATAGCGTCTCTGTAGAAGCGTGTGAGTTGTTTGCGGTCCTTGGCGCCGGAGTAGGCGAGAGCCAAAGACATGAGTCGGGAACCGGATTTGGTGAAGGCCAGGTTCTTGACTAGGTCGCCTTCTTCGTCGCCCTTGATGAGTTCGATGAACTCTGATGCTTCGTCGGTCCCGGGTTTCACGTTGAGGAAATATTGGAGCATGGCATCGTGGAGCATTGTGAATCCGGTGCTCTTTTTTTGGATGAGCTGGTTGGTGAGCTCGAGGAGGAAGCGCATGATCGTTGCGCGTTTGGCCGGGTCTTCCCCGAGGATCTCAGAAAGCTCGCCGGATGGTGTCCTGGTGTTTTCCCTGAAAATGGCGAATTCAGGGCCGTACCATTCCCGGAGAAGATGCGCTTTCTGCTCGGGGGTCGCTACCGTGCGGTAGATATCATCGAGAATCCACGAAGCCTCGGGATGCCGAATCAACCGTTTGACCTTGCCGTAGAACTCGGCGATGATCAAATCCCGAATCTCAGCATCACAGTGCACAATAAGCTTGCCAATCAGGAACTTGGCATATCGGCTCTGCGCAAGCTCACAGTAACTACCCTTGAGCTCCCGGGCAATCTGTTTCCGCTGCTCTGCGTTTGCGTACTTCAGCGCCGTCTGAACGACACGGACCGAGTCGTGCTTGAAAACAAAGTCCTTCACCCGACCTGTGATGATATCGAACAGCTCCGTAATGAGCTTCTTCCTCTCCTCTAGGGGGACGTGCGATTTACGGCGCAGGCGCTCCCAAAGTTTCTTCGACCGCGCAATCTGATCGGCATTGGGCTTTGCGGCTTTGCGCTCTTGCTGAAGGGCTTTTTGTTTGATGTGTGATTCGCGAGAGTTGTTGTTGTCTGAGCGGTTAGTTAGCTGGTTCGTTTGAATGTGGAGATAGAACATACTCTTTGCCTCTTCATTTCCTCGAGCAACGGAGCTCTTCATTTCCTTCTTCTCTTCTTTGAGATCTTCATCCTCGTCTTCATCATCGTCCCCCTTGACATCACTCATATCGACATCCTCCGCGTCGTCTGTATCTTCAATCTCTGAATCTGAAACATCATCGACGTCAAACTCGTCATCTTCGGACTCCTCTTCCACCTCAACGGCCTTCTTGAAAGGCTTCTTGTCCTTATTTTTAGACTTCAAATCATTTCCATTTCCGGTCTTCGAAGATTTCTCGACTTTATTTACCGGCGCGGACTTGGTATTTTTCGTTGAGACGGCGGTCTTGGTCTTTGTTCGCTTGCCATTGCGATCATCGCGGGTATCGACAGAACGCTTAACACCGACCATAATGAATCGCCTTGTAATCTAAGCGAATAATAAGTAACGGTAAAGAAGAAAATAGCGTCGCTGGTGATCTGGACCTGGCGAAGATATCCATCCGACTTTTTTTTACTGCCGGTCCGCCTTGCAGGCGGTCAATACGTTTGTTCTGTTTGCAGTGCGATAAGATGGACAGCAGCAGCATGATGTTTTCTCGATTCAAACCAAGGTGAAATAATTCAGACTCATACACAGTGTACATTATCATTACATCAAGCCATCTAATATGAACGAATCTCGCTACATAGAGCGGTAGATAGCAAAGCAGATGAACTCCAAGAACACCTCCCCAATCAACCCATCAAAATCATCGAATCATGCATGTGGTAGTGCTTAGCGCCCGCTGAGCTGGCTGGCTCTCAGTGAGTCAGTCATCACCCCTCGCGAACTTCTGACAGGGCTGGTGATCTGATCGCGCCCATTTCCGACACAGGGGGTGCTTGAGGTCGCTTCCGGCCTGGAATATGAAATCCCATATGAGATGATTTAGATCCCGATCCCGATCCAGACTGCGTGTCGCCTGTTGTGAAGTCGCCGAACCGCGAAAATATGCCCTTCTTTTTTGGCTTTGCTTCTTCATCTTCAAGACCGACGTCTTCGAAGCCTTCTTCCTCCATTGGTTCGGGCTCATGCCTTTCGCTGAAACGTTGGCGGGATTGAGAGTTCATGCGGGAGAAGCGTGAGTCGAGAGATGTTCGCGATGGCACGGCATCTTGGTAGACTACTGGTGATCGGGCGGATATGTCCTGTCCATGTTAGTTTATGTAAAATACAGAGTAAGAGCGATTGTTGACTTACGAATGAACGCCGGTAGGAGTCAAAGGACTCGCGGGATATTGAGAACGGCTCGTTTTCGTCGACGAGGTTGCGGTGGTTCGAGGATGATCGAGACATGCCTGGGTATTTGCGCCAGAAGCTTTCTTTCTCTGGTGGTGATGGCTGTTGATATTAACATTACTCAGTATTTGTTGAAAAGGAAGGTAATTGTAGAATATGTACCGGAAGGTAGTCCCCATTGACGTCGACAACTAACATAATTAGACGAGTTGAAGCTTTCAGGCGAATCAATGCGAAGACTTACCACTCAGTTTGTACTCTGGAGGTTCAGTTTCATTACTTTTCCTGATGCTCAATGGAGTCGAACGGTGGCTGTCTTCAGAAAACCGAGTGTCGGGTCCATGAGCATCGGCTTCCCCGCTATTGGGGGTGACAGGGCGCCTCCCCAGAAAGTTGCGAAATGGAGGCATCGGGACTCGAAAATGTCGTGTGAAGTCGAGAAACAAGTGCAGGAGAGATGAAATGATGGAAACACAAATACTGTATAAGATCGAGGACCTCACATGATCGGTTGTTCGGTCTTTGGGGCGGGACAATCCATTTAAATGATTTATGAGGATCGCCAATTAATGCATTTGACTCCTTAGTGCCCGAAACAACGTCATCTCTCTCCAGGTTCTGAAAACCACATGTTCGTTGACTCCGTGACTCTGTGACTCTTCAGCCTTAACGTCTGCCGATGACGGAATAGAAAAGTTTCGCTTAACGTTGGATATAGATTCAGTGTGTTTACACGGCCAATTGCTCTCCACCCATCGCCTTTTAACGGTAAAGACATAATCATGTCTCTAGCAGAAAGGCTTAGATGCCCTACGCCGCCTTGATTGCAGCAATCGGAGATCGATTCCACCTTCTGGTTACAGTTCCTGACTCCGTCCCATGGATCAGGATGCGTCACATTCTGACTGTTCTATGTTTACTGTTCTCCGTTAAGAGACTGGCAGCTCTGGGTTGAGCTCGAGGCATTCCAGAGCGACGTCTCTGCGAGATATATGCGGACCATGTGCATCAGCAGTCTATCATGAAGGCATATAATGAGACAGGATACCTATTCTCGTGATCTGGAGCCTGACCCCTTGAAGTCTTGATATAAGCTTCTCCGCTTGAGTCATGACTGACGTACGCCCTGTAGGGCTGAAGTTCGGTTTGCAGGTCGACTCACAGTTCCGATATAGAGGGAGCTGTGTATTCAGAGGTGTTAGTCAATGAACCCCGTGGATGCATATTTAATTGACCCCTTCACCCCCCTTTTGCCTGGAGTGTCCCTTCCCCACATTCAACTTTTTCTCGATAGCCGAATCCTCTACTCGAGATACAGGCTATCATCCTCAGACTCAGTTTAAGGTATCCAGCTTCACTTCAGCAACTGCAGATACTTCATCTATTTCACCTATATCAACTGCATCAACCATTCGAGGCCGTCGAAACATTTACTCGCAATACCTACGGCGTATTACTCTCCCACTCGGGTTCAGCTTTTCAGCTACTCAACCACATCAACCATCAACTGCAGTATCCTCGACGAACTCGTCGACATGCAGTACTCAAAGAAGGGCATCATTGCCGCCGTTAGCTTTCTCTCTCTTTCTGGTGTGGCTAACACTGTCCCGGCTTTTGGCTTCAGCCTGGGAAAAGCTACCAACAATGAGACGATGAATATCATGGCTAAGCCTGCTGACGACAAGCCCCCGATTATCACGGATGTGCTTGCCGATAATGAAACTTCGACTATCATGTGCCATAAGTACGAACCTTGCGCATACGGATATCGATGTGAATATGGCATGTGCCGCCCTGGCTGCGGAGGCGATGGTGACTGCGTTGCTCCGCATCAGACCTGTCGGGATCGGAAGTGTGTGATCAAGGACGGGGCTATATGCAAGAAGAAGCCTGAGAAGTGCAAGAGTGCAGAAGAGTGCTGCAACGGCTCTTGCATGAGGGATTACGTGCTCTTCGGGAAGAAGACATGCCGAAAATAAGCCTCTTGAGTCTTGGTTGATCTTGCTTTCCGGCAAGGATTTGTTCAATGGTCTATATTACTTATTTTGAATGTTCTTGTCTACCCTCTCACATCACCACCAAATTGTCTACGCCCACTCATTTTGGGTGTTTTCCTCTACCGCATCCAGATTGTATTCATTTTTCTTTGCCGATTTGTGTTATATCTTGTTGTCCTGAAATGTATGAGAAAAAAACACCAAAAAAAAACACCAAAAAAAAAAAAAAAAAAAAAAAAAACCGAAAAAAACTGGTTTCACCATGGACTTCCACTGTGTAATGTGCGTATCGCTACCAGTTTCCTCGACCTGATTTTAATAAACGACAGTAAACGTACGTGGAAAATATAAGGATGACGATATTTTCTGCGTGGGGTTATAAAGTATAAAATGAAAGAAACTGGTAATCTGTCATGGATAGTCGAGTGGGAGGTTAGCCGCAAGTCAGTGACCTTGCTACGGTCTTGACCAGCGGGTACTGGTGCCCGGTACGAATCCTGGGGTTGCCGATTGTACTCGTGCGAGTAATCCACGACCGCTACACGGCATTAAGCAATGGAAGTGACCCTTGAGGGAAGCAATTCTGCAGAGACACTTCCACCCTGGGGTGGCGTAATCGGATTACACCGTTCCGTTACAAGGAATTTGGCTGTTTGGTTGAACGACTACTTTTTTGTTGCGTTTTTACGATTTTTGTTGGTCTGTAGCAGCGATGTAGTTTTTGTAGTCTTTGTCATAGAACGCAAGATTTTTCGCTCCTCTTAACGCCGTGCTAGTGGCTACGCCCGACTGGTTTCCATCACTCCGTACCTTGAATAGGGTCGTTCCTGCCTATTCTGTTGATGGTTGTAACCACCAAAATCCAAGGCAATATGGATTGTCTTACTAGCTACGCCCGCTTACGATATTTGCACGATATTCATATCGCTGCTTCATTATCACCGTCAGACAGTCATATTGAACGGGCAATGATAGACTTCAACCCGATAGTCTACCTCTATCGCTCTTTCGACAAAGCCCGTGGACCTCAACAGTGCTCCAGATTCCCCACCGCCACTACCTGATAGAAGTTGCAAAGACAGCTACCTCGTAGGCCGGAGGGTCGCAATCGACATGTCGACGTTCTGGAAGGGCTGGGCGCTGTGGCAGAAATTGAGCCTTGTAAGTGAAGTGACTAATTGTAAACAGTATAACTGACGAGCCATAGTCCCTCGCATTTCTCCTGGTAAATTACCTTGCATCCTGCAAATTCGGGTTGTATTAACTTAGCAAGTTACTCGTCCTCATCTACTCCTTTACCGTCCTCACCTACAATAGACGAAAGATCAGGAAACAAGCAGCCGCAGAAGAAAAAGAACGAGCCGAACAGGAAGCCGAAACAAATGAGGGCGGGTCCGAGGCAAGCGAAATACCATTCGGCGCCAGAGCACTGGAAAAAGGAATTGAAGTCGAAGGAATATGGACAATGAAACGACCTGACCCTGTCAAGCAACCTAGCATCGCGGAGAAGAGGATATCGTCAGTTTTCGGCTCGTTGCTCAGACATAAATCGACCGCTAGTACTGTCCAGGTGCCACACACCATAGAGCCCGAGTCGCAGCGTACTTCCGTAACCATGGATAGTCAAGCCGAGAGTGTACTCGAGAGTATTCACATCGACACCTTTCGTTCTAGCCGGCCTCCGAAACTTGATATTGGTGGCATCAGACCTGAGCAGAAGGCAATCGACCATGATAGACCTTTATCTCGAGGATGGTTCAATTCTCGGAGCTCCTGGATGAAGCCTATTGTGGGATATAAAAGGATGTCAGTGCGTGAAGGTGAGTGCCACATTGATACCATAATAAGGCAAGAACGCCTGCTTATAATATCTAGGACGCCGTCGAGGTTCATCTGAAGATTTCAGACGTAGATTCAGCAAGCTGTTTGACGAAACTCTTCCGCCAGCACCACCGCCTCGTCCATTTGAAATGTTCCAGTTGACGCCAATCTATAAAGAATCGGCCGAGAGTCTCGAGAATGAGCCGCTGGATAGAGTCATCGAGGAAGTTACCACAAAATCAACCGTTTCAAAGCACTAGGAGGTCGGTGTGGTAAAGACAAGAGGCGGGTGTGTTATGCATGTATATCTCGGATATTGTTATCCCCTGATATGGGTTGTAACAGTATCATCCAAGCTGGCTTTAGTAACAAAGTAGGTGCTTGAGCGGGCTAACGTATTTTTCTTCGTTGCAACAATATGGATATGATCCTAGGTAGTTTACGGAGTACTCCGTACCTCAAGGCAGCAGCTGATGTGCCTGAAATTTATTTCACGTGACCTCGCGATGACCGACGCGTCCACATCTTCAATCTTCAATCCCACAGAATACTACACAAATATTGCCACAGCAACTACTAAGCCCTGTACAATTGAATTGAACATTGAAAGATCAGCTGAAGAACGCTTTTATAGGAAGCTTTTCTGCCAAAGACAGCAGACTGCTGCTCGATCTCGACGCGCCACGAAGACGCGTGCTTTTGTTGACATTGACTGAACTAGGTGGCAAGTCTGTTCACAATTTCTGCAGCTTCTTTGAGCTTGAACATTTCAATCCAAAATGACAGCAGATACGGAAACCCAGAATGAAGTGGACGACAGCGGACTCCCAGGCCCAGGAGCGCCCACTCCGCTATCTTCGTTAGAGGTAAGCGGTTCTCCCATGGATCGACAAGCAGAGATCTCAAGGTGCGATAATAGGAATGCGTAACTAACAAAGCTTAGGGAATGGCTGGACTGACAGGAAGAGACATCAAACTGTTCGTGGACGCGGGATATAACACTGTCGAGTCGATTGCATATACGTACGTTCTAGAGATTCGCAGCACATCTGAACGATATACACTAACATGAATGATAGACCAAAGCGATTACTGGAGCAAATCAAGGGTATCTCGGAACAGAAGGCCACTAAGATTCTGGTAGAAGGTGAGTTTGTCTATGCGATAAGCTTCAAGGAGTGCGTTCTGACAAATCTCAATTTGTAGCTGCGAAACTTGTTCCCATGGGATTTACGACGGCAACTGAAATGCATGCTCGGCGAAGCGAACTTATCTCGGTCACAACAGGGTCGAAGCAATTGGATACCCTCCTTGGGGGTGGTATTGAGACGGGCTCTATCACAGAGATCTTCGGCGAGTTTAGAACGGGAAAAAGTCAGATTTGTCATACACTGGCGGTTACTTGCCAGCTGCCATTTGACATGGGCGGTGGCGAAGGGAAGTGCCTGTACATTGATACGGAGGGGACGTTCCGTCCAGTGCGTCTGCTCTCGGTTGCTCAACGATACGGCCTCGTTGGCGAGGAGGTCCTAGACAACGTGGCTTACGCTCGAGCGTATAATTCGGATCATCAACTCCAGCTGCTTAACCAAGCTTCCCAGATGATGTGTGAAACGCGATTTTCTTTGCTGGTCGTTGACTCGGCTACCTCTCTGTACCGAACGGACTTTAACGGCCGTGGCGAGTTGTCGAGTCGACAAACACATCTGGCCAAGTTCATGCGTACCCTGCAGCGTCTGGCTGATGAGTTCGGCATTGCGGTTGTCATCACAAATCAGGTTGTTGCTCAGGTTGATGGTGGACCCAGTGCTATGTTTAATCCCGATCCCAAGAAGCCGATCGGTGGAAATATCATTGCTCATGCTAGCACGACTCGGTTGAGCTTGAAGAAGGGAAGGGGGGAGACGAGAGTTTGCAAGATCTACGACAGCCCCTGTCTTCCGGAAAGTGACTGTCTATTTGCTATCAATGAGGATGGCATCGGGGACCCTAGCCCAAAGGATCTTGAGAATGACTGAGAACGGGACGCTGCTGATACCTGATTATGATGCGACGATTGATTGATTCATACCTGCTGTTGATTGACTTGTTCGTTCAGTACATATCTTTTATTCACTTAGCAACATGGCGCGCATATCCTGGGGCTTTAAGACAATCAATAGAACAGACATTATACAGTATTTGTATTGTACCCTATGCTTCTGTACACGGTAAGTCAGGTAGGAGAGAACCGAGGAAAGTGCTTGAGGCGGTGATGCGCGTTCCAGCGCCAAGACCTGTTTTTTCAAAAGCGGAAGAGCTTCAACTCAGCTTCTGCCCTTTGACGGTGACAACTCTGCAAACTCTCGTTACTTCCGCCTCGATGATGGAGAACTGAATTGAATATTGAGTTTCTAGGAAGGAGGCCCAAAGCCATTCGACATGGCGAAAATATACAAAGATACCCAGGTCGACCTCCGGCCATACTCGCCGAGCACTGTCGTCAACATCCCAATTCCAACACAAACAAACACCCAAAGTCGAGCCCGATTCGCAATCTCTTCCTTCACCGGCCCAGACACCGCGATCGCGAAAGACGAAGATGAATTTGCTAAACGATATCTCGCAACTCAGGGCTCTGTGTACTTCCGCAAACGCAACGTATACCCGCGAGCATTTCTGTGGAGGGTTGTCAATGACAACAAAGTTCTGGAGATACAATGCGTGGATCTGACAAAGGGTGGGATTGAAACCCACGAATATACTGTTACTCTGCGCTTGGGTTTTCAGGAAGAGATCATGCCCTCGGGTGTGGCTCTGGCAGATATGGAAGAACACGATGTGCTGAATCTGTTTGTGGTTACGGCGTCGAAGGAGTTGCACACTTTGGCTTTGCGCCCGGAGTTTTTCAGGCGTGCAGCGTCGATCGATGAGAACGTCTCAGATTGGTGCAAGTCTTGTATGCCCGCGCCATTGACCTTTACGCATCCGCATAGGTTGCATGTTAGTAGCCCGTTGGAGCTATTCATCTCCCTTGACAATGGCGCGCTCCTGCGGCTGACACGGCGGGCGGCTGATGATGGTACGCCCCATTTCCGTATCTTATTAATGGATAGCTAACTTGTAAAGGTTCGAGTTGGACACCTCTTACGCTTGACGAGAGAACATGGGGAGCTTCGCTTCGAGGGCTTGTTAGGTGGAATACGCAGTCTTCTATCAAATACGCCGGTCGCAGTCTTGATACAAACGTAGCAAATGCGGTCGTCACTACCTCCGATCAGACGTACGTTTTTGCAGTCTGTCTAAGTCACACGTTGAAGATCTGGAACCTCGCCACGAATAAATTGGTTGCGACAAAGGACTTGCTGGGCCGTGAGATGCAGCAGCAGGATGCATTGTCATACTCGTTGAATCCGTCTGAGTCATCGTTTATCCGCGTTTTCAATGTCGAGAGAGCTCTGGATGGTGGATACCGCTACTACATCGTCACATATTCGCCATTTGAAGATGGATGCTTCAAGTTCTGGGCTGTCAAGGGCGGTCTTACCACTCCTCTCGTCATTGAAGATCTTTTCCCTAGCGCTACATTGAGGCCACTGGATCCGGACTCCAGTGGAAACATGTTCTGGAGCGTTGCTGATTTCCAAGTCAAGCCGGCAGATGAAGGGAAGCGCATGGAGCTGTGGGTGCTGTGGAGGAACAGCGGTATCTACCAGCTTTACACTCTACACTTCAACTTTGAGTCTCTGGTCGCGGATTGGGCGACCAACTGGACCTCTGCCTCTTCAGATATTCGCAGACAAGAGACCCCGCCGCGCATGGCAGCCGCTGATGTCGTCGACCCTACAGAAAAATGGTTAAAGTTTCTTCTTCACCCTAACAGATTTTTGCCAGAAGTTCTTGAGACAGCGTTGGCAATTTATCAGGAAGCACTTAAACCAATGTCTTCTAGCATTTCAAAGAAGAACATTCCTCTTCCAGAACGCCTCTGCTCTACGATCGCGGCCACCGTGTCCCTACGAAAACTTGATGACGATGAGATGGACTTTCCAAGGTATCGAACTGACACCGACTCCAAGTGGAGGCAATTCTGGCAGATTGCGGATGACCTCAACAAGCGGAGATTTGAGCCTCTCACTCTTGCTTACGACTCATATTACGAAACCCCTTGGGTGCTTCTCTCAGACAGCTGTGCAGTAGTCCGCGAATGCAGCACAACAGAATTGATCTTGCACAATCCAGGTTCGGTACTCAGAAGCGAAGCATCCAAGATTGTGGATCGGTGGAGGCATCGGAATCTGCAATCAGAGGTCGGAGACTTGTTCGAGGAAGCATCACATCTGATAGCAGTCGCTTCTGATTTTAGAAAAAGATTCTCAGCGGACCTTGACGCAGCATGTCAGAGCGCGATTGAGGCAGAAATATTCACCGAGCCCTCATCTTCTGTTCAGGATAGAATGGATGCTTTCCGGGAGCGGTGCGACTTTGTCGAGCAGATATCCAACCAGGTTTATGATGATCTAGTTGCGGAGCTGAATCAACACATGAACATTTATAATCTGTCAAGCGAAGTCTTCTACAGAATTATCCAGACGATTCCGCTTGGCTTCCCAGGGAAAGACTCAGATCTTCTCCCTACACACTTTGGAGTGAAGGTCACGGTGAACGGCGTCCAGGAAACGATCCTGTTTACTCGCCAGATTCTGATTGATCTTCTGGTGCTTGTTGTCTTTGTCGACGGCGAGGTGCAGCAGGAAGATGGGTCAACCTTTAACGCTGTTGAACTGTTTGTGGAACTGGTCACTCTGCTCCGAGAATATGAGATGATGTCGTGGTTGAGCTCGAATACGCGAAAATGCTCTGACCGATCAGTAGCTACAGATGAGCCTTCAACGCCTTCATTCTCGATGACCAACTCACCTTCAAGCGGTAAGAATGGAAGAACCGCGACCGTCTTGGAGGACCTGTTTGCCACAGATATCAAGCCTCGCCAGGCTATCGGTCTGCCCCAGAGTTATACACTAACACTGGGTATCCAAGATGTTTTGTCATGGGTAACTCGCCCAGGGGAAGTGGCATACCCGAACGCATTGGTGTATATACAGTGTGATTTGATAGCCAAAGGTAACATTGACCTTGCTTGGGATTTCCTACGCTTCCAGGTAAGCACGTCTTGGTCGACTTATGTTAAGGGCCGTCTGTATGTGGCCATTTCCGAGCTTGACACCGCAGCCTTGTATTTCAGGAAAGCTGCTTACCTCCTGTGTAAGTTATAACTGCCCTAGCTTATTTTCGATGCTAATATTTTATCAGCTTGTGGAAAACCGCTTGGGAATTTGCACGAGATGTCCGCGAGTCTCCTCGACATCGTCTCTGTGGATTGCTTCCACAATGGGCTCCCCAAGTACTTCCAACATGTGCTATCAGTATTCGAGCAAGCTCGCGCATTCTCTCATGTTTCAGAATTCGCTAGCCTGGCTCTGAAAGCTCTTGCCAGCGAACATGGAGTCGAGGACCTCGAAGGCGTGCGATTGAGAAACGACCTCCTCTCCCGCCTGTTCTATGCCTCACTACAGACCTGCCAGTTCGACGAAGCCTATTCCGCACTAGCTCGGTATAATGACGCTGCGCTACAGAAATCCGCACTGAACTCCCTTGTCACCAGTATACTGGCCGCCTCAGGTCCAGGTAGTGCTGGACTCGAACAGATCCTCCGCTTCCCCACATCACTCATTCCAAATATTGCCTCTCATGTCGACGAGATTCTGGTATCTCTTGGTCGCAAACAACCTTCATCCACCTCCCTCCTGGATACCAAAAACAAGTGGGCCGAGGGCACGGTAGACCACCAGAGGATTTTACAGGCATACCGCATTAAACGGAACGACTACCGCGGCGCAACCGAAGTCGCATACCACAATGTCCAACGCCTCCGCCAAGCTAGAGACTCCTCCACTCACCACCTCATTTCCAAAGCCAAAGCAGGCGATGCCTCCCACACCCTTCTAGAAGAAGACGACCCGGAGAGCAATGAAATTCGACACGAGCTTTTAGCTCTAATTAACCTCCTCGCCTGCGTGGACAAAGGCGAGTCTTACATCCTCGTCGACAGGGAGGAACCTTCAAGCACCCGCCGCACAAGCCTAAAGTCCACCGGCGACGGCGACGGGAACGTCTTTATGGAAGACGCGGATACGCCCAGGTCTCGTCGCGGTTCGACTCCAAGTTCCAGCCTTGGTCGACTCTTTCCCGCCAAGTCTGTTAAGTCGTCTGTCTCATTTTCTCCTACGATTCCGTCCACTGAACCCCGACGACGAGTTATTGTCACACTCGATCATTTGCGCCGCGAATACCAGTCGGAGTTGGATCGGGTGAGCAGGATTGAACGGGGTGACTGGGAGTTTGGTTTGGATGGCGATCTTGATGGGAATGTGGTTGATAATGATGAAACGATGCTGCTCAGTTAGGTTGGTTTTAATCTATGCAGGATCTCAATTTGTTTATTTTCTTTCATCTACTATGGGCCATCATTGTCTTTCCGGTCTGTTCTGGTGTATGGTGGAAGGCTTGGGTAGTTAAATTCAGCGTATCTACATAATCGTTTATTTCTTAGGCCTGATGGCCTTTGGCTTCTCGACCCAGTCAAAGTTGCCCAGACTTTTGGTCATCCAAGTATCTCCCGGTTCGTCTGCGCCTCTCGACTTGTCCTGGTTGAACAAAGTCCCGCTGAGGAAGGAATGAGGGAATCCGAAATCAAAGTCATAGGCAGACTCAATTTCACTGACCTCCCCCTCGGTAAGAGAGACTCCAAGGCCAGCAATGCTGCCTTCGATATGCGATAACTTCCTTGCGCCAACGATGGGGAACACGTACGGCGCCTTGTCCATGATATAGGCCAGAGCCACATGAAGCAAGTCAACCCCCTTCTTCTTCGCAATCGTCTCCAATACCTTGGAAACATCCTTATCCCGCTGGCTCGTCTGGATGAAGTTCCTCCCTTCATTGCTCTTCTCCCGCTCTCGGAATCCTTCCTCAGTCTGAAAGCGACCCTGGTTCAACACACCATACGGACACAACCCCATCCCCTCATCGCGACACATCGGAATAATATCCCGTTCAAAGTCCCGCATTGTCGCATTCCACATTCCTTGATACACCACAAACTGCCTCAAACCTTTCTGCCGCGCATACTCATTCGCCTTGGAGACAACCCACGCCGGGGTATCCGAAATCCCAAGATACAAAACCTTCCCGGCAACAACCAGGTCATTCAAGGCGTGCATCATCTCAGGGATACTAGTGGTGTAATCCCACCAATGCACATAGTACAGATCAATATAGGATGTCTGCAACCGCGCAAGTGACGCATCAAGCGCAACCTTCAACGACTTGACGCTGTTTCCTCCGAAGTTCGACTGTATCTTTCCCGTGTGATGCGTCTGCCAGGGCGTTGTGTACTTTGTCGCCAGAACAATCTCGTCTCGGTTCTTGTGGCTAGCCATCCATTCGCCGAGCCATTCTTCGGATTGCCCTTCGCGGTAGGCGTTTGCGGTGTCGATGAAGTTACCGCCGCTGCTGTAGAATTTGTCCAGGATTGCGAAGGAGTCTTCTTTGCTGCATTTTCCGTAGCGTTCGCTGTTCGCTGTGCCGAATGTCATGGCACCTAGGCAGAGAGGGGAGACTCGCACTGCGGCGGAGGGGGCGAGCTGCCGGTGCCGCGCTAGAAGGGTGTCGGGGGGTGGGTTTAGAGTGAAGCTCATTTTGGTCTTGATATTATTGTATGAGATTGAAACGATGGCCTAGTGGGCAGATAGAAGTAGTCACGGTCGTGGCTATTAAAGGTCGTACATGCATGACGTCAAATTTACTCCAGTTGAAAGCTTCCCCTCACGAACGAACTGAAACATAAGCGTCTTGCATACTCCGTAGTCTGTACAGCCAGGCTAATTGCATCATGGCTTGTCAAGTTGCCATCGCCGTATTCTCCGTAAACGCCGGTTCCCCACTGTCAGCAGAGACCCGCCTGGTCATCAACTTTATCCATCCTGAGTTCCCCACGACCATCTCATTCGATTGCTCTCTTTCGGAGTTACAACCATGGGCCGGTTACAGAGCTCTACCGGGGTCCTTCCGGTGAACCGTGGTCGTCATTATGGGATATTCCATTAGGTTTCCTTTCTAATCTGCACTGCTATATAAACCGCCCGTTCCCCTCATGGACTATCATTGTAGTATCACTAGCAACTTTTACCTTATCCCAACCTACTCTATACAACTATCACAATGTCTATCTTTAGTCTTGCACCGAAGCCCCCAAGCTTGCTCGGCTACCACCGAGTCCTGGCACCAACCGCCGGTGTAAAGGTCTCGCCGCTATGTCTTGGAGCTATGAACTTTGGTGATGCCTGGTATGGATGGCAATCTTGTTGCTTGAGGGATCAGGGCCGTTGTGCTAATATGAGATTTTATAGGAAGGATTATATGGGTGAGTGTGGCAAGGACCAGACATTTACACTCCTTGATGCGTTCTACGAAATGGGTGGAAACTTTGTGGATACGTATGTTCTCTGAATTGATGCATCTTTCGCTAAACAAGTTGATTGTGGCTAATTGTTTTGGCACAGGGCAAACAACTACCAGAATGAGGAGAGTGAGAAGTGGATCGGAGAGTGGATGAAGAAGCGCAACAACCGTGATCAGATGGTGTATGTTTTCCGTACCTATACTCCATTACCTACTCTAAAAGTGTTTACTGACTATGAACTTGACCTTAAAAGAATCGCAACAAAGTACACAACCGGCTACCGCACCTCCCACCGCGACACCGAGCCCATCCAGTCCAACTTCGTCGGAAACTCCTCTAAAAGCATGCGCATCTCCGTCGAAAACAGCCTTAAGAAGCTGCAAACAGACTATATCGACCTCCTCTACCTCCACTGGTGGGACTTCACCTCCTCCGTCGAAGAGGTCATGCACGCCCTCAACAGTCTCATCACCTCAGGCAAGGTCCTCTACCTCGGTGTCTCGGATACCCCCGCCTGGGTAGTCGTGAAAGCGAACGACTACGCCCGTGCTAACGGACTCCGTCCCTTCAGCGTTTTCCAGGGCAAGTGGAACGCCGGGTACAGGGATATGGAGAGAGAGATTATCCCCATGTGCCGGGACCAGGGGATGGCTATTGCGCCCTGGGCCCCGCTTGGTTCGGGCAAGTTCAAGGCCGCTGAGGCGCGGAAGGCCGGTGAGCAGGGCTCTGGCCGGGCTGCGGACTTGAGCGAGCATGATATCAAGGTCTCGGATGCTTTGGAGAAGGTTGCTAACAGGAAGGGTACGACTCTTCATGCTATTGTACGTCCTCCGTATCCTCCCCTTCCAATTCCATTGAAGATACCCTAACAATTCACCAGGCCCTATCCTACGTGATGCACAAAACCCCACACGTATTCCCGATCATCGGACAACGCAAGGTCGAGCATCTCAAGGCCAACGTCGCTGCATTGGGCATCTCCCTTTCAGCGGAGGATCTCGCTGAGATTGACGGCGCCGCGGACTTCGATGTTGGGTTCCCTATGAACTTTATATTCATGGGCGGGTATGCATCGACGAATACTGCTGCAGATGTCTTCCTCACGCAGGTTACTCATCGGCTTGATGCGCCGCCGTTGCAGCCGCCTGTTAAGGCGAGGGAGACGGAGGAATAGATCCTACCGTACCTATAGATATGGTGGGATTTTAGAATGAATTATGCGTAGAGAAATGGAATTTCAGGACCGGGATTTATGGTGAATGGATTTCAATTTATATCTGTGTGAAGACTTGTAGATCTGCTTGTTGAGGGTATCATTAAGTTGTTGGGCTTCTACTGTGGAAAATTGGAAGCTTTTTATTCCATGGTAATAGAGCTTTCATACTCTCTTCTTACGGGTAGTCTGACCTAGCTACATTTATAAGGTCAGTCAGGTCCAGGTACGATCGCATATCAATTACCATTAGGATCAGATAATCCAATATAGACAACCAAGTAAAACTAGATAACATGAAGCCAGAAAGTGGAGAAATTAAAGAACCAGATACTGTCATGAAAATGAAGAAAGGAAGTAGAATCATGTAACCTCCTCCAATTGACATCCATCTGCAGACCCAAATCCCGAAGAGTGCGAGCCAGCATAATACAACTTCCTAAACTGCGACTCGTCCTGATCGAGAAGGTCATACGGAACCCCGACCTCGATGATTCGGCCTTCTTCAAGAACAACGACTCTGTCGTAGTCGAGGATGGACTCGAGCTTATGGGCAACAGTGAGGACGGTGTGTGCACTGAACTTTTCGCGAATAACTCGTTGCATGACTTCGTCGGTTTTTGTGTCGACGCTGTGGGTCATATTGATTAGTATGTGCATGAAGAGGTAAATGGTTGATACGTACTTGCTCGTAGCCTCGTCAAGAATGAGGATGTTACCAGGTCGGAGGATTGCACGAGCCAGACAGAAGAGCTGCCTCTGGCCGTGTGAGAGATGTAGGTCGTCGATGTCGGTGTCTAGGCCGCCGTGTTCCAGGACTTTCGTGTGAAGGTTGACGGATTTGAGAGCATTAAGGATCGTCTGGTCTGCGATACCTGAGCCTGTTGGATCTGCGTTTAGTCGCACGCTTCCTTGGATCAAGACCGAACTCTGGGAAACACCGTTTAGGCGTCCGCGGATCTCTTGACGGGGCAGTTTGGTGATATCGAGTCCGTCAATTGTGATGCTGCCGCTGTGCAGGTCTAACATTCGGAAGAGACTCATTATGAGAGAGGTCTTACCGCTGGTAGCTGGTTAACTCATGTAACTAACTTGAACGGATGGAATGTGACCTACCTTCCTGTTCTGCCGCAGATGCCTATTTTTTCACCTGCATTGATTAACAGGTTTATATCGCTCAGGACGGGCTCTGAAACTCTGTAAATGAGTTAGCTTTGTATCGATTGAGGGATTGTTTGAAGTACCTATACTCTGCGGACGTCATCTTGAACTCGATATTTCCCTGTGTTGGCCACTCTGGTGGGGGTATGTCACACTCCGATGGTAGATCCTCTGACTGAACGGTTTCAGTGAATGTCTTGACTCGCTGTATTGACCCGATATGTGTCTCGAGATTGGTCCAGAAAGTCACCAGAAGCTTGATGCTCTGGCTGAACGTGATGACATTTAGAAGCGCCACTCCGACGTAGCCTGCACTGATACCTCCTCGTAGCGTAACCACTAGGATAATGAGCAATACGGCAATACCGGCAACCACCAAGTCCAAGGTGAGTGTAAGCCACCGTTGGACGGCATAGAGAAGGTAGAACGGTCTCTGAGAGCGATCAAGGAGCTGGTAGTGTTTCTCTTGTAATGAGTGCTGCCACCCAAATGCTCGCAGGGTAGTCAACCCACTCAAGGAGTCGGTAAAGTGAGAGTACAATGGCGCTTTAGCTTCGAGATCTAAGAATCGGAGCTGTCTCGATGTTCGTAGGTAAATTTTCTGTATGGCGTAGACAAGGAGGAGAACAAAAGGAAAAGATATAGCAGCGTATTTCGAGGCAATACCCATGAATACCATTTGGCACAGGCAAAGGACAAGGGCTAAAACTTTAGTCTCGACAATCAGTAGAGTTATCGACTGAGTAGCACATACTGGCAAAGGTGTTAATCGCCGCAATGGGAAGTTCCATGTCGATGAGCTGCAAGTCCTGGCTGAACCTGTTGAGGATGGATCCACTGTCGGTCGTAGAAAAAAATAGCAAAGGAGCACTATCTTTGTTAGTACAATTTATGAATTCCTTCCGAAACCATACCTTAAGACTGTTTTGAGAAGCTGCCTGTGGAAGATTTCGCCCGATTTTGGCACCATCTTGATGATCATTTGCCTACAGGTGGTGTGTCAGTAGAAATCCATTCAGATAAGCTAGGTTACATACCAGGTACCTGCAATTAGGCAGACCATACCGACTACACCAAGCATTGCGTATATTCCTAGGTAGTATGCTGTGTGCTTTCCCGGGTTGGCTTCGTTGGAGCTAGCCCACAACTTCACCCAAATACCTTGTCGAGAGGTCAGTGTAGTCAGTTATGAGCGGGGAAACAACTTACTGGGAAAAGAAATGGTAAATATGAAAGCGGAAATTGACACGACAAAGAAGATTGTTGACAACCAACCGATGGCCCTAACGTAGTATAGGTAAACGGATATGTCACCGTTTCCTCTGTAGTTCCCCGTTTCTGTGTCCTTGGTTGCCTTTACTGTATCAACTTGCAGCTTTGATAGCTCTGGATTATGCGATGTGCAAATTTTGGAATCAGTTGCAGGCCGGTGTAATGAGAGACCTGAGATATATCCTCCAGCTGAATCGAGCGCTGGGAAGCTGCCCTGTTCAGTTATGAATCCATGTTTATCAAGAACAATAATATGGTCCGCAAAGGGAGCTCGTCTCACTGTGGACAGCATCAGTAAAGAAACTTTAGATTCGAGCTAATGACTTACCGGAAGAAGAGGCAACTAGAACCGTCGCATTCATCGAGCGCAGGAGCCCGTGGTCTCCCATCAAGTGATGAAAGATGTGGTTCTCCGTCTCAGTATCAAGACTGCTGAAGACGTCGTCAAAAACGACAAGTTCCTTCCTGGCATAGATGGCTCTTGCGATTGCCTGCAAATGTTAGAGTCCGACTTGTAATAAGCACTAAATAACCTACAATTCTTTGACTTTGACCTCCGCTAAGAGAAATGCCCTTGCTCCCAATGACTGTCTCATCACCATATGGCAGTTGCTCAAAGTCCTTGACTAGAGCGCAGGCGTTGATGACAGATGCGTACCATTCTGTGTCAAAAGAAGACATAGCCACGATGCATTCCTGGATTGACCCATTCATATGCCATGGTGACTGGTCACAGTAGGCCACACTTTCTGTGCCTACTTGAATGGTCCCGTTCAGACATGGCACTTCACCAAGGATGGCCTTGAGAAGCGTTGACTTTCCACATCCCGATGGCCCGACCAATATACAAAGATGCCCAGGCAAAACCGTAATGCTCACGTTCCTCACAGAGGGTTCTTCCTGGAGATCCCACCCGAATGATCCATTCTGAACCGCAATCATATGATGTGATTGAGGTGCTGATGAACCTTTGGAAGAATGCGAGGACTGCGAGCATCCTGACTTGCTCGGCGCGACTTCCGTTTGAACGACAAGAGAAAAGTGCTTTGACTCTTCCAAAGAACGAGAAGGGCGTACCACGACTTTGTCTCTAGCGTCGATGTGGCTTTCCTTTTCCAGAAAGACCTGAATTCGTGCAAATGAGCCAACAGACCCAGCAAATGCCATCAGAGCCATAACGAGTGACAAGAGTGGATCTGCCAGAAGCGCGAAAATCGATAGTGCTGTATACACTGTGGTAGTATCGAGGGCAGAGTCCTGCCCCCTGCTGTGGGATATCCCCACAAAGGCGCCGAAAGCAAAGATAGGCGCAAATATTCGGGTTAACCAAGCTATGATTTTCAAGTTAGTACAGTGTACGCAATGCATCAGAGAGACTCACCGAAAGCCATATTCCAAACCAAGAGCTTTCGGAACTTTCTAGATATCGCTAGTTCATCTATGCGCAAACCATGGACACACTTCATCAATGAAGATTGAAGCCCAAGCATCTTGATTCCCTTGATCGAGCCCAACATCGAAGAAGTTGCGGATATACGCCGCTCAATGGCTTCGAGCCACATGGCTTGTCTTGCTACCACAAAAGCCATCCCAATCATACACCCCCCTAGAGCAACTATATTATATTCAGCATTGTCATTCTGCGTCTTGCTGATAAGAAAATTGCGTACCAATTGATACTCCTACTGGAACGACACACGCTACGCCCAGTTCCCTTTCTAGAAGGAAGATCGCCAGCGCAATTTCTGCAACGTTTGCCCACATTTCGTGGATAGTTTGACAGCCTTGCACAATACGTTCGATATCTGCACCCATGAGGGTGACTGATTCGGCCGGATCGGCGTCTTTGAGGTTCAAAGTACACGCCTTCTTATACACCATTGAGACTATAGCCCCTCTAATCATTGTTATGACACGATATGTTAGGTGTTGTTGCTGTCCCATTGTCACCTGCCAGCGCTGTGGTTAGCATTTTGCTCAGAGATTCGAGGCTGTTATACTCACTCCCATCCCTACGTACACGAGAATATACGCACCAATCAATCCATACCCAGTGTTATTGGTTGCGCTGTTGACCGGCTCCATTGAGAACGATAACGAGCGGTGCAGCAGTAGAGGTTGGCAGAGATTCAAGGCGGCTAAAAGGGCTCGTGGGGGGATGACTGCAACGAGCTGCCATTTGAACGTCTTGAACGTAGTGAGTAGGAAGGTATTTGAGTCTCTCTGGGGAACTGGAGGTGTCTGTTAGCGAGAGACGAGGTCTGTTTATGATTTTGCCTACCCGCATTCCAACCCGTTTCCAAAGCCGAATGTAGCCGTTTTGAAGAGAGTTGCTTGTCAAGAACGTAAAGATCGTCGACAACGAGCGATTTTGAGAACCCCTGCCGGAACAGAGGGTTGAGCCACCAGAAGAAGGACTTGTTGAGTATTCCCGCGGTGGCTTCGGGAGGATAAGCTTTGTAGGTATCGCGGAGTATGGCATTCTTCTCCACTGATTCTAGAAGGAGTAGGGCGAGTTTGAAGGCAACGGTGGCGGAGGTGAGCGCGGAAATTGTGTGACTAGTTTTCCCAGCTTGTCGAAGCCAAAGGGTTCTTGTCTTGGCTATATCGAATAGAAGAGTGACTAAAAGATAGACGATGAGTGGTAATGATGGTGTGACGGAGAAGTTGTGTTCAGCGTAGGAGAGGAGGCCGAGGAGGAAGAAAGCGGACGTGAAGATGGCGTTGGCCGCAACAGAGGCTTCGGTTCGTGAGGATAGAAGCGCCCATTGTGTCGTCAAAGCTAACTGCAGGATTCCCAGAGAGATCCAGCCGGACTACCAAATTTGCGCAACCGTAAGTATCTTATTGCAACAAGTAGTATAGCGGCTCGTACTCACAAATTTGATGTACTCCAAGGCCGACGGTACCACCTTGCGAGGCTTTTGAAACAGATGCCATATGCGCCATGGGAGAATCAGTACAATGATAGCTAGAGGTAAAACACCTAAAATGACCTCTTCGAAGAGAAGGGAGAAATCAAAGCCCCCTCTGCATGACGGCGGAACCGGATTTAGAGAGGAGTCCGCCTGCTGGCAGGGGAAAAGAGACAATTGAAGCGCCATAACTGCCTTCTATTACCAGAGCCAGGTCTTCCATCAAGGTAATCATGAACGGCTTAAATTGACACCTTATACTTTGACGATGTCTCGGTCGATTTTTCCCTGCTTGATCTCTAGTACGTGATTCCCCTTTTCTTTTTTCTGGGCGGCTCAGTGGGGTGGTAGTTGTAGTGGAAAGAGGATATTCTGCGAGATGCCTCCTGTAAGCTCGCAAGATATCCTGTCTCAAAAGTTCCCCGTCCCGGGCATAGCTGAAGATGAGCTGTCTGGGTAGAAGTATCATAATGGATACCTATAAAAAAGTACCCTCATATGCCAAACATAGCCAATGAAATCAAGACTAAGGCCTTGTATATTGTTAGGTATTCGGACAGGAAAAGCGCAATTATTGCAGTTGCTGGTAGCTGGGCCCCAAATTCAGACCTGAATTGATGCAAGATGGATGCCAACATGACGAAAAGGATCATTCATTCTATCTTGATCTCCACAGTCGTACATAGTGGCAAGTTCTAACTCCTGACCCCTCGCAGATTTCAAGGTTGGTTGTGTGTGACAATCGATCTTTCTGGGCAAATCCCCAGTCAACACGAGATATCTGCCGTGTAACACCAAGAACTTATTATCCCCAACTTTATCGAATCGGTGTTTATTGTTTGGAGCCGCTTTAAATTCCCGATCGACGATTTCGTGGTATGGGGAAACGGAGGAGCTTGAAAACTTGGCCGTGCTTTAGGTGTTTTCGCCCCCATACTGTACAATGTACACTTGATCCATATTGTCTCAGACTTCTTGACAGGTTGGCGGGTGCTTCCGCAGCCAGAACAGGATCCATCTGTCTACCGGTCTATCCGGATTCCGGAGTCCGTACTCGTACCCGTGACTGGTCACTCTAGATTTAATCCAATAATGTGATAGACTCAAGTGTCAAAGGCCCACAATTGCCCAGTTACATTGCAAACTCGACCACTCAATGAGTCAATAAAGGTTGGTTCTGCACGGATTTGTATCGTATCGGATCAGTTCGTTTAGATCGTGTTGAGAATACAGCTGAGGCTTCCATTTTCACCTTGGTTGTATCCGCCTGATGCCCTTGACTCCCCGTCTTCGTTCTCCTGCTCCCTTTAACCGAGTTGATACATATGTTGCCATGGCTAACGACTGGTCCAGACTCTTAGCAGGACCCCTGTCTACTAATGCCGGCGGCCCGATGGAGGTCCGAGAGGAACTCCAGATGAACTCCAGTTGAGCTGTCGATTACGGCGTTTGCTAACTAGACTGAATCAAGCCAGTATCCTTGTCATTGAGCCTGGGCTTAAGGCGGAAGTACCGGAGAGCCGACTATGCCGGCACCCTCCAGGTTTGAACTGCATGGCTTGGGCGCAATATTCCTTGCTCGAGCCTCGAAACCAACAATGATCAAGGTCTCATTTGTCACAAAAATAGCCTTTGTGGCGGCGGAAACGATCTTTGATTATTAATTAATTGTGCTATGCGGGGCCAGCCCATGTTTGTTTGCGTGCAAGCAGGTACCCACCTCCATTGGTCTGGACTCTGGAGCGCTTGGCCGCTTGGCCGCTTGGCCGCTTGTCGCCTTGGAAGTTGAGAGTTGAAAGTTGACAAGGATTTAAATATGGACCTCTGGTGGCTGGCACTGGCTGCAGCAGGTCAAGTTTTGACAAACCATACTAGTCATCGAACGTTCAGGTAAACTAAGGTTCATGATTGCGTGCCCTGGATGGTGACTTATTTTAGTTTCCTTTAGTCTGTGAAGAAGTTCCGTTGACCTTTCCTAATTAGGAATGATCCGTCGATATCAGATATCTTATTGTTGATCATCATCACACTTGCAGGTTGCGTCAAAAGAAATGAAAAATGAAAAAGAAATCTCAGATTTCTCACAGATCCCGAGCACGTTGACTCCTACCGTTAGTGGCCAGTCCTTCCTAGTCAGCTGCAGTTGTTGCAAGACATTTTGCCTAGAAATGTGTCGAATGGAGATGAGATATGCAACTAGGAACATGTCATCTCCGCAGATGCCCGCGAATCCAGTTTCCGGACGTTGAACAATGAAGAACCCGACCTCCTTGCCTCCCCAATATGCTTCTCAATTGTTAGAAGTGAACAGCGTCTATCATGCCCACTGCCCAGGGTGGATGGTTTCGGATCTTTTAAAAGATGATTGCCTCCCCTAAAACAAACCCATTGTTCCATCTGCTTTTTTCACCCTGAAGCGTGACAAAGCTGGCAGCTTGTGAGCAACAAGCGTGCACGTCAGTAGCAACATGATCATGTCAGCCACAAAATATTGAATCAACCGATGGATGGATGCTCAATATACCACAGCTGTGTGTACCTTGGGTGCCCGAGTACACGTCAACTGATTTCTCACACGATGTTTGATGACCGAGTGATGACCGAGATGTTCGCTTGGGTGCGGGGGAATCTGATGAGATGGCATCAAATCTCACCTGAGGACGCATTATCGAAGCCCAATTAAACGGCACAGAGTAAATTAGAACTTCCTAGGCTCGAGGGAACAGCCGGTGGGTTCTCTCTCGCGGATCCGACTTTTGTTCCACTTAATGGGAGAGTGGCATGGATCTAGAAGCCTTAGAAGGATGGTTATGCTTGCAACTGATATTCTGGGCCCGAATCATCTGAGGATGGTTGATTTCTGTCTCACCTCTGATCTCCTGATGAGAAGAAGCCGGTGCAGTTCTACTCATGCTACTATTGCCTTAGAAGTCCGTCTTCTTACTTACACCGGGCACTTGAAATGAAACTCATGACACTGGACACTTTATGCTGAGCAACCACGGGAAATGGCCTCACACTGTCCTGATTGAGTGTTGAGCGTCACAGCGGCCCATGGGCAGGGACCAAGTGGACTTGCAAGGATTGTGTGCAAAAGAGCATTGTTGTGAATGTGCTACGAGTATGTACGTGGTAGACCGCTCAGGCACCTATCCTTTCGGCGGCAGATGGGCTCCCGAAAAAGCAAAAAATGGGTCAATAATATTTACTACATTGAGACATACTAAGGTAGGACTCGCAAGGGTCGATTAGAAGCGGTTGGAGATTTTGACCATGAAAATTGAAGGATCGTGCGGATTTCTGGCAGTCAAGGACAAGAGAGGGTTTAGGTCGACAGGTCGTGACTTCCCATTCGACTGCTTCTTCCGTCCCGCGGAATCCCTTCAACAACACCCACCTTTTGTTACTCCCAACTTATCACCTGCCGACCTTTTAGTCATTTGCCCCGAGCTAACATAGATACGTATCTACTAGAGAAGAGGTGGATACTCAAACACTCGTCTAAATTTGACAGACGGTACCACGCCGATGTGAACTGTTGACAGCTTGACAGCCCAATTGGTCTCCTCTCAGCCTCCGTATGGGCGCACCAGCATCATGCAGACAGGATTTCCCCTTGTTCAAATCTGGTCATTCCCTCCGATCCTTCGATTCCCGCAAAGGGTCAAACAATCCATCACACCATGTTTGTGCACTGCTTCAGCCCTGAACTCAACTTACTCGAACCAGAGCTCCCTCCTTCTCTTACTTAGGCGCCACTATGCCACCAGCTTGGCATGTTCTCCACCATGTGGTCTGCAGCGTGCTGGCTTTTGGGGCTGAAGGCGTTTGAAATCATACTACATACCCTCTTGCATCGAGAGCCACCGAACTAGTTTGAGTCCTCCCCACCTGTCTCGGGGACAAGCAAGGAATACCGATTAATGTCACTAATTCAGTTGCTGATGGCCAAAGCCCATGATGGTTGCTTTGCTATTGGCCCCTAGAAAATTGAAAGCGGACTGAGTAGTAACTGAAAACAAAGAAATGACCTCCACGGTGTTGCATTGCTAGCCTCTCGAGTCTCCTGGCTATTTTTGTCTCCAAGGTGCAATGGCCGCATGCTGATATAAAACTCCTTTTGAAGCCAGAGTAAGTATCTCGTTGCCAGATATACGCAGCTCTCTCGTCTTTCCCCTATCCTTCATCTTTGTACACTTGAGTAAAATTTATACTTGATCCTGAAAATGGCTCAACATGCGCGGTGCTCTCTACCTAGCTTTGGTACCACCTCCGACGGGTCAAGGCGTCCTGTTTCGATCAAAGCGAGAACGACTTCCGAGCAAAACATACAGTTGCTCTCCGCATTCGATGGCGGCTCACTGGATCCGTTGCTGAAGGTCGTGTGGGGACTGCTGCTCTACAGATATACAAGTATGGAAGATATTTGTTTTGGCTATCAATACCTTGATGCCGGCGAAAGCAAAGGTTCAAAGCTTTCAAGTTGCAAGCTTGCCATCAATGAAAGAGACTCGATTCGAACCCTTTTGGAGAAATCTGTGGGGGGAGATGACTTTGAAAATGACATCGACAAGGCTAGAGGCCGGATCACCATTGGCCATGATTATTCCCTATTCGATACCGTGGTCATGGTACGAGTGTGTGGTGATCGCACGAAAGGAGGGAGGTCTGTACGACCGGTGCTACCAACCTTTACCCTCCCCGACAAGGTATGTAATTGGTAATCAATTATCTCAAATTTGACCGACTAACCTTATTTCAGTGCCGCGCCAGGCTTCATGTGAAGATATTGCAGGGAAATATTTGCATATTTCTGGAATGGTGGAACACCGAGATCTCACTGACACAGATGAAGAGTGTCATTTTCTACTTTGAGCATTTCCTGGAGCTAGTTCTATCAAACAGAGACCATACTGTGACTGATGCAGCTCGCTTTTTGGACCATGACTGGTCCCGAATTTGCAATTTCAATGCAGTGATGCCAGAAAACTGTGACCGCTGCATTCACGATGCCATTTCTGAACGAGCACGGCTTCATCCACGGCGGGAAGCTGTATGCTCTTGGGACGGAAACTTTACTTTTGGAGAATTGGAACGCCTATCTTCTGAGCTCGCATATTATCTACAAGGTCAAGGTGTTGGTCCAGAGGTCCGCGTTGCCCTTTGCTTTGACAAATCGGTATGCCTCCCCACCCACCCACCCCCCTCAAAAAAACCTTCTTCCATAGCCTTTTCTGTCCGGGGGTCTGCCGATGAGATATAACCCTGCAGTTTCGTGTGTAATAAGGCTGACTTCATAGAAATGGAACATCGTGGCAATGCTTGGTGTATTAAAATGCGGGGGCGCATTTGTCCCCCTCGACCCGACTCATCCGACGCCTCGTTTGAAATCTTTGGTGGAATCTGTGGAAGGAAGGATTGTGATCTGCTCTAGAAGTAGAGCAGGACTGTTGGATGCTGTGATCGAGAAAGTGATACCCTTGGATGAACACCTACTCGATGAGATTTCCCTTCCGCCTGGGGGCGTTATCCAGCAAGAAGTGACAAGCGAAAATGCGGCATATTTGATTTTCACTTCTGGATCAACGGGAAAACCTAAGGTGGGCCAATGAAGCGTTGAAAACGAACTTGCGTGTTTGCGACTAACGTTGTCAGGGAACTTTGCTGGAACATAGGGCTTTTGTCTCGGCCGCTGTCGCCTACGGCCCGTCGATGGACATGAATGCCGATTGTCGAATGTTGCAATTTGCGGCATACACATTTGATGCCAGCCTTTTCGAGTCACTCGCACCGCTAATACACGGAGGTTGTGTATGCGTACCGAGTGATGGAGAGCGCTTGGATGATGTGGTTCAAGCAATCAACAGGATGAAAGTCAACGTTGTGTGCATGACACCGTCTTTCGTGAGGTTCATCAACCCATCGAGCATCTTGGGGGTAAAGACGATCATCCTGGTGGGAGAGGCGATGTCTCGGGCAGACTTAGAGACGTGGTCCCATATTAAGCTCGTTAACGGATACGGACCGACGGAGAGTGCCATCTGCGCTGCACTTAATGGAGATCTCCGCCTTGCATCTGACTGTCGAGACATTGGACTACCAATGGGTGTTCACTTTTGGGTGGTGAGCCCAAACGACCATAACCAACTTGTTCCTGTTGGAAGCCCCGGCGAATTGCTACTTGAGGGCCCCACGCTCGCTCGATGTTATATCAACGATCAACAGAAGACCGACGAAGTTTTCATTTACAACCCTGCCTGGGCACAGCAAGGCTCTAGTCGTGGGGATCGCAGATTTTACAAGACTGGGGATTTGGTCAGGTATAACTCCGATGCTGGTTCACTAATATTTCTAGGAAGGAAAGACACGCAAATAAAACTCAATGGTCAAAGGATTGAGCTAGGCGAGATCGAAAATAATATCGCGAATCTTCCGAATATCAAGCACTGTTTAGTATTCTTTAGCAAATCCGGGTTTGCAAAAGGGAAACTGGTCGCCGTGGTTTCCGTGCAAAGCGAATCATCTTCAACTCTCACACCCCTGAAGCTCCTGTCGTCGTCAGAGAAGTCTCTAATCGTCACCGAGCTGCGTGATCAGCTATCCCAGCGTCTTCCAATGTACATGATTCCTGCAACATGGTTATGTGTTGAAGCATTGCCATTGCTCCCATCCGGGAAATTGAACAGGAAGAAAATTGAAAGTTGGGCGACCAACCACACCTTCGAACCAGTAATCCAGACTCCAGACCAACCATCAATACATACGCTATCGTCTGAGAACACAATCGAAGACCAATTAGCGTCTATCTGGAGTCGAATTCTTGACATTCCCAAAGGCAAAATCGGTCGTGAAGAGAGTTTCCTGACTCTGGGTGGTGATTCTATCGCTGCAATAACCTGCATGGGATACTGTAAAAAGCAAGGAATGGGTGTTACGGTGCAGGATGTGTTGCAAAGCAAGTCAATCAGAGAATTGGCTAATCGTGTCAAAGAAATCAGTCAACTGGTGGTGCATGAGGAAGCAACCAATGAGTCATTCGATCTATCTCCCATCCAGAAACTCCATTACATGGTCCGAAATGAGGGCCAAGGGCACTTTAACCAGAGCATCCGCACCCGAGTTAATCAAGAACTCAGTGGGCAGGATCTGCGGCATGCCATTGAAACAATCATTAGGTGTCACCCTATGCTGCGAGCGCGACTCACCAACAATGCCGCTTATGGACTTCGACAGCATATCACCGACGACGTGAATGGCTCTTATAGACTCCGGATACACGAAGTTGCAGGTGGCCAGCAGCTCGAGATGGAAGCTGCAATCTCGGACAGCCAATCCTGCATCAATGCGTTTGTAGGGCCAATCATATCCGTGGATTTTTTCCACTCAGATGACGAAGAATCCTTTTTATCAATGGTAGCACATCACTTAGTCGTCGATATTGTGTCGTGGAGGATCATCCTAGAGGACCTTGAAGATATCTTTCTTCGCCCCGAAGAGAAGGTACCATGTACATACTCCCTTTCGTTTCCAACATGGTGCCACCTGCAAGATGAACGAACACGGGGTTTTTCTCAGGATTTGGGCGTTCTACCCATTCCCGATCTCACTTACTGGGGGATGGAAAGTCAGATGGGAACATACGGAGATGCCGCTTGCGAAACATTTGAGCTTGACTTTGCCGATTCTCAATCGATCTTGATGGACTGTCACAAATGTCTTCGGACCGAGCCGATTGACATTTTACTCGCATCACTCCTGTACTCGTTTGGACAAACTTTCACGGATCGGCCATTGCCAGTTATCTACAACGAAGGGCATGGAAGAGAAGCCTGGAGCCCGACAATCGACATCTCTCGTACAGTCGGGTGGTTTACCACGTTGTTCCCAATCTCTGTTGGGGATCAAGGGGTAAATGATCCCGTTGACACAGCTGTATTCGTTAAAGATATTCGCCGGCGCGTCGTGGACAACGGTCGACAAGACTTTGCGACACGTATGTCTGCAACTGTACAGAATGGGGGGCAAATACATCCTTGCCCTATGGAGATCACATTCAAGTACGTTGGCCAACATCGTGACCTACAAAGGCAGGACGGTCTGTTCCAACTCATGAATCAGATGGCAGGGGAGACCGGGCAGGGTGGAGGTGCCTCGGACTTTGGAAAAGTCACTCCTCGATTCGCGCTTTTTGAGATATCAGCCCTTGCTGTGAATGGTAGATTACGGTTCATATTCTCCTTCAGCAAATACATGCAACATCAGGAAACCATTCGGAGCTGGATCACTTGCTGCAGTGAAGTGCTGAGATCGCTGGGAAAAAGGCTTCAATCCATCTCACCCAGGCCGACACTAAGTGATTATCCAATGTTGGCTATGACATACCAGGAACTTCAGGACTTGTTGTCTAGGAGGCTTCCGAGCATCGGAGTGACGTCGGATCTTATCGAAGATATCTATCCCTGCTCTCGCATGCAACAGGGAATCCTACTTGCCAGATCTCGAGACAAGTCTCTCTATGCAGTCCATGACACATACGAAATGAGAATGCTGAAGGGTGAACCTAATGTCTCCAGGATTATTGAAGCATGGCGGATGGTCGTATCTCGTCACACAATGCTACGCACTTTGTTTGTGGAAAATCTGACTAGCCGAGATCTCTTCAGCCAGGTCGTGTTAAAGTCGTTTGATTCTTCGCCAATATTTTTGACCTGCTCAGATGACAGTGAAGTTCTATCGGTATTTGACAGTCAAACCCCCGCAGATTATGACCAACGCCAGCCCCATCATCGCTTAACCATTTGCCAAACAACAGAGACAAAACTATTCTTTAGGTTGGAACTGAGCCATGCTGTTATGGATGGTACATCAATCTCGGTCATCTTGAGAGATTTGAAGCTTGCATACGACGAGAAACTCGACCATCGCCCTCCGTCGTTCAAGAATTATATGCACTATTTACTCCAAATCCCGCAAGCCGCCAGCATGAATTACTGGCGCATGTACCTGGCAAACATGGACCCTTGCGTTTTCCCCACGCTTAACGATGGAAAGGCGCTCTCTCAAAAGTCACTGAAAACCATGAAGCTTAATTTAGGTTCATTGACCGGTTTGCAGGCTATTTGCAAGAAAAATGGCCTGACTCTCTCAACTGCATTCAGCGCTGCCTGGGGGCTTACACTTCGTCTTTTTTGCAACTCAAACGATGTTTGTTTCAGCTATATGGCGTCGCTGAGGGACTCCGAGGTTGAGGATATTGAGTCAATTGTCGGGCCTATCGTAAACCTCTTAGCCTGCCGGATGAGGGTTTCTGAGGGTGATTCACTCGCGGCTATCTTACAGCAAGTTCAGCATGATTACATACAGCAACTTCCTCATAACAGCTTATCCTTGATCGACATTCAACATGAACTCAAACTCTCCGACTCAGCATTACTAAATACCGGGATATCATATCAGAGATTGGCCAAGCCCGACACAAAAGCCACCTCAAACATACGATTCTCCCGGATTCGCAAGATTCAAAATCCCGCCGAGTACCCACTGTATGTCAATGTCGTGGCCTCAGATAAGGAAGCGGACATTGAATTCAATTACTGGACGACCACTTTATCCGATGAACAGGCAGAAAACGTCAGCAGTACGTTCCTCAAGTATTTAACAGATATTGTTTGTCACCATGAAGAACGGATTGGCCAACTGGAAACGTTGAGCGAGTGGAATCAGCAACGAATCCGGAAGTGGAATAAACAAGCACTTGAAGATTCTGATGCATGTGTGCACGACGTTCTTCTTGGGAAGGTCGCTTCCCAGCCGCATGCACCTGCCATCGAAGCTTGGGATGGGAATCTTACGTACTGCGAGCTTGACGACTTTTCGTCACGACTGGCTGCTTATCTTCTGCACCTTGGTGTGTGCACTGGAACTTTGGTGCCGATACATCTTAGCAAATCCGTCTGGCAGATCGTGGCTATACTGGCCGTTCTTAAGGTTGGGGGTATATGTGTTCCCTGGGACGAAACTCAAGGTAGAAATGGGCTCGACAAGTGTCTGGTCGATAATGGAGCACAAATTGCTCTAACATCTATGTCTAACGCCGAACAACTTGAGGAAACCTTTCCCGTCGTCCTTGCCTTTGATGGATCGATCTTCGAGTTCCTTTCAAGTCCAGCCGCCACTGTTCATCACCAAGTGCATCCTTCGAATAAGGGTTATGTTCTGTTCAATCCCGATAAACCCCATTACTCCTTGGCAGCTGTTTTGGATCAACGTGCGATTTTGGCCCGAGCAAGAGCCTTTGCGTCTGCAACAAACTTGGGTCCAGGAACGAGAACATTCCAATTTGCAGCCCATCAAATTGACATATTTATCCAGGAAATATTCGGTACGCTAATTTCTGGAGGCTGTCTCTGTATCGCGGAACATGACGCTTCACTCCATTTGTCTGAGTCAATCAACGCGACAAATGCAAACTTCATCAGCCTGACACCATCAATGGCGTCTCGTCTCCAGCCTTCTAAGGTTCCCGGGATTCAGGTTCTCGCTCTATATGGTGAAGTTTTGACCATAGAGGTTAAATGTTTATGGTCAAACAAAGTTCAATTACACTCATTCTTCGGGACAACCGAGTGCTCCCTCACCTGTATCCAAAATTCCGATTTTGCTGGAATGGACACATTACCACCACTTGGATCGAGCATAGGTTGCTGTCCATGGCTTGTTGATCCGTCGGACAGTGCCCGCTTGGTACCTGTGGGATGCGTTGGTGAGCTGCTGATTGAAGGACCCGGTGTATCTCGCGGTTATCTGTGCAATGACCAACAAACAAGAGAGAGATTCATTGAGCAAGAAAACGATACTTCAAGCTCAACGGAACGGCCATACTCGTTTTCTTCCAAGTCGCATCGGCAAATGTTCAAAACTGGGTATCTAGCTCGCTACAACTCCGACGGATCCCTGGTGTACCTAGGACGTAAAGATGATACAGTCAACCAAAAGGCACAAATGGTTGGGTTGGAGATAGAACAAGCTCTTTCGTCCATGGAAATAGTCGAACATCGATTCATTGTGGAGGTAGTTGACCTGAGGAACCAAGGATACTCCGGAAATTGCCTTGTTGTCTTCGTTCTTTCGGCAAACAGCCAGCCAGCCGTGACCGAGCATTGGGCAAATACAATTTTTCGGAAGACGATCACATCCCACCAACTCATTGCTAAGTTGCATGTTCATCTGTCGAGCTACTTGCCTACAAGTCAAGTTCCCAGCTTATACTTCCCCGTGCAAGGGCTGCCGTTGTCATCACTGGGGACCGTCAACCGTCCACTACTGCGCGAATCAGTGCGAGAGCTTTCAACCAGCACGTTGCTTGAGTATGATATGAAGAAATTTGGGAAGTTCTGGCGCCATGAGTTGGCGAAGCCGCCAATTGCGGATCAACTTCTGCAGCCACTTCCTACTCATGGCCCTCCTGCGCCGAAGATGATTGATCGGGAAATCGAGATGTCTTGGGGCGGTCTTCTGCAAAGACCTAAGGCAAAAGAGGTTCTCACTTGTGCCTGGGCATTAGCAATGCACAGCTATACCCAGTGCGACGACATGGTCATAGGCGATTGGTTGGTCGACGGTGATGCTAGCAGCCATACAGAGGAATGTTCAACATTGACCCCGATATTTCCTCGTCGAGTCCAGATTGACAAGGCCGACAGCATTTATGGGCTCCTGGGCAACGTTTCGGCTTCACTCGCAGCTGCTGAGCCTTTCAGTAAAACATCTCTTTCGTCAATACGGAGTCTGAACGCCGATACTGCTCGCGCCTGCAACCTCGAGACCATGATTTCCATTTCAGACATCAGTATTGGGCAACAGGCTGCATCTTTGGAACTCCTGGAGGCGGAAACAATCCTACATTCTGAGCTCCGTGTGTGTCCTCTTGTATTATTCTGCGCTTATGACACCAATGGGTTGCACCTGATGGCGCGTTACGATGATAGAGTGTTTTACCATTCACAAATCGAACGGCTGATGGGGTTATTAAGCGAATGCCTGGACGTACTGAGATCAACATCTGGGTTGCAAGAGAATGTTGGTGGTCTTGCAAAGCGAGGTGAAAATCTCCAGGTTTTTAATGACACCATAAACTATTGGAAAGGGCATATGCGCGAGGTCGAGCCCTGCCTATTTCCAGCATTAAGCTCAAATACGGGGGAAAGCAGGTTCAGGATTGAAAGTCTGAGGCTATCAAATGCAGCAAAGCTGCAAGCTGCATGCAAGGTCCTCTCGACCACTCCGAACTTTCTCCTTCAAGTTGTTTGGGGCTTGGTTCTTCGTTGCTACACTGGCTTGGAAGAGATTTGTTTTGGTTACTGTGTCTCAGCTAAGAAAGCTCGAATTGGTGTTTTGCCTTGCCGGATCATACTGAAAGACGATCTCGTTCTCCGAGATGTTATACAACAGAGGAGAGAAGATGCGGACCAGATGTTGAAACATAAAATGCCTCTTTTCGAGATACAGCGAGCTGTCAGCGCAGATAACTCACCGATGTTCAACACTGCTTTCAGATATAAGAAGTCCTCCGCGGGAGTAGCGGAATTTAGCAACGCTGTTCTCCATCAAGCCGACGACGAATTAAGTCGATACCCTATAGTCGTCAACGTCAGTGTTTCAGGATCCTCTATCGACATCAATTTTGAGTACCAGCCAAAGGGGTTTTCAAAGAATGATATGGGCAGCATCATTGACTGCTTTGAATGCACTTTGGATTCAGTCCTTACTCTGCTGAAACCAGGTCATCAAATCCGAGAAGTCCAGTTCATCGGTCCACGCTCTTGCCAACAGGTGAGCGAATGGAACGCAACTATTCCTGTCCAGCCAAAGCAATGCGCGCACGAGACCATCCAAGCTCAAGTATCCGTACAACCGTTGGCACCTGCTATTTGCTCATGGGATGAAAACTTCACTTATGCGCAGCTTGACTCCGTATCAACTAAACTTGCTTGCCATCTAACAAACCGAGGCGTTGGCCCCGATGTCTTCGTCGGTCTGTGTTTTGAGAAATCCGCTTGGGCCGTTGTTGCGCAAGTTGCTGTTCTGAAAGCCGGGGGAATTTTCGCTTCCCTAGATCCTACACACCCAGAAAGCCGCCTGCAAAGCCTTGTTGATGATATCAATGCGCCTATCGTGCTGTGCTCGACGCGATACCTTGAAAAAGCATCCCGAGTAGCTAAATATGCGCTGGCCATTAGTCAACACGCACTCGAGCAGATCCCATACTCATCAACCTTCAAGCCTGCACCAGCTTTGACCGTTGAGACTGCGGCGTATGCAATTTTTACATCAGGAACTACAGGAAAGCCCAAAGTGACCGTCTTGGAGCATGCTGCACTTGCAACAGCTTCCTCGTCCTTCGCAGCTACACTGGAGATTGGTCCGCATACTCGCGCGGTGCAGTTCTCCAGTTACACTTTCGACGTCAGCATACTCGAGACAGTAATCATTCTGATGACAGGTGGTTGTGTGTGCATCCCCAGCGATGAAGAGCGGCTGAACGACTTACCCCGAGCAGTAAGAAGAATGAGAGCAAACTTCCTGAGCTGTACTCCGTCTGTCACTAGTACATTGGATCCTAGTAGCGTTCCGACCTTGAAAACCCTCACTAACGGGGGCGAGAAGCTCACGGAGGCGCAGATTACTCGCTGGGCAGGCAGACGATTCTTCAATGCGTATGGGCCTTCTGAAGCTACTATCATTGCCACCACAAGCTTGAAAATGGACGATGCTGGAGCCCGACTTGACGATGACAGCAATTTAATCGGTAAAGCAATTTGTGGAAGAGCTTGGATCGTGGATCCTCACAATTACAACAGACTTCTCCCTGTTGGCGCGGTGGGAGAGTTGGTGTTGGAAGGATACAATATTGCTCGTGGCTACCTCAACAACGACAAAAGGACAAAGGAGGTTTTTATCAGCAAACCTCAATGGTCCCGCATTTCAGGAATTCGAGACATCCTACAGAACAGCGGGCGGATGTACCGAACAGGAGACCTGGTACGCTACAGGTCAGATGGAAACATCAGTTTCATTTCACGGATGGACACGCAAATCAAATTGAACGGTCAACGCATAGAGCTCGAGGAGATTGAACAGCAATGTCTCTTGTTTTCCCCAGCAAATACCCGAGTGGCCGTCGACATCGTGGTACCAGAGACCAAAACTGTAACCAAAGCCTTAGCTGCTTTCATCACTATTGACGGACAAAATGATTCCTCTACCGTTTTGCTTTCTGTGTCCGATCCTATCCAAAGATCAATCGAGAGACTCCACAGCTCATTGAATCAAGTCTTGCCGCAGGCCATGGTCCCCAAACTTTACTTTCCGGTCCAATATCTCCCTCTGGGAACAACTGGCAAGCTTGACCGGAAAGCCCTACGAAGCCTGGTCGAAGCCCTACCCAAAGAACAGCTGAGGCCATACATGATTTCAAATTCTGGTTCAGGGAGGGCGGTAGAGCAAGTAGCAGAGACCAGGCTTCGCGACCTTTGGGGGAAGGCTCTCGATATCGAGCCAGGATCTATCGGCGCAGAGGATAGTTTCTTTGGGCTAGGTGGTGATTCTTTTTCCGCAATGAAGCTGGTTGGAGTCGCAAGGGAGCAAAACATCTCGCTGAAGTTTGCGGATATATACAAATATCCTGTCCTAGCAGACATGGCGAAGTGCTGTGGGGGTGTTGAGGAGCTTCCGGAGCGGCCGAGCCTGGAGCGCTTCAGCCTTCTTCCAGAGTCGGTGCCGCTCGATACAATCCTGGACGAGGTATGCGACCAATGCGATGTTGCCGCGAATTCTATATCCGACATTTATCCTTGCAGCGCGGTACAGGAGGGCCTGCTTACTCTTTCTATCCAGCATGGAGGAGCCTACGTCGCCCGACCTATTTTCAAACTCTCCAGCCATATCAATCTCGAAAGATTCAGGGCATCTTGGCAACAAGCTGTGGACGAGTTTGACATCCTACGAACTCGGATTGTGCACACTGAGGCTGCAGGCTTCCTTCAAACTGTACTTCACAAGGAGCGTATTTCCTGGACTATTGAGACGACTTTTGACGATTTGATGAAAGACACTCTTGAAAGCAATGGGGGATTGCTGACGAGATACGCCATCGTTCAACTTGGATCAGCCGTACGATACTTTACGTGGATAGTTCACCACGCTCTTTACGATGGTTGGAATGTTCCACAGATTCTGAAAAGAGTCGAAGAGATATATGCGAGCTCTCCGGTCAAAAACCTAACAATCCCGTACAAGTTCTTCATACAACATCTCACTCAGCGTGATTCATCGCAATCAGACGAATTCTGGAGATCCCATCTTACCGGCTTATCTAGCATGCCGTTTCCACCGCATAAAATGAAGGAGTCAGGTTCAATTGAAACAATAAACATTCAAAATCGCAGCATTGACATTACACGAGCGCCTCGAGTCACTGATACTACGATTCCCGAGCTGATTCGTGCTGCGTGGGCTATTTTGCTTTCCGTTTACACTGGCTGTGGAGATGTCTGCTTTGGCGAAACCATTATGGGCAGGAATGTTGATATGCCTGGCATAGCAGATGTTGCAGGTCCTGTGCTGACAACAGTACCCATGCGCGTCCGGGTAGATCGTAGGATGCCGTTGGTCCAATATCTACGAGATCTGCGTCATATGGCGGCGGCTATGATCCCTTACCAACATTGTGGTCTCCAAAGAATACAGAAACTCGGCGATGACGCAGCTGCTGCTTGCAAGTTCCAGAATCTGCTCGTGATACAGTCCGATAATGGTCAACTCAACAAGGATATCTGGGACTTCAAGGACGAAGAGACAAGAGGCAACTTTTTTACTCACCCTCTTGTTGTTCAATGCAAGTTATCTGGTTCCAAGGTGGTCATTCTAGCGCACCACGATGAACTAGTGCTCAGCACTTGGCAAACGCAAAGGATTATAGGGCAATTCAGTTGTGTTCTTGAACAGCTTCTTGACGTTTCCCGGGACAGTATGCTAACGGTTGGTGGCATTGAAACTATCAGTCCTTTGGACAAGAAGGATATAGCCTCTTGGAATCAGCGAAAAGTGACATCTGTCGAAAGATGTGCTCATGACATTATCCAAGAACAGTGCCTCTTGCAGCCAGATGCCCCTGCTATATGCTCGTGGGATGGTGAGCTTACCTACCAGAAGATGTTTGTGCTTGCTTCTTCCTTTGCAAGATATCTTGTTTCTTGCGGGGTAGGTCCCGAGACCCTAGTTCCAATTTGTGTGGACAAGTCTATCTGGGCAATGATCACTATACTCAGTGTCCTGCTTGCAGGAGGAGCTTTTGTTCCTCTTGACCCTTCCCATCCGACTTCGCGGCATAAAGAGATTGTTGAAGAGATAAGTGCAGACATCATTCTCTGTTCTCCGCAGTACCGCAACCGCTACCTGGGGGCTGTTAGTATGATCATTCCTGTTAGCAAGGATACCATTACGGCTCGCAATGCAACCAGCATGGATATACGGCCGCATGGGCGGGCTACCCCATCCAATATGGCGTATGCGATTTTCACGTCGGGAAGTACAGGGCGCCCAAAAGGCATTATAATCGACCATCGCGCACTTTGCAGCAGTGTTATGGCCTTTGCTCCTGAGGTATACTTGGACAAGGACTCCAGAGTTTTCCAATTTGCATCTCTTACCTTTGATGCCGCCATCTTGGAAGTGCTTGGTACGTTGATGAACGGAGGCTGCATATGTGTTCCAAGTGAAGACGAACGCCTGAATGACATCGCCGGTGCTATTCAACGAATGAAGATTTCGTGGACTTTCTTGACTCCCTCTGTTGCCTGCATCATTGAGCCATCATCAGTGCCTTCTCTTAAAGTGCTTACATGCGGAGGAGAAAAATTATCCCAGGAGGTGGTAACAAAATGGTCCAGCAAAGTGAAATTACTTGAGGTATACGGTCCTACTGAAACCGTCGTCTTTGCGACAGTGAACCATGATTTCATCAACCACAGCTTTTCCTGCATTGGTTATGGAACTTCGAGCACAACATGGATCATCGATGCTGGAGATCACGACAGACTTGTTCCATTGGGCGCTGTTGGGGAGCTTGCTTTGGAAGGCCCAGCCCTTGCAAGAGAGTATCTCAACAATCCTAAGAAAACCGCGGAAGCGTTCGTCAATGAGCCTGGGTGGATTAAGAGTTTCCCAAGCTCCATGCCCTCGCCGAGGAGGATATACAAAACTGGTGATCTGGCCAAGTACAATCCTGATGGATCAATTGAGTTTCTTGGCCGCAAGGACCATCAGGTTAAGCTACATGGGCAGCGCATGGAGATTGGAGAAATTGAGCATCGCTTGTCTGAAAGCCACAACATCCGCCATGCTGTTGTGATACTGCCCCAAACCGGCCTGCTTCAACAAAAGTTGGTTGCCGTCGTTTCGTTGAACTCACTTACGATGGACGCCAATATCTCCTCGAGCGGCGCATGTAAGCTGGTAAGTCAGGAAGACATGGTGAGAGTCGGTCATCAAGAGACTAGTGCGATTCATCAGAACATTGAAGATCAACTGCCTATATATATGGTTCCAACTGTTTGGGCAGTTTTTGAAAGCTTGCCGATGCTTGTGTCTGGGAAATTGGACAGAAAGAAAATTACCAGCTGGCTTGAACATCTTGATGCGTCCACTTATGGTCGCATCATGCAAGATTACGACAGTCTAGTCATGGACACGACAGAGCCCAATGATCAAAAGGACGATGACTCGACCATTGGAACGCTTCGAGACGTCTTCGCACAGGTCCTGAATCTACCTCTACATAAGGTTGATCCTGGTCGATCATTTATCAACCTTGGTGGAGATAGTATTACTGGGATGGCAGTCGTGTCAAAGGCTCGCAAACGTGGGCTGAACCTACTTCTAAATCAAGTTATCCAAAGCAAATCAGTGGACAAGCTTGCCAAGTGCTGTGAGACAAAGTTCCGACAGGTCAAGAAGGTGATAGAATCAAGCGTTCCGTTTAGACTCAGTCCAGTCCAGGAGTTGTTTTTCCGTTTGACACATTCTCATCCCAAAGGCTCAGGGCGATTTAATCAGAGTATGACTGTCCGTCTTACCAGGAGGATACCGACCAGGGTCATCGAGGATGCTGTACGGGCTCTTGTCCGTAAGCACTCCATGTTTAGAGCACGCTTTAGCAAGTCGCGGGACGGAGTGTGGGAGCAGAGGATTACGGATGTGTGTATTGCCCCATTAATTACTGGATTCAGGCTAATTGTGCTACCATAGGAGGTCGATTCATCTTACAAGTTTCGCCTTCACTCGGTCAAAAATAATAGTGAGATGCTAAACAGAATCGCGGACAGTCAATGCTCCTTGGATATCCAGATAGGGCCCGTGTTTGCCACAGACTTGTTCGAGAAAGATGGACAGCAGATACTTTTCCTTGTCGCCAGTCACCTCTGTGTCGATGTGGTGTCCTGGCGCAATGTACTCCAAGAACTCCAGGATTTCGTTGATACCGGATCCTTGTCTTCTGACGCACCACTGTCATTTCAAGCTTGGTGCAACCTGCAACTTGAGAACAGCAAGGGTGTCGAGCTTAGCGTTGATCATCGTTGTCAGCTACCTGACCTAAGTTACTGGGGAATGAGCCATACGCCAAACAACTATGGAAATGCCAATATGGAATCATTCACGTTGGACAAACAGACCACTACGCTTCTGTCTCGGGAGTGCCATGATGTTCTTCGAACCGAGACCATTGAAGTATTATTTGCTGCTGTTCTTCACTCCTTCAACCGGGTCTTTACCGACAGAGATAGTCCCACCGTTTACACTGAAGGCCATGGACGTGAAGCATGGGATCCCTCGGTTGACCCTCTAGGAACAGTGGGTTGGTTTACCACGATGTGCCCTGTTGATGTTCGAGGAGCTGCAGGTAAGCACAAAACCGAGGCGAATCACTGTATAAACAGAATCAAGACTAACTAGGATGCAGGCTTTATCGATACGCTGATGAGGGTCAAGGACACGAAACGTCAGGTCACTGGGGCTAGTCGCGCTTTCTTCGCCCGGAATGTGCTACACTCGCACAGTAACAAGGAGATCAACAAATTTCTTTTGCCGGTTGAGATCCTTTTCAACTACCTTGGCCAGCTCCAACAGCTCGAAAGGACTGAGTCAATCTTCCAACATTACGGCGATGTGTTCAATGCCGAAACAATGGAGCTAGCGGGAGATATGGGACCTGAAACACCGCGATTCTCTCTATTCGAGATATCCGCGGTGATTGTGAAAGAGGAACTACATGTCTCATTCACATACAACCGCAACATGCGGCACCAGGCCCGAATCCAAACCTGGATATCTGAGTGCAAACGCGTATTTGAAACGGAGTTGCCCAGTCTTAGAAACGCTGTCCCGGAGCCTACCCTAAGCGATTACCCTCTCCTCCCTATCACATATGAAGGGTTGAAGACTATGACCGAAAGTGTGCTTCCAAAACTTGGAATTGCAGGCTGGGACCAGGTAGAAGATATATATCCTTGCTCGCCGGTTCAAGAGGGTATACTTCTCAGTCAGCTCCGAAACCCGCAGGGGTATATCTTTAATGTCATCTTCGAGGTGCGTGATAAAGGGAGTGTTGTTGACCTAGCTAAACTCACGAGAGCGTGGTCAATGGTTCTCGCTCATCATCCGATTCTGAGAACAGCTTTCGTCGATAGCAACTGCAAAGGCGGCTCCTTTGATCAGATCGTGCTCAAGAAAGCTTATGAACCAGCGATTCAGATTGACTGTGATGACATGGATGTGTTCGATAAACTCAATGCGATCAGCCTCCAGAGCAACAAGTCTTCAATACTCCCTCATCAGTTGGTCCTCTGCAGGACGTCTGGCGGGAGGGTACTTATCAAGCTTGAGATGAACCATGCCATTATCGACGGTGGATCCATGGGGATTCTCTTGAGGGATCTGGGGGCAGCCTACAACAACGAACTTCCATCAGAGTCAGGCCCGCTATTCAGCAACTATATAAAGCACATCAGACAAGAGTCACAAGATGAAGCCCTAGGCTATTGGACGCAGCAACTTTCTGGTGTCCGTTCGTGCCATCTCCCAGTCGCTGTAGGTGAAAACGATGCCCATGAGCTCGGCTCACACATGATGAAGTTTGACCGTTTCGTTGCGCTACAACAATTTTGCGAGGGTAACTCCATTACGCTGGCAAATTTGGCTCTTGCCGCCTGGGCGATAGTCCTCCGCAGTCGCACTGGATCCGATGATGTCTGTTTCGGATATCCTTCCACTGGACGTGACTTGCCTGTTCCCGGGATACAAGACGCAGTGGGAATCTTCATCAATACCTTGTGCTGCAGGGTCAAGTTCAGAGCGGGCCATTCGTTCCTCGATGTGTCTAAAGCTGTACAGGATGATCATCTTCAAGCTATTTCGCATCAACGCTCTTCACTCGCACAGATACAACATGCACTTGGTGGGCACGGAAAGCCGCTCTTCAATACATGCATCTCGATACAGAATCACTCTGGTGGAAGTTTTGAGAACGCGGGGCTATCATTTGAGTTCCAGAAGGCGTATGATATTACCGAGGTAAACTCCATGGCCTATTTCCTGTAATGGGTGTCACTAACCCGAATTCACAGTATCCCATCACAGTAAATGTGGGAACTGCGCGAGGTCAGGAAGGGATTTTGCTGAGATACTGGGCCGACGCTGTTTCAAAGTCGGAAGTAGTATCGTTAGCAGATGCTATAGCCAGGGTCTTTGATTGCTTCGTTGACGAGCCATTTAAACTAGTTGCGGATCTTAAGCTCCGCAGCGAGAGCCCTACTACAGCGCAGCTTATGGATTCGAGCTCTCTAGAAAAGATCATCGATGAGCGGATCAAAGCCATTGTCAGCCAAATGCTCAGAGATGGAAAGCTTGCCACGCCTATGATTAGGGCCCACGACGATATCTCGAACGGCTTCTTTGGCCTTGAAAAAGAGGTCGAGAATGTGCTACAGGGGATGGTTGTTGCTCGGGAAAAGACGCCGACTGACTCTATGCATACACTCACCGATGGCTATCGGAGCCCAACGGATGCTGAGAAACAGCTTTGGAGGCTTTGGGGTATAACATTAGGGTTGCCCCCTCATCCCGTCAAGTATCATGACAATTTCTTCAAGCTCGGTGGGGACAGTATCGCGGCTATGAAATTGGTTGGTGCAGCACGCGAGGAGGGTCTGATGTTGAGTGTGACTGATGTGTTTAAGAAACCCGTTTTCGAAGACATGATGACCGTTCTTAGTGACAAGGACAAGCCGCAGGGGTTTCTTGTCAAGGTGAAACAAGAGGAGAAGCTCGTCGAGAAGCCCATCGAGAAGCCCGTCGAAAACAAAGCCGTCTTACCGAAGAGCGAGTATACTCAAGAGATCTCCATCCTGAGGCCTATCGAGCTTGATGATACCTCGCTGCGGGCAGCAGTCTGCCCTAAGGTCGGTGTTTTCAAAGGAGGAATCGTCGACGTCCTGCCTGTGACTGATTTCCAATCACTATCCATTGCTGCGACCATGTTCGAGTCACGCTGGATGTTGAACTATTTCTATCTTGAAGGAAAGGGCCCCTTAGACATCAGACGGTTAAGGGAGAGCTTCCTACGTGTGGTTGATGCTTTCGACATACTCCGAACGGTTTTCGTCAGTTACCATGGACAATTCTTCCAGGTAGTCCTGCGCAAGATTCGACCGGATATTTTTGTCTACGAAACGGATAAGAGCTTTGACGAGTATACCAAGTCTCTGCAGCAGCGGGATAGGAATCAGCCACCAGGGCAGGGAGAACAATGCGTTCAGTTCTACGTCGTGAAGAAAGCCAACAGTGATGAACATCGGATTCTTATTCGGATGTCACACGCACAGTACGATGGTCTCTGCCTGGGAAAAATTATGACCGCCATCAAGACGGCCTATGAAGGAAGCCCCGTTCAGCCTTCGTCCTTCTTGAACTATATGAGAGTTCTGCCCGGGACAATCACCCCTGAGCACTACGAGCACTGGACTACCTTGCTCAAGGGATCTAAGATGACGGAAATCGTCCAGCGAGAGGGAACAAACACCTTCCAACATGTCGGTGGCTTTGCTGAGCAGAAGAGGATCATAGAGATCCCGTCGAGTGCAACGGAAAACATCACTCTTGCGACTGTCATGCAATCAGCGTGGGCGATTACTCTCGCAAAGATATGCGCCCAGGACGATGTTGTCTTCGGCCTTATAGTCAATGGCAGGAACGGTACCGTGCCCGGAGTCGAGAACACAATCGGACCCTGTCTCAATTTCATTCCAATTAGGGTTAGATTTGGAGATCGCTGGACTGCACTAGATCTTATCCGGTTCCTTCAAGACCAACAGGTTGCAAACATGCCTTATGAATCAATTGGATTCAGAGAAATCATCAGGCGCTGCACAGACTGGCCCGAGTCGACTTTCTTCACTACAACCGTGCTGCACCAGAATGTTGACTACGAAGGGCAGATGCAGCTCGACAATAACACTTACAGAATGGGTGGCGCAGGTGAAATTGACAATCTAGCCGACCTCACTCTCTTCTCTAAACCAATTGCTGGCCAGCCTAATAAGCTCACCGTTTCACTGGGATACTCGCTCAAGGGTCCCATGCATCCTACCTTCGTCTCCACTGTCCTCGACATGGTTTGCAGTACTGCGCAAAGCCTTGTTGCTAATCCGAATGTTGTACTTCCTTCCCCATCAACCCTCCGCTCCTTGCCTTCTCGGTGCATCGAAAATACCTGCACCACAGACAGCGAGAGTCATCTTCTTTCGTCCATGAACAATCGCAGCCTATCCGAGTTACTCGCCCATTCCGACCTCCTCACTCACATTTGGCAACAAGTCCTCCCGCCAAAATCCACTACTGGAAAACCGGAGACCTCTTTCCAACTTGACTCTTCATTCTTCCGACTTGGCGGTGACATTGTGAATATGGCGCAGGTTGTTTGGATCCTTGAACAGGAGACTAGCTTGCATATCCGGCTTGAAGATCTCCTCGCTCATCCTACATTCCTCGGTCAGTTGGCTGTTGTGGCATTGTATACCACCAAGCGCAACATCGGGAATGGAATCGGGGCCGTTGGGTCTTTCGAGTCTGTTCCTGGCTATGTTTCCGTCGAGTCGGCTTCTGCTGCTGTTTCTACTGCGGGAGATGTCCCTTCGGGGGGCACTGTGAAAAGCGAGCATTGGAGTGCTCTGGGTAGAGCTAAAATGTTGGCGAAGAGGATCACTAGGCTTCGGGGTCTATCTACTCGGGTGTAATACTCTTGGCTTTCTGTTTATAGATGTACATTCTTTTTGTTTATAGATGTACATTCTTTTTGTGAATATTTCTTTTGTTTGGCTGGTGTATTTAGTCTCGTCCATCATTCTGTTTATTATGTTATACATACTCTATGTGCTACTGAATTATTTAACCCCTGGGTATTTACCGAAGTAATACCGAGGACTGAGACACCCTGTACAATACCTATAAGCCAAGTCCCAATGCAACCTCTATCCAAAAAAAAGCGGGTATACCTCCCAAGCAAGCGATCAAAATCCGAAAAAAAAAAGGATACTCAAGAAGTAACACTCCCCCTAGACCACTTCCCCCTCCGCCTAATCCCCTCTCCATAAACATAAAACAAATACGGAATCGGCACCAGCGCCGCCGCCACAAACCCAAGTACACTGGACGCCCAAGGCACACCCAGATCCCGAAACATGATAGTCGCAAAGAGTGGGAAACACCCGGCAAACACACTCCTCAGGAACGTATTCGCCGCAACGGCGCTAGCAGCCACAGACTGGAATGTATCGATGAGGTAATTCAGCGCTGCTTGGAAGATCGTGAAGAAACCGAGTCCCATACACGTCGCGCCAACCATAGACGGAAACCAGTGGATCTGCTTTTGACCCGTCCAGCCGAAAATGAAAAGACCCGCTGTAAAGAACACCGAGCCGAGCATCATAGGCGGCAAGCGAGCTTCAGGGACGGGTCTATTATTATTCGCCTTGAAGCGGGAGATATAGAAGCGCTGGTTCGCAAGATTAATTGCAGCACCGAATAAGATGCCAACGAGGTAAGCAAGGAATGGGAGTGCGCCGACGACCTGGTTCCAGCCTCGGACTTCTTGGTAGACGACGGGGAAAGAGGCGAGACTTAGGTAGAGGATTCCATAGACGAAGGAGGCGTAGAGGGCGACGAGGAAGCAGATTGGGGTTGCGAGGAGGGCGAAGGGGCGGATGAGGTATTTGTTCCCGAGTTCGCGGAGGGTGGGATTCCATTCTTCGTGGCGGGCGTGGAGGGCCCAGTTTCCTGTTTCGTGCCGGAGTCTTTGAGCTTTGGTTACGAGGAGGGCTGCCGGGTAGGTTTCGTCTAGGAAGAGGACGTCTAGGGCTAAGAAGGTGAACATCATTATTCCTGTTATCTACATTACAGGTTATGTTAGTAATTGAGCGTGAGCAGGATAGATGGAGGACGAACATATTGGGTCCACCTCCAGCCCAGATAACTCTGGGTGATTGCACCACCGACAATAGGACCTAGGACCGGTCCACCGACAACAGCCAGCGCATAACCAACTATCGCGGCGCCTCTTTCCTCGGGCGTCCAGATGTCGCTAAGAACACCACCGGTGTTTGTGACGGGAGCCGAGCCGAAGAATCCCGTGAAGAAACGGGTGAGCATTAGGGTTTGGAGGTCTTTTGCTGTTGCGCTGCCGAAGGAGAAAATGGCAGCTATGAAGTAGGGCCCAAGGACGGCGGGTTTGCGGCCGTAAACTTCAGACAGGGGAGCCCAGACGAGGGGGCCAAGGCCTGGTGATGTTGTCAGTTTTAGTCGTGAGGTAGCGCTATGGGGTGGCATACCGAAGCCGAAGAGAAGCAATGTTGTCCCGAGTGTGCTAACTTCCGCGCCAACTCCGAATTGCGAACTGACTTCCTCGGTCCCGGCTGAGTATCTACCATAGCGGTGTTGTTAGCAATGCGACATACGTCAAAGGGTTGTCGATAGATAGGCAGGTAGGTAGTTTTACATGGCACTCGCCCAAGTCGCACCTATTCCACGGCCTACGTTAGCTTCCATTTCACCATATATTTCAATCAAGGCAAAGGTACTTACCCATTGTCGTAAGCCCATACAGCACAGTTGTGATCGCCTTCTTCCGAAAACTCCAGTTCAACGGCCGATAAGGATCGTCAGGGCCATCAAAGTCCACGATAACGTCATCTCTCGTTTTGGAATGTGACAGCGGGTGAGTGAAGCGGGCCGTCTGCCCCGGTTCCCGGCTTCGAATTCTGGATATGGCCGACTGCGCGCGCTGCTCGAGTACTGACAGGCCTGATGCGGCGGTTGATTGCTTGTCTAGAGCGTTGGTGTTCCGGTCGTGTGAGGAGAGGGATTCGATATCGATATCGGCATCATCGCTTGATGCGCGAGACGCAAGTTCATCTTCTCTCGCCATTTCAAGTTCAGTCGGCCTCTGTAGTAGAGTAAATCAGAGGAGAAGAAATTCTTCTTTGTAAATAGATTCAATTCAAGCCAGAAGAAAAATCGGTGGAAAAGAATCCGGCCCAGACGTCATTCCAACCCGACATCTGGGCGAACCACCGGTTAATAAAGCATTCGCAAGCAGGAACCATAGCTTGACTAGTAGTCAGGGTTTTCCACATCTTTTCTTAGCAGCAGCTTAACCCCGCGACCGATGGATGTATCCAGGCTGGAGTCGAAGCCGTGTTAACCGATAGATAGTAGCAGTGGCGCACCTCCGTCGGGGCTCCGATCACGCTCGAGGTTAGGTATACGGTATGGGGTTGATCGTCACAAAAATAATGAATCCTTGAGGTTGGCTCGTTCCGGGGGCAATCTTCCACTTTGGGACTATGTCCGAGTCCGAGTTGAAGGTCATGAGGTTCTGCAGGAGTCAGGACTACAAAACTAGACTCGGGTCTTCTCATGATGTAGTACTCCAGTCTCCGTGGCACAGCAAAGTCCGGGTCAATTTTTAGCCAGGTGGAGAATGCGGAACCATCCGATCGCCAGTGAAACTAAAAGTCTTATTGCAACAACTGAAATGGACGGAGTAGACGCGTATGATTATTTGTCAGAGAATTCTCTGACATACGTACAATGGATTGTAGCAAGTTAATTTGAAACTGATACTACTAATCCAAACTGCATAACCGTCTATCAAGTACATCTGCACTGAACGAATACATCATGATGCGCCTTGTTTATACTCTATATAACAAATCGCCGCAATCACTCAATGCTTGTAGAGTGTTGGCTCTCCCACTTAGCCACAGCTTCTAGCGCAGCCGTCACTTTCAGTCCGAAACGAGCCTCCTGTTCGTAGCTCTCCCACCGAGCGGCTTTTTGCAGGTTCTCCTTACATTCCCGAACATTCTCCCTCTCCAATATAGCTGGGTCTTCAGCTTCAGAATGCTTGGGTGCTGGTCCACCGTGCTGTGCGACGTATGTCGGACGTTCCATCCATAGGTTAGCCGCCATCTCAAAGTGGGCAACCGGGTGAACCCAGTCGTCCTTGTGACGTCCCTTGAATACCGACCGGTCAAGAGTGAAGATTGATGTTCGGAGGATCTCCTTAGCCTCTTCGTGCCGTCGCATTGAGCGCAATACCGCCGCACATAGAAGCAGGTAGATGCCTTTCTCCTCCTGGCCCTCACGAGACCACGTCTTGTTCGCCTCGCTCTCGGACCACGATAGCCTTTCCAGTGATTCCTCAAGCTGTGCTTGTGTCATTCGGCTGTGTCCGTTCCAAAGAAAAATCATCTCTTCGATTGGATCAACACCAACGGCGTCCACAAATGACACATCCCACTCCTTGGCACGCGCTTCCCATTTGGCAATCTTGCGGACGACGAAGATATCAAACGGTAGCTGTCGCGCCATGAACTTCTTGGTACCGGCAAATTGAGGTGCTTTGTGCAACAGTTTCACAGCCATGTCGGCATGTTCCTGTGCTTTCTCCGAGTCTTTGGCGGCGAGCTCTCTATACATACTAACATGGCAGGCTCCTGCAATGTAGTAGTACAAGGAGCGGGACCAAGAATTGAGATCCGCACACTAATAAAGTTAGTTCACTGAGGAAACGAAGTATGAATAAGACAGACCTCAATAAAAGCTTCAGCACAAAGGCCATAATTGTGGAGATACATTGCGTTCAAGCTCTTTTCAAAAACCTTCAACGCTTCGACCTGCTTGAGTGGGCTGACCTGGTCGGTACACAAAAGCTCTAGAGCCACGTCAAGTCTATGGTTGGCGCCATTCATCCGGGAATCTTCGAGAAGCCAGAGCTGACTGTTGGGGAATCGATTCCTCATTCGAGTCAAGAGAGCGTCGAGTTTCTCTTGAGGATAACCCTGGATATCTCCATCCTTGCCCGCTTCGGCATCAGGCATGATATCGCAATATCGGACGAAGGCATTGTAGTATCCAAGGAGCGTCAATGCCGCAATTGCACCCGGCAAGTTGTGGAATTTACTAGCTTGCCAAAGCAGCTTCAGACCCCGGTCTTTGTCTCCGTAGAATCCCACGATGCTGAGAAGCCTGCTAAACGCCGGTGGAACCATGGAAATGAGCAGGAGGAGGACACCGTAGCAGAAACTGGCCCCAGAGTGAATAAACACATCGATTTGATTCTTGAAAATGTCGGAATCCTCGTCATGGTCAATCAGATCCGAAGTGCTCGTGCTGCTAGATACTGGGCCGTTTCCAGTGTCGGTAAGGTTCAAATTGGAGAGATTTCCAGTGACATCGACGGTTTCAACAGTTGCTTTGCCATCTTGCACAGAAGATGTCGTCGAGTGTGAAGTTGATAGGTCAGCCCTCCGCGATTGCATAAACTTTCCTTCCATTTTCAAAACCGCGTCCAGCGCGAAATACGCCTTTCTTAGCTTGTAGAAACCCTTTATACTTTCTGTCAGGCTCTCATTGAGCACGCCGACAACGGCGCACATGAGTTGTGCCATTGCCTGGCAGAGGACAAACTCCGTGCCCGGTGCATATATTTCCGAGTGGTAGGTGTCTAATGATTGGGCATGTTGTTTCGCGCGCTGTTGATCATTGTACGCTTTATTCTCTGCTTCGTTAAGTCGATCCGCCGCTGCGAGACATGAGTTGCTGCGACGGGAAGGAGGATAGAATTGTCAAACCTTGTCGCATAATATCTTGCTCAAAGCCCAGAGTTGCTTTGATGAACATTACCACAGCCCTCGCAAGCTGCATAAAGAGTCATGTCAGCTACAATTAGACAAACCCCAAGCGGAATAAATCAAAGTAGGGCATACACACCAGGTGGAAGGATGAGTTTCGCCCAGAAAGGCCTTCTTCGGCACCATCAACATCGTCGTTGAGGATAAGCTCCGCGGCTGTTGGGCAAGATCACCAAAAGGCCAAGATTAGCGCACGTCATTATCCGGGGTACCGATATATGACGATCTCGGGGTCGAGAACGCAGAAAGATCTGGCGAACCTTTAATAGCATCCTCCACTTAAGCCAGCAATAAGTATTAGCATGCGAGTTGCAAGTCAAGGGGATTCGGGTAGGTTATCTTACAGTCTTGCAATTCCGATATAGCATCAAAGGAGTGCGTCGAGCCATTGGGGCTAGACTTTTTGCCCCCAAACCAACCTCCGAACATATTGCAAGAAATAGAATCACCTGCGATCGGAAAACAAGGAAGTAGAGAACAGCAGGGAGTGATGTCGTGAATGCCAAAGTCAACTTTTTCTATCCAGGTCACGAGCGCTCCGGACGGTCCGAAAGCCGCAGCGTAAGCAGATGATGGAGCGGTCGACTTCCCATGGGAGAGTCTGACTGGAGGTTGAAAGACCCTGAGGTACACGATAAATAGGCAACAGAGACAGACAATGAGTCCAGACGCTGAAAATATAACAAACGGACAACAGGCAGTAATAGTCCGAACAAGAGTAACAATCAGCGGAAGACGAAGCGACCAAATGAGACGAGGCTAGCCGTGGTCCACCAGGCGGAACATCGTCAGCTTCTGATCGCAGGCTAAACAAAGTAAGGCACTCCGGGCAATATAGAGGATATCTATATGTACAAGATCGCGGGGTTAAAAAGCCTGGGTTTCCAATGATTTGACCGAAGTTTCTGGTGAAATGAGGCTCCAATTGATAAAGTCTCACGGGCCTCTTCGTACTGGCACGTTGCAGATACGCATTCTGCTGCTATTGACCGCCGCCGCATCCTCGTGCCGGCGGGAAAAAGTCCGCCTCAGGGTTCTATGACATCATACCAACTTATCACGGAGTACTAGTTAGTTACAGCAACAGTTACATCAACAACAAACTACTCCGGAGTCTTGCTTTCTTTCTAAAATTTCCATATTAATAGACTTCCTTTACCCTTCCCATATTCTATTCTAGCTTCCCGTGCAAGCTACCTCTCGCAGTAATACAATGTCCCGCAGCCTCGGCATTGACGAGCTGAACAATCTAGGTTAATATGCATTGCGGCTGAATCTGATAACTTCGAGGACTACGGGGTATATACGCACTCTGTATAGGTAAGGCCACGAGCAACAAAAGCAGTGTGACGCAAAACCCTGTAATACTGTGGTTATAGTGACCATGGGTGCATTCGCTTGGTTGAAGAGATAACCATTTCGCGGGTCATATCGATGAAGCATATCTGAGACCAACCGTAAATCCCAGAGTATGTGCTTGTCATGAGTGAGATTTAGCGACCTAGAAGAGTGAGATCAGATAGAGGCATTACTGTCTGTGACTCTGTGCGCATGTGTGAGCACTGCGTAGTCATCATCTGAATATAGATTTGCATTTCATGTTGGCAAGATCAATAACACGAGCTAACTCAAGTCCGCGAGATTCTTGAAGAAAAGAGATGACCCGGGTTAAGAAAAATCATGCTCTTCGAATATGGGTTCTTTTCTTGTTAAAACTGAACAAGGGAGTTAGGGCAGGAACAATCTTGAAGTGCCTTGCTGGGCTCCGAGCAAATGATTAGGATGGAATCCTCAAAGCGCAAGGAGCGGTACTGAACCACATCAAGAAAATAATAGACTTCAGGATAGGCTAGTTAGAACAGTTCTTGCCCCTTCAGCGGAAAACTAGAAGTTCTTCAAGGATGGACGATGGATCGTTGTTGCGATAACAAACAAGCCAAGACATGTGACACCAGCGCAGATCTACCTCAGCACAGCACCTTCAACTTGTTCTCCGCAAAGCCTTCTTTTTCCTCCCCATCCTCAACATCAACCTCAACATCAACATCGGTTTCCGTCATAGGTTTGCGTCCCTTCCACCCAAAATAGACCGCCTCTATCACTGTCACCACTGAGCGAAAATCTCACATCCCATCCTCACCACAACCACCCACCGCCATAATGTCAAACAACCAGTCCCAGGACACGAAAGCCGCCGAAGCTTCGCAACAGCCCCAGCAGCAGAAACCCACTGTGCTAGAGGAAGACGACGAATTTGAGGACTTCCCTGTTGAAGGTAGGAGCTGTTCCCTTTCTCGTTTCATTCTATTCCGATTCGAACCACGCTCCCCGCCCCGCTCAGCACTGCGAGGGTTCCAACAGCAAGAACCGGAACGGGATGATTAGTTTAAGAAATCAAATTGGTCAGAACACGAAGCTAACAATTTCCATATACATAGACTGGTCCGAGAACGAAACCGAACAAGTCTCCGGCTCAACCGCAAATGGGAATAGTGTTCACCTGTGGGAGGAGAGTTGGGATGATGACGACGCCGCCGAGGACTTTTCGAAGCAGTTGAAGTACGTTTTTCCATATCTTTCCACCCACTATTCCAGTGAAATCCGTGTTTTCTCCCGGTCTAGTTGGTTTGGCTAGTGCTGACTATCGTCTCAATGGTTATAGGGAAGAACTCAAGAAAGTCGACGCCTCGCGCTGAGTTGGTTTGATGGGTTGCATAGTCGGTTACTTCACCATGATTGAACTAGAACAATGACAATAACATCGATTCGATGACTGGTTCATCGTCCTGTATCTGCATCGAAGATCCTTAAAAGGAGTTTATGATACCTATGCAGACGTAGACTGCAGGCCTCTAATCGCGACGGGATTGATTGTCTTCACGAATCAAACAGGCTTGCGGAGTCGTCTAGCAGAAAGACTCGATCTGCGATTGCTACACTGCAGTCATCATATATGTGTCCAAGGAATTGTCTCAAGCATTCCAAATTCATAAACCTTGGGCTAATTACACCAACATCATTGAAGGATTTGATGATTTCCATCACAATTTAGGACCCGTAGCTGCATCAAGAACCCTGAGTTAGAATCTCACATAGAAGACAGTAGATGAAGTATATTTGAATATATTATTTAACGTCATGGTACATTACATTCATTGCTAGGGTGGACCAAACCCCCATATAAAGGGCATCCATCACCCAGTGTCCAAAGGAAGAAAGGCTGATGATTTACCTACTTGACAGAGCAGACACACCAGGCAGGTCCTTGCCCTCCAGGAGCTCCAGTGACGCACCACCGCCAGTAGAGACGTGGCTGAGCTTGTCCTCAACGCCGTACTTAGCGGCGACGGTAGCGGTATCACCGCCCCCGATGATAACGATGGAGCCGCTCTGGGCAGCAGAAACAGCAGCGTTAAGAGTGGCCTCGGTAGCATTTGCGAAAGCCTTTAACTCGAAGACACCGGGGGGGCCGTTCCAGAGAATAGTCTTGGCTTCGGCAATGGTGGTCTTATAGGACTCAACGGACTTCTCACCGACGTCGAGACCCATGTATCCGTCGGGGATACCCTGCTCATCCGTGGCATAGCCGACCTGTGCGTCGGCGGCGAACTTGTCGGCCGTGACATAGTCAACGGGTAGGACGACCTTCACGTTGTGCTTTTTGGCCTTCTCCATGATATCTCCCACGATCTTGCTTCCGGCTTCGTCAAAGAGACTGTTTCCGATCTTCACACCCTCGAGGGTCTTCTTGAAGGTGAAAGCCATGGCACCGGTGATGATGAGGCTGTTGACCTTGGGGAGGAGGTTGTCGATGAGCTGGATTTTGTCGGAGACCTTAGCTCCTCCAAGGATGGCGAGGAAGGGACGCTGGGGCGACTCAAGGGCCTTAGCGAAGTATTCGAGCTCCTTCTTCACGAGGAAACCGGAAGCCTTCTGGGGGAGGTCGACACCGACCATGGAGCTGTGAGCACGGTGGGCGGTTCCGAAGGCGTCGTCTACAAGCCCAGTCAGTATACTGCTCTGTCGCTAGTCTTGATATAGCACTCACTGATGTAAATATCACCGAGAGCAGTCAATCCCTTGCGGAACTCCGCAACCTTCTCCTTGTCGGCCTTGACCTTCTTGCCCTCGGCATCCTTGGAGCTTCCCTCCTCTTCGGCGTGGAAACGCAGGTTCTCGAGAAGAATGACTTCGCCGCCGGAGGCCTTGTTAACGGTCTCCTCGACCTCTTTGCCAACGCAGTCCTCGGTGAACGTGACACTCTTGCCGAGAAGCTTCTCTAGCTCCGGCACGACAGGCTTCAAGCTGTACTTCTGAGTCTTCTTGCCATCGGGACGGCCAAGGTGGGACATGAGGATAACGGCTTTGGCGCCATTGTCGACAGCATACTTGATGGTGGGCAGAGCACCGGCGATACGTTGGGGATTGGTCACCTTAGTGCCATCGAGGGGGACATTGAAGTCGACCTAATAGGAGCCTCAATGTTAGACGGATCAAATAGAAGATAGGTAGGCCAACGTACTCGGATCAGGACACGCTTGTCCTTGAGATCCACATCTGTGATAGCAAGCTTGTTGGAGAGAGACATTTTGGAGGTTGGGAGTTTTTGGATTGACAGGTACAGGCGGAGGGAGGGATCAGGGATAAATAGGCTTCACAAGTACCTTCAGGAGAAGAGAACGCTGAAACCGTATCACGGTGAGTGATGGCGGGGTAGAATTATGAAAGCTGCCGTTTGTTTTGGCGGCTTGGTGGGGCTTCCGGTGAAGGTGCAAGATTCAAGACGCTCTCGGGCTGATGCGGGACTGATGTCAACGTCTGATCGATGACGGAATGCTTCGGGCCTCAGGGGAGAACTTTGAGCCTACTCTAGAGTCTGGAATACCTGCATCCTTGATAGCCTCGGATCGAGCAGCTCACCTTCGATCCCTCAGCAGCCGTTGCTTTTTCGTCCTCAGGGTCCTAGTTCCCTATCCAGTGTCTTCATGCGGTGATCTCCGACTACACTTGCATTGATGAGTCTAACAAATAGCATCGTATAATTTCCGTTGTCTGTTCCGTGATAACGTTCAAAATTTCGCCTGTAACCCTTTTAACCTTGCTGGATCATTTAGGAAACATTCCTGAAACAAAACACCTGAACACCACCCCAAGATGGCACGATTGGAACCGGGTTTATAACGCCAAGTAAGCATTTTAACAACACATGAGATACTAACTGGGTAAGACATCAGGGAAAGAAGAATGTGGCCCATATAGCAATGGAGCGCCAGCCAGCGGCTTCCTTATGTCTGTAACCTTGATAGAAATACGGGTAGAGACAATTGGCAAAAAAAGCAGCTGCAATGCTTGTCCCCGACGCTGGCGCTGACGGGTTTGAGCACAGGTTGCATGTGAGTATGGTCGGTATGTTTATTCCTGTTCGGCGGAGTTTGTAAGGGATAGGTACGCAGTCCAAGCAATACCGACTGTAGAGACGAATGGCTGCAAAAGTATTAGCCAAGGACACGAGAAGCCTGGAAGCAATAGCTCACAATCTGGAATTGAATAGGAACCACTCGGAAGTTCAAGATCTGAACCGCAGGCCAAAGTACGAAGTTTGCCTTCAGAGTTGGCAAGTAAACGTCTTGAAACTTGCGAGTCAGGGCTCGCTTTCCACCACCCTCGGCAATGGTCATGAATGAGAAGAAACACACCAAACCTATAGACATATTAGTCACGTTAGACAATCTCTCATTGAGTCTATGTCCATACCAAAAGGTGCGAAGAGAAGCTGGTCGAAGGCAACCCGCTTCAAAGCAGACATGGTGGGATTCTTCTTGGCCAGAGGGAATACCCTCGACAGGAAACCGAACCATTTGAATTGAATCGGAGCCATGAAGAAACCATACGACATAAACCGAGTCAGTCGCTCGAAGTCGAACGGTGGAGGCATATTCCTCGCGTGCCCCAACTCCCCAATCGCCGGTGGCTTTTCTTTTTGAAAGTCCTGGAACTCGATCGACATCAAGTCATCACTAGGCGCGCCTACTCTAACTCTGAATGCTGTAATCAACTGCGCAACAGTGTCTGCAACTCCGCCTAAGATCTGTACCATCCATTAGCTAAATTCATGACCAAAGGGGATGGAGAAATGGGAATCGACACAGCCACACAATGTCGCTTTGGGCACATCACTTGGACTTGTGATGGATCATTATCAAAGTGCTCACGGGCGAAATGTCTCGAGACCAGGAGAAGGGTCGCCTCTGTCCCAATTTCAAGCCATGATCAACTCCGGAGTTTCTTCGAGAATCATTTTCATGAACTCTTAACGCAGCCCGTAATGTCGAAAAATGAAGTACTTTTGGCTGAGGATGTGTGTCCGCATCGCTTCCCATCGCATCAACGAAGTCTTACCGCATTCGTGACCATAGTCGTGAGGACCGGCTTCTCCGAATAGTAGGAGTTGAACTTAGCCGCCAACCTTGTTGCCGCCGCCATCTCGATCAGAAATATAATAGTATGTAATAAAGGCTATTTCAAGAGAACGATCATTAGTATATAGACGCCTCGAAACATTTAGGTGCAGCTAGATCCGTGGGGCGAAGGAGCGCGAGCAGAAAGCTAGCAACAATGAAACACGACCTACCAAGCGACCGTATATGTATCTCCTATTCAACCCATCCAAAACTTTGCGGGGAGTTCCGGAAAACATGTCGAGGTTAGCAGGAAAAGAAGCTAATAATATAAGGGTGGAGGTGATGAACGAAGGCGAGGTCGAAGAACCGGTCGGCGACAGTATGACGCAAAGTGAGTTCAAGGACAAGAAAGGAGGACAATCTTAAGTGGACTGTGGATGTGACCCAGTGCGGCTGGGGCCCAGACTCCCAGAGTGCCGGTGACGATATATAGGATCAGCGAATTATGATAAAGGATACAGCTGATCAAAAGAAGACTGACTCTCTGCGTTTGTGTGTAAGTGTCAAAAGTCCAGAGGAAGTCTTGAAGTCGGAAACGACCCCTCCCAGAGAGAACGTAACTAATGTACTCCGTAAGATCCGCCGTTCATCCGCCCAGGTTGCCCTGCCGCTTGGCTGTTCTCACTTCTCAGTACAGTGTTCTGCTCTGCGGCCTGCCACTCCTTCTCCGCTAATTGTATTAGTCAAAATTTTCTACATTAATGTATTTAATCCATAGGATGTCGATCTCGTTTGAGGCTTCAGTGTGGATTCCGGCAGCTGGGTTATTAGATACATCATAGAACCTATTTTACAATTGTATAAGAAGCACGGAATAAGATGCAAGACCAACTCGTAAATTTCCGGTATCGTAATGCGGCTTTCATAAGTTAGTAGGTCACTGGATGACACCTAACCTATACCCCATGTCCAACGGACAAGATATCCGGGAGATCCCTGATATCAGTTGTTTCGTTGCTATTTACGTCTATTAGGCGGATCGATTCCAGTCGCAAAGATCCCACCGCCAGGGGGAGGAACTTCAATTCAGTAGCGTAACAAGTCCCAGGTAATAGAGGGCTAAGGGGAAACAATGGTTAGCCATTTCTTGTAGTAATACCACGCAAGAGGGTAAGACCTACCCAACACGAACATCTGTACTCAGACAGACGAGGTCTGCTTCCTGGCCGGCCACGCTCTTCTGCATGGCGTGGACGATATTGTCGTCTGTCACTGCTTCTGCAACTTGATCGCTCCTGCGATTCGTCATTGACGAGGAGGACGGCCGGGCCACATGCCCCCTTGTGGTTACCTTTCGTCGGGGTATAGCAAGCATAGCGAATTTGCGAGGTGTTGTAGAGCGATTCACAATGAAAACGCTCCAAGAAAATAATTTCCCAACTTCCACGCTAGGAGGCCCGGAGAAGGACATCGTTATACCCATATCTGTAGCCGAATACGCCCTTTCCCTCAGGGAAGCTTTGTTCGGCCGCCCAGCAACAGTCCCAGTGCCGGGTTGGCCTAGGATGGTTGAAAGACTTGTAGGGCGATTTACGCGCTGCAACGCCTGGCTTGGGCCACCAAAGTTTGGATTCAAAGCCATCGAGAAATCAATATTCGTAGTCCATTGCATCATAATACGTGGTTTGCAATTATCCGATACCTTTATCATGGCTTCCAAAGAGATATCCAACGTGCTTACCATTACCGTAGTTGAAGGGTTCGCGTCCGGTCCATATTCCGGAGTCAGTTTATAAATCAGAGTGACATCGTCTCGCGGGTAACACTGGACCGGCGGAACAAGCCCAGGCACATCTGTCAGGATCTCAATCGACCCATCCGATAACCGAAGATCCGCCTTGTCCAAAATCACCTCACAGTCAAAAAAAGGCGTGACTTCGAAATCAAGGCTTGCGATGGTCGTTGGCCGACCGGAGAATGAATTCAATCTAGAATATCGTATCCTTGCACTTGCAGCGGGTACTATTCGCATGGGATGGCCTGACTCTTGTAGAACGTTGTATATGGGATCCTCGCTATATTTCGCAGGTACAACTCGCAGCAGCCTGGAAGCCGGCAGAAAGGGGTCTTTGTGACTAAACGTTGGATCTCTTGACAGAGGTTGCAGGACGTTGGTTGATGCGGGGACCAGAGACGGTAGGTATACGTCCTCACGAGAGTCGTGTTGTCGAGTCTCGGCTGGGTTAAGGCTAGCAGAGGCAATAAAGATTATGGAAGGATGTTGGATGCGGATACGAGGACGTTCTATGAAGTCGCGGTTAGTCTAGTACTCAGAACAACAGGGTCAGGGACTCTTACTCAGAAAAGTCTCAATGCTCCAGATAACATACACATGGTTCCCTTCCCCCGCTTCCCCTTCGAACTCATTGACAACCACAAGAGGGTCCGCCTGTGAATCTACAACCCCTGAAAATATCAAGTCTCGCGTCGGTGTCGGGTTTTCTGCAACGGCCTCCGCAGGGTCAATGGCAAAAGCATCAAGCCGTATCTCAAGGTTCTGAAGGTGGGACTTCAAGCTATTCTGCGAACAATTGGCGAGTCTCAGGACAATGCGGGCAGTACAGAACTCATCTATATTAAACTATATATGAGTAAGAGAGAAGCTCGGTGGGACAGCAGATTCCAACTCACCGAAGAACAAGAGAGACCGCTGGGGTATGTAGGAAAGAACGGATGATAGATCGTCTGCGCCCTCTTCAAGCGCTGATGTCAACGCTGCTTCTAGATCAATGTCTGAAGCATGCGGGACAACTGTATCAAGAACAGTATGCCTCAGGAATTCCCCAGGGACGTCAAGGCTCGGCATACCGGAAGCGACAGTCGCATATCCACCTATAGCGCGGCCAGGAAATAAGGGCGAGTTTATGAGAGGAAATAGGTATAGAAACCATACATTCACAGGAGTAATGTCACATTCGACGATCATGTTGCTTCGGCGTTGGGATGGGGATGTTATGCAAACGAGACAAACAGACGATCTCCGGATTCGCGCGACGCCATAATTTCCCCCGAACCTCATCAAGCAAAGCAACTAGCAGCAACAACCTAAATTTGGGCGCAGAATGAATCCTATAAATGCGCCTTCAGGCCCTGCCGCATTATGGCAGGAGGCTCGCAATGCCGAAGGCAGAGTTTATTACTACAATGTCCAGACCAAAGTAACCCAGTGGGCGAAACCCGCCGAATTAATGAACCCTGTTGAGGTTGGTATAATCCTTATGTTCTCGTTTGGTTCATTTGCTGACTCTTTATGATTTATAGCGAGCACTAGCCAATCAGCCATGGAAAGAATATTCGGCCGAAGGTGGACGAAAGTACTGGTACAACACCGAGAGCAAGCAGAGTACGTGGGAGATACCAGAGGTATACAAGAATGCATTAGCACAGGCTGAGACTCAGGCACCACAGCCTCCACCTGCTGCGTAAGTGATCAAGTTTTATCGGACACGTCTATACCGTATTGACATTTTTATTCCTAGGGCCCCAACATTCGTTGCCGGTGGAGTCAGCTCCTTCTCTGCGCGCGATCGTGACGATTATGACCGAGGATATAGCGACCGCCGTGGAGGCTTCGGAACTGGTGATTCCAATGGCATTGCCGCTGGTTCCATGCTGGGGACCACACAAGATCCGGAGTATGGATCCCTGGAGGAAGCTGAGGGGGCTTTCATGAAGATGCTCAAGCGGCACAATGTCCATCCCGATTGGACATGGGAGCATACCATGCGCGAAACAATCAAAGATCCTCAGTATCGCGCTCTGAAAGATCCCAGAGACCGCAAGTCGGCTTTTGAAAAATACGCGGTTGAGGTTCGCATGCAGGAAAAAGACAAGGCGAAAGAGAGATTCGCTAAGCTCAGAGCAGATTTCAATACTATGTTGAAACGTCACCCTGAAATCAAGCATTATAGCCGATGGAAAACAATTCGGCCTATCATCGAAGGCGAAGCCATTTTCAGGTCGACCGACGATGAGAATGAGCGGCGACAGCTCTTTGAGGAATACATCTTGGAGCTCAAAAAGGAGCACGTCGAAAAAGAAGGCATTGTCCGCAAAGCCGCTTTGGACGACCTCGTGACTATCTTGAATACTTTGAACCTCGAGCCATACACCCGCTGGTCTGAGGCTCAAGCAATCATCCAGTCGAATGAGAAAGTCCAAAATGATGATAAGTTCAAGTCTCTCAGCCAATCTGACATTTTGAATGCGTTCGAGAACCATATCAAAACCCTTGAGCGTGCCTTCAATGACGCGCGTCAGCAACAAAAGGCCGCAAAGGCAAGGAAAGAGCGTCATGCCCGTGAACAGTATATCGAGCTGCTCAAGGAATCGAAATCAAAGGGTATAATCAAGGCTGGCAGCAAGTGGATGAATGTTTGCCCATCAATTCGTGAGGATCCGCGTTACCTTGCGATTTTGGGCAACTCGGGCTCGTCGCCCATGGATCTCTTCTGGGACATGGTTGAGGAAGAAGAGCGATCACTACGTGGGCCACGTAATGATGTCTTGGATGTTCTCGATGTGAGTATCACGGATTTTTACTCAAGTAAACACAAGCTAACGTCTGCTTAGGACAAACGATTCCAAGTCACTTCCAAGACTACCTTCGAAGAGTTCAACTCCGTCGTGCTTTCTGATCGCCGGGCAGCGAACATCGACCCGGAGATTCTACAGGTCATATTCCAACGCATCCAAGAGAAGGCTTTCCGGAGAAATGAAGAGGAGAAACACGCAGCAGACCGCCATCAAAGACGGGCTGTGGACGCCTTGCGCTCCCGCATGAAGCGTCTAGATCCTCCTATCCGCTACACTGACACCTGGGAGCAGGTGAAGCCCAGGCTAGAGAAATATGAAGAATACAAAGCTCTCGAGTCCGAGGACCTCCGCCAAACAGCCTTCGACAAGGCCATCCGCCGCCTAAAGGAGAAGGAAGAAGATGCAGAGAAGGACCGCGAGTCTCGCGACAGAGATCGCGGAAGCCGGCGTGACCATCACCATGACCGTGAGCGCGAGCGCGATCGTGATCGTGATCACCGCAGTGGCCACTCATACAGAGGCGAGCGCCGCGGAACATCCAGCCGTCAAAGTCGAACCCCCGAGCCAGACGCCTACGAAGCCGACCGTCGCAAGGCCCAAGCGGACCGCGAGCGATCATACCGCAAGACTAGCGGCCTATCTCCCGTCCGAGAAAGATATGATGAGCGCGACCGTGACCGAGATCGAGAACGTCGGGACCGTGACCGCGAAAGAAGCACCCGATCCCTAAGCCACTATGACCGCGAGCGCCGCGATCGCGAAGAAGAGCGGGAACGCCTCTACCGAACCCGCGGCGACCCACGCGGTAGTCGCGACGAGCTTGACTACGGCGGTGATGCTCACAGCACCGTCAGCACCGACCGGAGACGTAGACGCGACAGTGACACGGAGAGTGTGACTAGCCGCGCAACTAAACGGTATCGACGCGATAGCCGTGATCGCAGCAAGGGGCCCAGTGCAAGAAAAGACAGGGACCGTCGGGAGCGGACGCCTGCCGCCGCCACCGCTATAGATGAGGCGAAGGAGGAAAAGGCCGTGCATTCTGGTAGTGAAGAGGGGGAGATTGAAGAAGACTAGATGTGGTCTAGGTTGATGCGATATGATTTTCAGTGTCCCGGGGAATCCTGTTCTCAACTTGTGATGGCACAGTGGCTAGGTAAAGTGTGCTGCTTGCATAGCTTGTATAGCAAAATAACTATTTGTTTGGGCAAATTTAGTAGTATGTATATTTCTGCGAGCATGCCCCCTGTCTAATAATGGTAAACTCAAAACCTAAGGCGCGTGCATGGAGCCAAGTTGGAAATACTCCTCAGGACAAAAGGTATATATCTACTACAGTATGCTTCATAAAATACATCAGAATATCACGAAGACTTAAGACTCATAACTAAGGTATGGATTTCTCTCGACTGAACTCATAACATATATACGTATAAGATGGTTGACGATAAACCAATTATGGTCGTCGTCGTATCGTTGAGAAAAACTTTTGAAACAGGCTCAACTCCAACGAAGAGACAGAATGATAATATCGCTAACCCATGATGGAAACCTTGACCTTGTTTTTAAACACCGAGGTCTTCAACTCGTATCATCGTGAAGACCAAACAATACCTATATGTTCAATGTGCAATTGTAAACACAGGTGCATGGGAAGGAGCAGTCAGAGGCAATGACGAAGAGCGAGGATCGATTTCTTCTCTTGGGGATGGATCACCCTGCAAGCAGGAGCGATTATCGTCTAACCACTTACACCTCACGGTATTCGAGAGAGGGTAGTAAAGACGATACTGCCTTGAGTTGAGCCAAGGTTCTCCACCCGCATACCGTCCTCTTCATCCTCCTCCTCATCCGCTTCCTCCGCATCACTGAAATGTTCACCGCGGCCACGGGAACACCGCTTCGTTAAAGTCGCCGAGGCCTTAGCGACGCCGAAGAACGCCCCTAACCGATGGATTCTCCTATGCCTGCGACGCCACTGTTGTCGCTGGTCGGAGTCACGGCCATCACGTCTGTGAGGCACGCGATCATGTTTCTTTGGAATGCCCTCTTCATTTCTCTTCCTCCAGGAAGTACTGTAACAATCCAAGTTAGTGCGGTTCACCACATAATCAAAATTGCAAGGATACTCACAAAGTTTCCATTCAACTTTTGTTCCTGGTCCATTTGACTCTTGTACTTGTTGATACGAGGGCGGTAGCTGTTGGGGTCACGACGGAAGGTAACGTCTAGGTTCCTCAAGAACGTGTTACATCCAGTGACCAGAGATTCCGGAGTGTTGGCGCGCGCATCAACAGACGGCTGGCCGTCGAACACAATGACACGATCTGCAAGATATGTGGCCATGATGAAATCGTGTTCGACGATGAAAGCAGTCTTCTTCGTGTGCATGATGAAACGTTTGATGACCTTAGCTGCCACGATACGCTGTTCGGAATCAAGGTAAGCACTAGGCTCGTCAATGAGGTAGATATCGGCAGGCATTCCGAGCGCCAACACAATGGCAACACGCTGAAGTTCACCACCTGACAGATTCTGGACTTCCTGATCAATGAAGTCATCAATTTTGAGAGGCTTGTAGACGTCTGTCTGGAACTGAGGCGACAAGAAAGCAGCCTTGATCCGCTTGAAGAAGAGCTGGCGGACGGTTCCTTGATACTTGGGAGTGATCTTTTGAGGCTTCATGCTGATGTTCATGCGGGGAACTGACGCATTGTTATCGGGCTTCTCGGCGCCCGCAAGCATTCTACAGAAGGTAGTCTTTCCGGTTCCATTCTCTCCCATCATGACCACGATTTCGGAATCGGTGAAATCACCGGAGTCGATCTTTAGATGGAAGTTGCCGAGGGTCTTTTCCATGTTAGGGTATCGGAACGCGCGAGCCTTGTTGATTACAAAGTCGTCACCGGCTTCGGCAAGACGGAAAGTGAGGGATTCATCTCGGAACCGAAGGTTTTCTGTTGGAATGTGACCGTCCAGGAAAATGTTGATACCTTCGCGCACCGAGGCCGGTAGTGTGACGACACCATAAGCAGCGGGTTTTCCGTATAACACGCAGACGAAATCGGAAAGATAATCAAGGACAGACAAGTCGTGCTCAACGACAATAACGTAATCGTCAGGGCGCAGAAGACCGCGGATCGCGCGAGCGGCGGCCAGACGCTGCTTGACATCAAGGTAGGAGGAAGGCTCGTCAAACATGTAACTTTCGATTCATTAGCATCCCGATTTATAGCCTCCTCAAGCTCGAGAAACTTACACATCAGCCTTCTGCACGCAAACTAGACCAATGGCGAATCGCTGAAGTTCTCCTCCGGAAAGATGATCAATGTCCCGGTCCTGAACCTGCCTGAGTTCTGCAGCGCAGTTAGAGAAGGTGTGATATTCTGATGAAGACATTCCATACCTAAATCATCCAAGATTTCATCCATGTTATCCATTTGAGCGCGGGCTTTAATGAGATCTCCGACGTTTTTGACGGGGCCCTTCACGGCTCGAGGGATCTGATCAACGTACTGAGGCTTTACCACGGCCTTCAGATTATCTTCCAAAACCTTTGTGAAGTAGTCTACATACGTCAGAGACAGCATTTGAAGATAAAGGATTCAAAAAATAACTTACTTTGCAATTCGGAGCCACGGAAGTATCGTAGGATTTCTTCCCAATCGGGTGGGTTGTCATATCGTCCAAGATTGGGCTTCAACTTGCCACTGAGAATCTTCAACGCAGTGCTCTTTCCAATACCGTTTGTTCCGACAAGACCGAGCACCTGACCGGGACGGGGCATAGGAAGACGGTGAAGCTTGAAACTGTTGGCGGAATAACGGTGGGTGACTTGGCTTTCCAAATTGGTCGGCAAGTTGATGATATGAATCGCACCGAAAGGACATTTTTTCGGACAGATACCACAACCAATACAGAGAGCCTCTGAGATGAAGGCAACTTTAGACTCGGGAGCGACCTCAATGCAAAGTTTTCCGGTACGGACAACGGGACAGGACTTTTTGCATTCCTGACGACATTTCTGTTGTAGACAAAGGCCACGTTAGAGATAAAATAAACAGAAGAGGTCTCAGCTTGAAGGCATCACTCACCTTTGGTTTGCACTGTAGGGGACGCGTGTAGAATAAGTATATAACGCTCAGCCATAATTAGCGGGGCACTCGAGACTCACTTTGTCAGTGCTGACAATGGCAATTCTATAAAAAAGAGACAAAAGGTTAGTACACAGTGCCAGAACCATTAAACGGCTGCTATCTTACCTGGTAAGCTTGTCGGACATGGTGCTTGATGGCCACTGGAGAAGCAGATATACTGATGGCGAAAGGACAAAGACAAAGTCAGAGATTCGACCAGCGCGATAGGCTCTATTCGGCGACGACTGTGCTGGCCTGGAGTGATGCCAAATATCCGCGCAGCACCTGTAGATTCGAAAGAGACGTTCAAAGCGTGGATTCGGCGAGGGAGAGGGGCTCTCAAGAGAAATCTATGCCAGGCACTATTGTGGGCACCGCTTTGTGCCTCAGGCATCAGTTTGAGGTTCTGCATTATTTCCTGAGCACCTCATTGGGTAGATGAAAGTTGCTGCGGCAGGCAGAATGATCCGTGCCGAAACTCACGTGACAGCCACAGCTCACTAGTCCGGAAATGGTCTCGCTTGGGAAGGCGCTATTCCACATAGGGCCTGGTATTAAGCGGCGGCCTGACGGCTCAGGCCAGCAGACAATCCCTTCGCTGTGACTCGCTCATCCCCCAAGCCGGACGTACAACTCTCTTCCCTCTAACACTCCCTCTGAGTCCCTCATCATATTCTCAGCGCTCCCATCATTCCTTTGCTGCTCTCCACCGTTCACATCCCACCCCCTCCTACTCCCCCACCTTTTCTTTTACTTTTTCACAATTCTTTTTCTTATTTTGCGGTGATCAGGGGTCACCAAGCTATGGATTGTAAGTAATTAATTTCTCTTCTCGCGGTTCTCTCGGTCGTGTCCTGGTACTGTCGCTGGAGTACTTGTCTACGGCCTCGACCCACCCCAGATTCAAGAAATCTGCTCCTCTCTTGGGAGTCAGGGTCTTTTGGATCTTTTAAGGCCGAAATTAGCCTCTATTGCACTCGCTAAATCTGATTTCCCCTTGATTCTCGTCCTACGGTCGCTGTTTCTCTCATCTGTCCGTTCCGTCGCGTCTCATCTAACCCATCATCAAAATCGTGTCAATGCATCATACCTTCATCTCCTATTCCATTCTCGGGGTCTTGTAGCTTCTAATTCCCATGAACTGGGTCGCATAATGCTGCTCTACGGTCTCCTGTGTCTTCTAGCCTTGTCCCAGCTTGTACCGAGCTCCAATGCTAATGCGTATCTTCATCTACAGCAACTAGCATGGTGATCCCATCTACCTCCGAACCCGGGGTCACGAGGGCCTTCACCAATGGGTATTCGGTGTCTGCAGTCTCTCATACTGCTGGCTTCACAGACGGCATAGTGTCGAATGACAATGGGAGCACCATATCTCATTATCCCGAAGATGATGCTGTCTCCGAGTCCTCCGCCGATGCAGATCCCGCCGACGATTCATATAATTCCGAATCTCACGATGCAGAGGGAGATGATGATGACTATGGGATGCAAAACAGTGTCAGAGCTGGCAGTCCATCCATTGCTGAAAATTCTTCCTCACCTGAACCCACACGAGGCACGAAGCGCAAATCACCGTCTGTCAATGATGCGGAGTATATTCGACAGCATCCTGACCTCTACGGACTCCGTCGAAGTGGGCGCTCCCATCCGACACGCAAATTAGCCGACTCTTCCTCAGACGAAGACTCCGATGACGTGGCACCTCGTTCTAAGCGTCAACGCCCTATCCCCTCACAGCTATCTTCCAAAGCCCCCTCACGATCCGCAACTCAATCAACATACTCTGATGATTCGGGTAGCGATGAATACGGTGGCAATCGTTCCCGTGCGAACAAGACAAAACGCCGGCGACTGCTTCAGTCGTCCGCGTCTAATGTTCCCTCTCATGCCGAGGTTCGCTTTTCGACAAGAAATGCTGCTAGAGTTTCAAATTATAATGAAGATGACGATGATTCCATGTTCGAAGACAATGTAGACGACACAACGTCAAACTACTGGGTGAACACCGAGGAAGATGATCGACCGGCCGTGGACGTCGTGCTTAATCACCGTCCGAGACCCGATGTCGATCCGAGTGACCCCGACATCGATCGTCATCAGTTCGAGTTTTACATCAAATGGCAGGGGAAGTCTCACTACCACGCAACGTGGGAGACAACTGAAAGTCTGGCAAACTGCCGGAGTATGCGTCGACTAGACAATTACATCCGGAAGACCCTCACCGAAGATTTACGCTTGAACTATGATGATGGCGTGCCTCCCGAGGATCGAGAGAAATGGAACCTCGACCGTGAACGAGATGTAGATGCCATTGAGGACCACAAGAACGTTGAGCGGGTGATTGGAATGCGCGAAGGGGATGATGGCACTGAGTATCTGGTGAAATGGAAGCGCCTTTTTTACGACTCCTGTACATGGGAGAGCGAAGAGTTGGTTAGTAACATCGCTCAACGAGAGGTAGACCGGTTCTTAGATCGTTCTTCACGGCCACCCGTCTCGGATAAAATGGAATCGAACCCTCCCACCCGCAGGCAGTTTGAACCCATCAAAGGAACGCCAAACTTTTTACAGAACGGCGAGCTCAAGGAATTCCAAGTCAAGGGTGTCAACTTCATGGCATTCAACTGGGTCAAAGGGCGCAATGTCGTCCTCGCAGATGAAATGGGTCTGGGGAAAACCGTACAAACCGTCGCCTTTATCAGCTGGTTGCGCCATGTTAGGCGCCAGCAGGGGCCCTTCGTGGTTGTCGTCCCTCTGTCCACTATGCCTTCCTGGGCTGAAACTTTTGACAATTGGTCCCCCGATCTGAACTATGTCGTCTACAACGGCAACGAAGCCTCTAGAAACGTTCTCAAAGAACATGAGCTTATGGTGGATGGCAATCCTCGGAGACCGAAATTCAACGTGCTTTTGACAACATACGAATATGTCATGCTGGATTCGGTTTTCCTCTCCCAATTCAAGTGGCAATTTATGGCAATAGACGAGGCGCATCGATTGAAGAATCGAGACTCTCAATTGTATGTGAAGCTGCTTGAATTCAAAGCTCCTGCTCGCCTTCTCATAACCGGTACCCCTATCCAAAACAACCTGGCTGAGCTCTCGGCCCTCTTGGACTTTTTAAATCCGGGCATGGTCGATATCGACGCAGATATGGACTTGAATGCGGAAGCTGCTTCTTCACAACTTGCTGAATTGACTAAAGCTATCCAGCCTTTCATGTTGCGCCGAACCAAGTCTAAAGTGGAATCCGATCTGCCACCCAAGACGGAGAAGATTATTCGTGTTGAGCTCTCTGATGTTCAATTGGAGTACTACAAGAATATCCTCACTAAAAACTACGCCGCACTGAACGAAGGAACTCGAGGTCAAAAGCAGTCACTTTTGAACATTATGATGGAGTTGAAGAAAGCAAGTAACCATCCATTCATGTTTCCCAATGCGGAAGACAGGATTTTGGGAGGAAGTCTTCGCCGGGAGGATGTGTTACGGGCTTTAATCACTAGCAGTGGGAAAATGATGCTTCTCGACCAGCTTTTAGCGAAGCTAAAGCGAGATGGGCACCGTGTTCTGATCTTCAGTCAAATGGTCAAGATGTTAGACATTTTGGGAGACTACATGGAATTTCGTGGATACACATATCAGCGGCTTGATGGAACAATACCTTCGTCCTCCCGTCGTCTTGCGATTGAACATTTCAATGCGCCTGCGAGTAGCGATTTCGCATTCATTCTTTCCACACGAGCAGGAGGTCTCGGGATCAACCTAATGACTGCGGATACCGTGGTCTTGTTCGACTCCGACTGGAACCCTCAAGCCGATCTTCAAGCAATGGCAAGAGCGCATCGTATTGGCCAGACAAGACCTGTCAGCGTGTACCGTCTGGTTTCTAAAGACACAGTTGAAGAGGAAGTGATTGAGAGAGCACGCAACAAGCTTCTTCTTGAGTTTATTACAATTCAGAGAGGCGTCACCGACAAGGAAGCGACAGAAATTCAGAATAAAATGGCCCGAGGAGGCATCTCACTTGGCGAGCCGAATTCGACTGATGACATCTCTCGAATTCTCAAGCGGCGTGGTCAGCGAATGTTTGAGCAGACTGGTAATCAAGAAAAGCTGGAGCAGCTTGACATCGATTCAGTGCTTGCCAACGCCGAATTACATCAAACCGAACAGGCTGAAGAAATACAAGCTGACGGTGGCGAGGAATTTTTGAAAGCATTTGAATATGTCGACATCAAGGTTGACGACCTCAGTTGGGACGACATCATTCCCAGGGAACAACTCGAGGAGATCAAGGCTGAAGAAAAGAAGAAGGCCGACGCAAGATACCTGGAAGACGTCATTGAGCAGAATCGACCGCGCAAGCGCTTGGCCGCGGGAGATGAAAAAGAAACCCGCGCGGAACGGAAAGCTAAGAGACAGGCACGAGTGCAGGTCAGCATGAATGATGAAGAAGACGGAGACGACTCGGAAACCAATGTCCAGGTTAAAGATCCCAAGCGACCGCTATTGGAGAAGGAATATCGCCACCTTATCAGGGCGTTCTTACGCTATGGCGACATTGATGACCGAGAAGATGATGTTATTCGCGAAGCTCGCCTCTCTGAACGCGATAGAGATACCGTCAAATCTGCACTCCGAGAGATCACAGATAAGGCTACGACCTTGGTTAGGGAAGATGTGCAAAGGTTAGAAGCCCTCGAAAACGCTGGCAAGGTCCTCACCAAGAAAGAGCGCAAAGCGGTTCTGTTTGACCTCCATGGTGTTAAGCGCCTCAATGCGTATACCATTGTTGAGCGTCCAACCGAGATGCGGCTACTAAAGGAAGCGGCGCTCGCGGTACCCGATTTCAGGAATTTCCGTATTCCAGAGGCAACCAAAGCTCCCGATTATTCTTGCTCCTGGGGAGCCAAAGAAGACGGGATGCTCTGCATTGGTATTTCGCGCCATGGGTATGGTGCCTGGACGCAGATTCGAGATGATCACGATCTTGGACTCGGGGACAAATTCTTTTTGGAGGAGCACCGAGTGGAGCGTAAAAACGAGCGGCTAAATGCAGACGACAAGACTACAAAGTCTCCAGGTGCTGTTCATCTTGTTCGGCGATCTGATTACCTTCTGTCTATCCTCAGGGACAAGTCTAGCAATGGCTCAAATGCTGTCGCGAAGCGAGCCGTTGAGAACCACCATCGCAATGCTCGAAAGGGTAACTCCCGACCACTTGTCAGTGCCAGTCTTTCCGGATCACCGGCGCCGTCCCTCCAACGCAAGGGCCAACGGGAGCAAGATCGAACTCGTCACCGGTCCCATACACACGGAGGTCGAGAAAGCATGGAACGGCATCATACACCGAATCGGGATTCCCGCCCAAAATCTATGCACGAGGGTGACCGCCGCCATCGACCGTCCGATGCTTCTAGTGAGGATGTTCGCCGCCGGAAATTCAGCGAGAACGGCCACTCGGCAAGCAAGGAAGACATGTCACGTCGCTTCTTCAAACCTATCCGTGAGGATCTTAGGAAGGTCGCGGATGTCACCAAGGACAGCTTCCCTAACAAGGTGGAACGCGCCGCTGAACTCCGGCGATTACTCAACAAGATCGGTGACTTCATCAACAGCAATCTCCGAGGGGGCGATGCGGGCTCTCTGACCTCATTAGAAACTCGATTATGGTATGTTGGAAAGCAGATTTGTTCGTAATGATCACTAACACCACTGGCAGGCATTACGTCTCGATTAATTATTGGCCCAACAAGGACGCAGGAGGAGCCAAACTCCAGGAGATGTACCAAAAGCTGGTTGGTGTTCACAAGAAACCGGCCACAAACGGGAACTAGACCTTTCGCTATGTGCAAAAAGCGCTGTTTTTGAATCTGTTTAAACACATCTTTCCTCCTATCATCTGTTCCCATTTTCTCTTCTTATTGTTCCTAAATTATGCATACTACTTGGGAAAGCATGGCGACGGCGTCTGGTGTGGCCTGGTTAGCCTCGGGATTTTCGAACATCATCCCCAGGCCCAGTGGACTTATACGATGTTTGCATGAGATATCTCCTGTTGTTCTTCAATATCTTTTGGCTCTTTTTTCCTTTCTTACTTTTCACTTGCTTGGAATCCATTCCCACCCTTCTTCTTGTTTATCTCATCATATCTCATCCGTTACTATATTGTCTAGACCCGCGTACACCCTTCTTCGCTGGCGTTGGGGTCTGCCGCAGGGATTCGGCTTTCATGTACCTTATCTTTGAATGTCTCTGCCTGAAGGTCAGGGCTAGAGATCATCATGTGTGACTATTCTATTCTAGGTGATATGTTGAAATGCTTGCTAGACCTTTTCATTTCCATGTCTATATACCTTTCATTCTCTTTTTCATGCTTTATGTGTATCATGTCATTGACCGAGTGGTGGCTGGCTACCCGGTTTTAATGTTTCATGGCTCACTCTATATGAGTTTTCTGTATCTTCAATATATATGAGAAATTATAATGAGCTAGGAACTAACTATATCAGTTCGGGGTTCTACTACGAAGTACTATGTAATATGTATAGATCCTGTTGTCGCTGTTGGTACTAGGTTACTAGTATTACATTAAGGTGACAATGATGACGCTGGTACTTCGTCTCGAAAATTGTATCGCAAAAGAGTTGGCGCCAATATGTAATAGATAAAGGAGGTATAGGGTTCTAGAAGTAAGCTGTCAAAGAAGCCGCCGGGTTGATAGAGGTACAGGATAGGAAAGGACGAAGGTTAAATCGAGGTATCGCTCAGTACAAGCCCGTGGTAGGTGAGAGGCACGAGGAACAGGAAATAGAAACATGAAGATAAAGAGCGTCAAGGCGGATTCGACCCCCTGTGACCATTCCCTTCCCCCTGTATCGACATCGATTGCGGCTGTACCTCAGCAACCCTGATACCTGAAGGACCAGGGACTTCAGTGCCCATGAGAAGACTGAAAAGTCGAACCTCCGCATCAATCCAGTCATCGAATACAGCCTCTTTTTCCAGCCACGCTTGTTTCCTCTTTGGCCTGATCTTCTCCCAGTCATTGCGCAAGCCTACTCCTTCCTGTTCTGCCCAGTGGATTTGTCGGCGGAGAAGCCTGTATAGCTGTTGCGGGTTCATCTCGAGCTCGTGGTCGTCGAAGCCAGTGTCGGAGCTGAACTCCGGGATCTCGAATTCATCAAGGTCTTCAGTATCGTTTTCACTGTAGGGTTCTACATCGTCTTTGCGTGGGTGCGATAGTTTCAGTCTGATGCGCTGGACCTTGCCGGCTGGGGTGCCGACCGGCGTGCCTACGGACGAAGGGACGTCGTGGCGTTTCGGAACAGGGTCAGACGGGCGGAGGGCTTCGGTTTCGTGCACCGTTCTCATGTGTTTTGCCAGGGCATCGGAGCGGGTAAAACTGCGATCGCATTCTGTAGGCATGGCGAACATTGCGGTTAGCTTATTGTTACGCAGACACAGCTTGCAAGCAAAGAAGAAGAAAAAGTCGAGGACCGACCAGGAAGCGCGCAGTAGAAAGGCTTCTCCCTTGTATGGCTCCTCATGTGCGCGCGTAATGCGTAGCCGCTTGCATGCGTTTGGCCCTTCCGAGGGCAGTCGGACCATTCGCAGGAATACTTCTTCTGTCGGCTACCGACATGCTCGTTATGAATGTGTTGGACCAGGTCATCCATATTCCCGAAATCTTTAAAATCGCATCCTTCCCATCGACACACGGTGATCTGGTCGTTGCATTGGCCGCTGTAGTCCTCGTCCTGGTTCGCCCCTATGAGTGACAGCGTGTTGGGTGAGTTGGGAACTTCGCCGGACGTATCGGACGATATGGAAGTAGACGGGGACGGGGGCGGAGGTAGCTCATCCTGGAAGGTAGTCGATACGGGGGTGTTACGGTCCCAGGAGGCCACTCCCGTGCGGCGACGCTTTGATGGAGGCATGTTGGCTGCTGGTGGGGAGAACCCCTGCTTAGAGTCGTCGCGATCCGACATATCATCGGAGGCAATGGAGGAAAGGGGGGAGCCGGGAGAATCTGCCATTGGAGATGGTGGAGGGATGAAGACTTTGTTAATGAGCAAATTAATGGGTCAAGGGCGGAGACAAGAGACTTTTGAGAAGATTTTTGGGGGAGTAACCAGAGCTTATTGACGTGATGTTGGCGTCTGATTCTAGAGAAGGGATCGAGTATACAGCATGAGGGCACGTGATTGAGGCTATTTCTTCAAAATCTCTCCGACTTTTTCTTCTACCTTTCACATCTTCTCTCATCATGTCTCATCATGTCTCATCATATGCTACTGTCCGACAATGAAAAAATTGACTGAGTAAGTGGATCGCATACCTTTTACCAAAGAAAATGATGAACGAATCAAGAGTTCTGCAATTCAGACAATCCCCATATTCTTGTGGGATCGAATGTCGACATTTCTACACTTGACCTGATTTACTTTTCCTCCTTGTATTACTTCTCGATGCTGCTGAATCGGGCTAATGGTTGTTCCATGACAGGTCTCATTGCGAATATAACTGTCACACTACCTACCTAACTCGTACGCTCGGCCGCAGTCAGCCAACGAATCCTACAACACTTTGAGGGGAAGAACAATAAGGGAATCTGTGTCATTATCATTCAACCGATCTCTGTGTCTGTCACCTGCATGCCTGAGGAAGAGGTAATGATTTCTTTATTAATCTAGTCACTAACCTTACTTATCTAGTGACAACACGAAGCTATATCCTCCCTGCATCAGTCATCTCGTACAAGGACTGATGCAGGGAGGATATAGGTTGTTGTCGCGAGATAAGGTTAGTGACTAGATTAGTAAAAAAAATAAGCTTGAAGGTAAATCATACTTAAGTGCCGTCATGGATATTTCCCGGATACTTCTTTCTGTAGATCCCGCATCGAGCGCAAGGGGCTCCATTCGGCACGCAATGGATCGATCTCGTTACATTGGCATGGGGTTCTAGGGACTCCTTGCAGTTTGGGTAACTCTGTCGCTTACTGTGTTACCAGAATATGGGACCACCACTCAGGACAATATTTGCGGGATCCCAATTCAGGGCCTCGGCCATGAGATTGATATCTCAGCTTGACTTGTCTCATGACCCTAGCAGGTACCGCGTGGAGACTCGCATCTTATCCCGCCAGTCTGGGGCAGCGTCCGCCGACACTCGCTCTAAAGAGTGTGCTACAGCGGGGATACCACGCTCTACGCGTGTATTGATGAGAACAGGGACAGACTCACCACTCGGTAGTAGTGGCGGTCACATTCATAATCTTCATTCGGAGGAAAAACTTGGGCGGTGTCAATCCTGGCCCGTCGCGCCCCGTCAACAGGTATCGGCCACTGCAGGGGTCTAGACTTCGCCGTCTCTTCCCTTGTCGATAGTCCCGAGCCCGACGCCTTTGGATAGTAACAAATTAGGTATTCATTTCGTATCACAAGTTCCTGCTAACAAGTCAATTGCATTTGTCTACCCGTTGAATATCATTCATATCCACGCTCATCTGAATTAATATTTCCCAGTATCCTCACTCATAATGTTAATCTCTCTCCAATAACCCCAGTAAACAAACCCACCATGATCACCTCGACTTCTACCTCAACATAATCTCATCACTCCCATTAATCGTCTCCCGAAACTTCTTCCTCAACACCTCAAACAAGGTATCTACGAATCCCCCTGGATCCTGAGCAGCACCTGTACTAGCACCAGGACCAGGACCAGGACCAGTATCAGATTGAGAATCAGACCCAGCATGCTGCTCAATCTTCACAGGCTCCTCCGACGCAGTCTGATCATCGTGCGACGTAACCGTATGATTAGCACTATGGCTATCATCAATGACGACCCCATCTTCGGTATCATGCTCCTCCGGCCGCAGCTTGTTGAACTTGTTCAATTCATCCATGCCCAGTCCCGCAAAAATCTGGGAAATCAGGTCCGTTTCACTGGGGATCATGCGCTGTATGCCGATGCAGATGCAGCAGCAGATGCAGATGTTAGTTCGGTGTTTCTTTATCGTGTGTAGCTCATCGAGAGAAAAATGGTAGGGTAGACATACAGGGCCAGGGTCAGGGCCAGGCCCAGGAATCGGCGACCTGGGCTGCAGCTTGATCCCTCCAGGGCTTGGTCCAAGGGCAGGGTTGTTCGCTGCATCTGGGAGTGGAAGTGGAAGGGAAGTCGTGAGCGGGGAGAAAAGTAGGAGGAGTGTAACGAGGGAGGAGAGGAGATGCCCGGATGGCAGCCTTCCTGGTGGTATTGTGCCTTTCATTCCGTTTGTCCAGCGTTAAGATGTTTGTCACTGTACGTATACTATGTAAGGTAAACACGGTGTAGGTGGACAGTACATGGCGATATTCTCTGTTTATGACGAACTTGATTTTGACCCCTTGATATATCTACTGCTCACTCAGTCTGTATGATTATAGGATACTTTGAACTACCTAGACATTCTTTGCTGTCGTGTGGAATGGGGGATGGCATTCTATTTGAATACCAGCGCGTTAAGTAGCATAGCAGATCTCGAAGGACCCTGATATTGTGTTTACCATGCTACGATAGAATGAGTAAAACAAGAGCACGGACATGTCTCACTTGGTCTTCTTTTCCCTCTTTCATCGATGCAAGAATAGAACTTGTCCGCTGTCTCAGGGTCATGCACACTAGAGTATCAACTGTAGCTTAGCTAGGGTTCTTGTTTCATTAACATCGGCATGAAACAAGGGGTGGTGATCTTTTGACTTAACCCCGAGACTTGGATCATTTTCAAGAAGTCTGGTTCAATTTCGGAGGTTTAACTGTGCATGTGATGTGATGTTCCAAAACTTTTAGTAGCTGGTGCTATTATTGAATTATGGAGTGAGGGTATACTTCACCTGCGGAACAGCTCCGCCACCACCCGATGTTATCCGCCATGATCTCAATTCCAATATCAGTTCACAGCCTGAACATCTACAACCTCACCTGAAGCTGATATCAATCTTACTCATATCGCAATACCAAAAAGTTACTCCAATCCAGAATCCCGTGCCAGTGCACCACAATGTCTCAATCTCAATCTCAACCCCAAGCACCAAACCCCTCAAACCCCACCACCACAAACACAAACACAAACACCACAACACCCACTCCCACACAAACAGAACTAAATCCAAACCCAACCACAAACGATAATCCCACCCTGAAATCCCTCTACGATACCGGCCTAGCAACCCGCTGCTCTGTCCTCGGCGATGCCCACGTCTCCAAATCCATCTCCTCCGCCAACGCCTTCACAGCACCAATGCAAGAAATGATCACGGAATGGGCCTGGGGCTCTGTCTGGAACCGACCCGGGCTGGACCGGAAACAGCGCAGTCTCATGAACATTGGGCTATTAATCGCGTTGAACAGGCAGCCTGAATTGGGGATGCATGTTCGGGGTGCGATTCGGAATGGGCTTTCGGAGTTGGAGATTCGCGAGGCGGTTATGCATTCCACTGTTTATTGTGGGGCGCCGGCGGGGATGGAGGGGATGAGGACTGTTGACGCGACGCTTGGGGAGATGGAGAGGGAGGGGGAGATCGTTAGGGAGATTAAGTAGGTTACTCCGTTGGCTTATGTTGCGTTTATTGCGTGAATTGGTGTAGACTAGGTGGGAAGAGTAATGAATTGGCTGGAGGATTGCTTCAGGATATTTGAATATCTTGGATTCCGTGAAGAGCTGAAGAGTATTTGGTATCAAGGAAGTTATGGTCTGAGTGTAGTACATGCATTGTGCCTGCATGTACTTGTGATGTGTGTATGTACCTCGCTCGAGTTGCTTCGAAGCTTGAAGAAAGTCTCAAGGGGCTAAAGAGAGAGAAACAGCGTACTAAATCAGTATGTAGATTGCTGTGTATGCCTGGTGTAGGTAATTGTCAACGTCGATATCGGGGCCAGGACACAAGTATCACACGATTGACGAGTCAATGCATGCACTTAAGTTACACAAGTCATATGGTCATGAGATAATGACTTCAACGAACCTGTTTTCCAGGGCTAGTAGCTCCCTTCACAGAAATGGGGACATCCATATTGCGAAATGTTCCTCAGACAACCTCATCCAGCCTCCAGATGAAGAGAAAACCTAGGCCGGCCATACAATCAATAAAGTGGCAGCTTGCACTAAATCATAGCGGATTTTATATCACACTGCTGACCACCTTATCACTGCATCCAATAAAGGCAGTCGACGGGTTGTACTGGATTTATAAGCCTTGGTGCAAGGAGAGTTTGACCGTCATGTACGTAGGAGCTGCGCCAAATCCCGAGACTTTGGGTCAAACGTACGTACAACGTACGGAGTAGTCGCAGTTTTCCGTGCGGATCTATCACGAAGTGATCAATTTGTCGACAAGTACCAAATTCGGGTAGGCAAGGACGCGACTGATTCCGTATATTCTTGATAGTAGAGGTAGCTCGCAGTCCAATAAAGTCGCGACGAAGATGCAGGAACAGCCAACGGCTTCAATTGCCTTCAGCCGTAGTGGTCCATGTAGACGAATTGACAACGCGTGGCGTTTTGCTGTCATTTGACATGGTTTAGTTAACCCCGAGGCTATTCAACAGCAACAAGCTAACCCCACCTGGCTAGAGATTCGTATGTGCCTACGTAAGTGAGGTACCGGACGAAGCGACACCACCAGACAAGTGCTTCGTGCAAGGCGATGAAGCTTTTCATTTTGGTTGGTTCCTGTGATCTCGCTGGAGATTCAATCTCAGAAGCTCCGGCACTTCTGACTAGTTTGTCACGACTCGCAAGCCGCTCGGGTGGGTGGCAACTGTGCCTTAGTGTAGCCACATCAGGACCCTCGAGGACGGAGAACGGACTGGAGATTGGCCATGAACCTCACATATCCGTTTTGGGATTGGTTGAGGCTGGTGAGTTGCCCTAGAAAGCGCCGTCAATATCGATGAATCTAGAACCCCACTGCGTGACGTCTCCGCTTACGTAGCTCCAAGTGACGAGGCTGCAGGTGCTGTAGAAGAAGGTTAGCGGGTACAATCTTTGAACCACGCGTAGATAGTACAGACTTGTTATATCCATGGGTGTTCATGAGGTGAAGTGAGTATAGAATGGGGCCATGGGTGATGTGCTGATCAGCGTAATCCGGAGTGGTTTTTTAGGGCACAGTGCCGAAAAGCGAGCCGTGTATCTAGGAGTCTAGCAGATTGGTGCTTATCACGGACTCAAATCAGTCTCCACTTGATATCTGCAGAAATCGAAACTCATGACTCCGAGTCATGAGTCTCAGGCTTTCAGCCTTCAAGTTGGTTCAAGTTCAGGAAGAAATTCCAAATCAATAGATTGTGGATTCAGAGAAAAGGTTCGGCTGGTGGTTCCCGTCTCATGTGGTTGACAGTTAAGTCGCCCTCCAGTCCGCAAGCTCCGTATCCATATCCCGCGCACCGAAAGGGCACAGGTGAGATCATGTTTATATTGATCAGTCCATCAAGTTTCACCTTGGTGTCTCACCTGCACATTCTGTCAAACCAAGTTTTAGATTCTCTAAATCCGGTTTAATCCGATCATTATCATGCTGTGGGTAAATGCTGGTGCAGTCCCAAACTTTGACGGGACCCTGAAGATCGCAGCGTGGAAAAGGCCTCATTACCGTATTATTGTATTGAGGTGGTATTGGCCCTGTTTGTCAGCGGAACGGAAAAGATTCCGGTCTCCACGCCAGATCATCCTGATCTTCAACTCTTAAAGCTTTTCACGTTTCTACTCGAGAGATATGCATCGCAAGACTCTCACTCGAGGAAGCTTAGGAATCAGAACAGAACTGAGCCACAATCAACCAACTGGACCATGCCAACACTTTCTGTCTCTGCCACAGCCACAAACGATCTGGGAGGCCCGTCGCCCAGATTCTGTCATCTTCCAAGCTCGTATCCGTACTGGCTCTGCCATTTTTGGCCTGCCAGTCATATTCCGTCTTTTCTTGATATGGATATCTTCGGCCCGGAACCAAGACATGCTAACTCCGTTGGGTCGTTGGCCCCTTAGGGGTCTTTTGCTCTCGCCTCTTTGGTTTCAAGACTGAACCGCTTCCACATGGCCTTCCTTCGAGTGGCTTGAAATTGCAGGATCGGATTGGCGGGCTCTCTGCCTGGCCGCTGTTTCTTGTGCGTGAGTCGAACTCGAAAATCGAATTTTCGGCGGATGGAACTAGGCAAGGGATGTCTACGATCCACATATCTCACCCGGTCCAGGAGACCCTGAGTAAGTTCCAACTGGCGACACTAACAGGGCTCAGGTGGATTCCTGAATTTTGAGGCCAATCGAAGCATCACAAGTTTACATTAATATGGTTACCTAACGCTCGCTGACAACTACATCTCGGTCACAACATGCTAAGATCTTGGAATGGAGTCTCATGAAGTGAACATTAGCTCATTGGATCAGATGACTCCAATTTCCATGCAAAGTTCAGCCTTATGCCAACTTGCCAAGCGGAACGGATCAACGCCTCTTTGAATAGATTCAGCCCAGCGAGGATAGCAGATCGCTAACCACAAACGGAAAACAAGTTTCCCGCTTTATTGCGGTGCCTGTGCCCTGGATGAGCTGGCAATCTTGAAGCCGTTGACATTGACACTCTGGCACTCTTTAGTTGAATATCTGGTATAACTAGGACAGCGCACGGAGCACTATCCGCAGTACGGGTTGTCAAACGCCGCCAACTTAACAACATCATCACTGCTGAAAGTGCTAATCGATGTCATGATCAATCTCTGTACGGAACTACGGATTATGGACTACGGAGGATGGAGACTTTGGGTAGTTGCCCAGACTCCAGGTTTCGATCAGCATGCGTTCCTATCTTGGCATCTCAGCCCTTTCTTGGGACTTTTTGATCAGATTTAGGATCCACCGCTCTCACTTGGTCCAGGCTGAAGCATTTCTGTTCTGGACTCCTGGCATTCATACCCTCGGCAAGGTAAGAAGAGAACCACTAAAAATCTCTCTCAAAGTTACATATAAATCACCTAGTATGTGTACGTACGTATTACCGTTCGCGAGGAGATTACTCCGTATAGTTAGTTACTAGATAATTACTAAATTTCCGGCTAACCGGACAATGCGAGCAGGCTAAGCTTCAGCTATGATAAGACAGGGCCCTAACCGCCGTCTATAAGACCACAGTAGGACAAGATGGGGAAAGCAACGTAGGCAATACGTATACACACCGCGTAGGTCAAGTCTCCGGATGGCGTGTGCCGGGGTCCTGGTTATCTATCTGACCCCGTCCTGCGATGGCTCGCTAAAGTCGTCGTCTACACTTCCCTTAATTGCGCCCCTGGAGACATGAAGCAAACTACTCTGCCCCAGGGGATCATATTCGAAACTCCGGATCTGATAGGATCTCCTAAAATACTTTCACAGATAAAGTTCGGTTAGGCGAAAGGTAATACGTAACTATCTGGAACAGAAGCCACAGTTGGTCTTACGGCCGATTTCTTCAAAGTTCAAAGCAAGGAGACATGAAGCCACGTTTGCTCTGCTCCAGCTGTTGACCCTTAACATATTATTGGCTAGGAGCCATATAATCAACGAGACAAGCTTCCTTTATAGTTATATATACAATCTTCGATGTAACTGGGAAAAAACATCTCCAATTCAAGCGATGAAAGACCTCAGCATGAAAATAATGCAAGAACCAAGTCAAAATTATGCAAAAAACAGGGACCAACGGACACGTCGGGATCCGCTTCTCCCGAACCCCGATCATGCGGCTTTGCCAATAATATACTCCGTACAGAGAAAGTGACATAAAATGATAAAAATGATTGACACGAATATTGCCCGAGTTTTGGTTCTACGGAGAACTTCTGCCAGTCCCTGCCAGTGACCCAGGGGCCAAGGGCCATCATATTACGGAAGAAAGCCGTGGTTCGTACATTAAATCCGAGTCGGATTTTCGGCCCTCATACTTGAACGGGAGTTTAATGCCGATTGCTCTCGGGCTGTGAGTGTGGCAGTGTGGTGACTGTGGCACTGGGACAGGATAATCCTATCATTCCATTGTTCTAATAATACAATTAAACGAAAACTATTGCGTGTTAGACTTCTTAGCGAGAGCAATAGCGGGAGAATAGTCTGGTCTTGTTGTGGTGATGCGATAGAAAATAGGTCAAACATCAAACAGCGTGGTTAAAAGCTTGTCCACAAGGCTCTGATGCGGAGCTAACCATGGGGAGCTTTACCGCGAAGGGAAGCGATGGGCGTGGCTTGACTTGAATCCCTTGATATAGTCTATTACCGTATGGCCCGGTACAGCCTGTATCTTTTCCTCCCGGATGCGTGCGGCTTACTGCTGTTATACACGTTCGATTCCATCATTCCAAGACCTGGGGTGGTGTTTTATTGGCAATCGCGGGCTTATACCAAGCCTTGGAACCTTGGAATTATCTGGTTTTCTTCTCGCTTTACCTCATTTTGCTGATAGTCGACGACATACTGGAAATAGTAAACAGCTCGTAAGGGCCACGTTTTCTGGAAATTAACGGCTCGGCCCCGAGGCCCCTGTTTGTTCATTTACGTTGTTGGTGGTGAGAGTATAATTCCAGCTCGGTATTATATATTTAATGCTGACGACACGGGACACGTACTAGTTAATAGTTCAGGGATCAAACGAGTTAGATCGAGAAGGGGAAGAGGCCCTGAAAGGGGGTTCGGCGCCTCTTCAGACGGAGATGGAGCAGAGATAGCTGGAATCACGGATACTGTGACTGTTTAGTTTGATGCTATTCGGTAGAGCATTGAAAAGAGGCGCCGTACCACGTACTCGTTTCAAGGGCGCGAGGGAGCAGGAGTGGGTTGGTGGTGGGTGTACTTCGGAGATACTGATAGAAATATGTTCCAAGGTTAACTTGACTGCCGATTACAATGGGATAACCAAGGCTGAAAACAACATAACTAACACACTTTATTGGCTTATGCAGCAAGCGGAGTTAAACCTCTGTCAGTGCAAATGTCAGAGGACGATGGCAGAGCGAAGAATTATGCTGCCTAGCGATGAGCTCCACTAAGATGAACCTCGAGTCCACAGTGGGCTCATAGACTAAACTAAGGTACGACAAACTACACTAAGGAAAGCCCCGTTTTGTCTCTCGCGCTGTGTGTGGCTTCATGGTCAGAGCTTCACCAAGAGACCCTGGACCGGTTTCAAGATGAGGTGCTTTTCTTATTTCTTCATCTATTCCTTGTTTTCTTTTTACTTACATTCATATCCATCCTCCTCACTTCTTCAGCCTTTTCTTCCCATTCTTTCTCATTGACTCATCTTCATTCGTCCTCTCCTTCATCCCACCTTCACTATCACTATCACTATCAACCAACCTTACACTATCTCCCCTGCCAGCTCCCGGTCAGCTCAAACTCCTGCACTTCTCTGGAAGACTGCTGCTCGAGTCTATTCCATTCTATCGCCTATAACCCGTTTCTTTTTTCTCTTCCCGCCCCTTGAAACCCTGGCCTAATAGCTACCGGGCCAAATCGCAATCATCATCCTCTTCAGGAAGGTTATCCTATATATTTTCCTAAAAATTGACCAGCCTGGTCAAGAAAAGGAATTCCGACTGTCGTCACTGCATTGGTCCGTCTGTTGACTTGCCATCGTGAGATCGCAATCCAACGCAGCTCTCCGTGGTCGGCCATTCCTTGAACCACTCTCCGTCTGGAGACCAGTCCAACAACGACCCCATTGGAGACACCACCTATCCGATTTGGAAACCAAGGCAAGGAGGCCTCGATTCGTCTATCGGTTTGCTGTCAGATCTCCGCCCAGGTGCCTGTCTACAGATCGAGGGGCGTGTTACACGAACGACGACAAACATCGCTCGAAGACAGCTGCTGGTGTGAGTCCATTTATCCTATTTTCTTCTGCTTTCGCTTTTTTTTCTTTTTGGGGTTTCTTTTCTTAATATCTTCCAAATTTTTTTTTCCCTTCGCGCTTCCTGTTCTAAGGGTATAGATTCTCAAAATCATCTCAACGCTGCCTCTCTTATCCCACCGGCCGTTTGTGACCAAGACGGGAGACATTTAACACTGACTGTCTTTCCAACAGTTCCATCTTTCTGTTTTTCATCAGGTCGTTCGTGGTCAGAGGAAATGTCTAACTGCAGGACAAGTTTTGTCTCGATCCTGAACAACGATGATAATCCGTCATTCGCGGTTCGATCGGCTCATGGGGTGGCCACTCAGTATTCCATCTCTTCGCATCAGTACCTACAAGAACAGCCTCCGTCAAGAAGCACATCGGATTACCGCTATGGCCGCACATACTCCGACTCTCCCTCACCCAGAGTAATGCGGCAACCATTTGATCCAGTCACAGAAGCCGCCCGGCCGTCATCGCCAGGTTCATCCGACTGTTCTTATGACTATGCAGCCAGCTCTGGTGCAGGTTCTTACCAGCACCAACCTAGCCGGCAAGATCATTACGCCTATCAACCACGTGCGGACAAGCGACATAGCGCTAACTCTATGACCGAGCCTCCATCACCTCAAACATCGATCGCTAGCACTTCGAGAGAGTCTGTTGCCGCTAAGCCAGCCCGCAAGAACAAGTATCCTTGTCCCTTTGCTGCCAGTCACGCTTGTACTGCTACATTCACAACTTCGGGGCATGCGGCAAGACACGGCAAGAAACACACAGGGGAAAAGAGTGTACACTGTCCAATCTGCAACAAGGCTTTCACTCGAAAAGACAACATGAAGCAACATATTCGCACACACCGAACGCACTCCGACGACATGTCTTCCAACGCAACAGATCGAAGCAGTGACACGAACCGGGAATGGGCGGCTAGGCGAAGCAACCCTATGTACGACAATTAGCCATGTGTCGCCTGTTATTCGAGACACGGTTGCCTATAATAAATAGCATGAGGACCACGATTCGATGACCGTCACCAACACCGTGGATCCTTCCGGATAATGCCACCACAAAGCTGATGACGAACCGATGGCTGCAGAGGATTTGATTAAAGTACTCTTACACGATCCATTGCGGCTCTCATGTGGAGTAACATCAAGAGCAGTCTCGGCGCTGATCATCGAGCGATGCCTTCGAAACGATTAAGTTCAAACGAGACGCCGCCTGAAAACCCAGAGGCGAGTGCTGGCAACACTCACGTTTGTCACTGGGAACTATCCTTTCTCAACGTTTTATACCATTTTGCTTCTCTGCCGTCCGGAAATTGACGGTTAGAATTGATAGACTTGTGCTTTCAAATGATCAGCCACAGATTTGTGTACTTGATCATTTTGTGTATGATGGCAGAGGCGTGTATTCTTTTCTCTTGGGTCTCTTTTTTGCGGGTTATTTTTACCTTTATATTCTTGTTTCCTTTCTCGAAAGACTCATTGCATATGTGTGTTTTCAGCGTTTCCTGTTTTTTTACCTCTTTTTTCTATGTCTATGTCATGAGAGGCATACAGGTCATGGGGCCGAATCGGCATGTACAGTATAAAGAGCGACGTCAGCAGAACAGGGGATATCAAATCGAGTCCCATCCAACGATACCCAGACAGGGGTTCGAATTTCAAAATTACCTCCAAGTTTACCCGGTAGAACCATGGAACAGTAATGCCGAGCCTTCCTTATATAATGGTACTTTATGACCTTGGGTCGAGAGCGGCCTGGGTCAGGAACCCGATCGACCCAAACTTGAGCTGATTTGATGGCCTATGCTATAACCATAACTAGTTTGATATACCCCAGCCTTGAAGTTCATGTATCTAGTTTGGGGTGTGTGAAGTGTTCACCGACTCGATCGAATGACATCACCGATGATAATCCGGAGTTACTATGGCCTAGTTACGGAGTAGACGCATCATAATGAATTCAGGGCTAGATATTTCATCCACTCAGACAGCTCCTGAGCCGCCTTTTCTGGGTCTGATGACGGCCTCACGCCTCTTCATACACCGGAGTCTGCCGACAGCCACAGATGATATGATCCAGACAGTGACCCGGTGTGGCTTGAACGTAGCATTGAACAAAGAAGTTACGTCAGAGTCAGTGACTGCGGCTGGTGCCCCGCTGCTCGCCACGCTTAAAACAACTTACACCCCCTCACGATCTCGACCTCGTCCTCCCTCCCACCCTCCTTTTTCATCGGCTATTATCACTTCAACATCCAGTGAGCCTATGATTTCACCAACTACCTTCTAGTTCTTCCCATTCCCGCTTCATCAGCTCAACCATGGCCTACTACGACAGCCGACCACCTTACTCCCATCACGACCGCTATCCCCCCGCCGAATACCCTGAGATGACCAATTATCACGGGACTGCAGTCGCACCTTCGAACCACTCCGGCGGAACTAGAGATTCTTATTACCACGATCATCCTGCAAGAGATACATACGAGTACGGGTCTGATAAGCCGAGACGCTCACGTAGGGGACACAAATCACACTCTGCCGACTACTACGATGACCCGTACGATTATGAGCCTCGGTCTCGACGATCTCAGAACCATGGGGAACGACGTGCGTATAACCCTGTTTGATCAAACAAAGCCAAGGTAAGTGTACAGGGCTAACGTTGGACCAGGTGGACGTGAGAAGTACGCCTATTCTCCATCACCCAGCCGCTCGCCTCCTCGCCGCCGCAGGTCCATGTCTGAGCGTGCTCTTGGCGCCCTCGGTATAGGATCGGCTGCTGCTGCTTCTAAGCATCATGATAGTGGCCGAGGCCGTTCCCGTGGTCGAGACCACAGGTCTTACTCTTATTCGCCGTCTCCATCTCGCGGGGGCCGCCACCACCGCGCGAAGAGTGAGCAACGCATCGAACAGGCTGTCAAGGCAGCCTTGACTGCAGGTGCGATTGAGGCTTTCCGTGCTCGCAAAGAACCCGGAGAATGGACCGGCACCAAGGGCAAGCGCGTTCTCACGGCCGCAGTCGCTGCTGGAGGAACTGATGGGCTGATCGATCGAAATCCTGATAAGCATTCTAAACGCAATATCATCGAGTCTACTCTTGCTGGACTGGCTACCAATCGCGTTGTCAATGGATCGCGATCTCGTTCGAGGTCCCGCAAGCGCTCCCGTTCTCATGGCCGAAGCAAAACCAAGGACGCCGCCATCATGGGTCTTCTGGCTACTGCTGGCAAACAGGTGTATGACCGGTACCAAAAGTCTCAGTCTCGTCCTCGACCGCGCCACCGAACCGACTCGCGTGACAGCTATTCCGATGATTACGACTCTCGTCCTCGCTCTTCTAGAAAACGCAGCAAGAGCGTGTCCGACTATGTCAACAAAGGCATTGCAGCCCTAGGCCTCAGTGACAAGAACGAAAAGAGCCCGAGTGATGACCGACGAAGTCGTCATCACCGTTCCTCGCGTTACGACGACTACGACGATGGCGGTTATAGCGATGACGAGTACTACCGCCGCCATCCAAGTCCACCGCGGGCCAGACATTCCAGAGATGTGAGTGGAACTTATTATGTCCCTGTATCGGGAGCCAGAGGCGATGAGGTTTACGGTCGCCGTTCAGACGTGGGATCCTACCCTCGCCCTGGCTCCCGAGCCAAGAATGAGCAACGTGATACGAAGCAAAACGGTTCTGACGGGGATGATAGTACCGATGATCGTAAGAAGCTCAAGAAACTTAACCGGGAAACACTGTGGGCCACCAGCCTTGCCGCCGCAGCCAGCATCCATGCTGCCCACTCCCTAACCGAAAATATGGAAAAGCATAAGCATCGCGCAAAATTGCTGAAGGAGGGTGAGATTACGCCAGAAGAAGCCCGCCGCCGCCGAATGAAAAACCACTTGTCCGACGCCGCAAGTGTAGGTGTCGCCGCTCTGAGTATCACATCCGCCGCAGCCGAGTGGAAGAGTTTCAACGAGAAGCGCGTCGAACGATCTCAGATGCACAAGGCTTGCAAAGAGCGCTCAAAGTCTGCGTCTTATAAGAAAGGAAGATCCAATTCTCGACAACACCGAGCTCAAAGCATGAACCATGGCCAGCCTAGGACCGTTTATCCAGATGAAATCGAAGAAAACTGGTCCATTCCTGACAGCAAATCTCGGTCGATGGGGCGATCTCCTAGTATGGTGGTTTGATTTACTTCTCTGGACCCTACTTTTTCCCTCATTCCCTGTGTTTTTATATGTGCTGGATGTGTATACGTACCGAACCTTGCTATTCCCTTTGCGATATGTACGATTATGATCTGATGACTTCGATGACAATGACCCCCTTTATGACAAAGCCCCTATGACAAACACTTTGCTTTTTTTGGAGCTCGAGACTGAGATTGTTGGCACTGATACGATACGATACTTCCGCTTCATACTGCACATGATTTTCTGTTGATACATCAAAACTCCTGCAACTTTCTATACACCTCTCAGTGGCGCTTCAGTGGCTTAAATTGGCGATCCCCTCAGGTCATGCACAACGGACGGTCCCGCATACGTTTCTCTGAGTCCTCGCTACGTTCATTTATCAATCTATCAAAGATTTACGACACGCTTTGTCCAAGCATCCCGATATTCTCTGCTCCGACATCGTCAAACGGAAATGTTTTCCAGCCACAAGTTCCTATAATATTCTAGGAGTATATCTCTACTACATAAAATTTATTCTCCACGACTAGTCTAATAATTAATGCGTCCAGCTCTTCTAGTATATCTATAAAGCCATGCCCCCGGGCTACTTGAAGCTCGTGATTAAAGAATTTATCCTTCCCAAGAAGGATTGCCCAATACTCTCTGCTATGTGGGATTAGGAGATATCAATTTTCTATAATAGCTTGGCATAGTTAGAGGGTCACTAGATAAAGCTGTTGAGTAATGCTGGATTCGAGGCGATGTTTTTATATCCTCCAGGTGATAGACAGGTATGTCTTTCCTATCCCACTTAGACTGTGAATGATGTTGGTCTAACTAAAATTTTCGGGTTCCTTACTTTTAATCTTTATGTATCTTGATTGTACAAGCTTCCTACACTTTTGCTTGCCCTGTGTTGCATTGGATTGCTGTATGTTTACAGTAATAGCTACGGTCCTTGCGTGTATGATAGCATAGCATAGCGAAGCATAAGCGTCAGCATACATACTAAACGTGGTGTATCTTTTCAATATAAACACAAAGTTGTAGAAATCCTGCAGTGCCATAAATACTTGCTTTTGAACTATAAAAATCCAGATTAGACCCCTGACCACTGCTAGAGTGGTTTATAGTGTTTATGTTTTTACGTGCCCTAAACCAGTACAGTAATAGGAAGGTCTCATCATGAGTCCCAGAAACAATGAACCTGTAAACTGACTGACTAGTTAGAAATATTAAAATGTTCAAGGATGATGGGAAAAATGTCCATGTATTCCAGCCATGCAAATCAAGCATGGGAATGAAGCTGCAACTGGAGGTGAAGCTATTTGACATAATATAACAAGCCGGCAAGCGGCTATGCAACAAACAGACCAAATCAGACCGAGCCAAGCCTAAGAAAGCCAGAAACCAGATCACGCCAGATACGACCGATCAGATCTATGTACGCTGCACTTGGGAGCAATTGAGATCTCGCACAAAATTGGAAAAGGAAAGACAAGTGTGGATATCGAACAGACCATGCTGTATTAATGAAGGATAGACATGAATGCAAACGAAAATGTGGTTCAAAGAAAAACAGAGAGGCGCTGAATATGATTATACAGAGATGAGGCTCGGCATTGCGCTGATGAAATGTAATGCAACAGGGTGGACGGCAAGACGGCGTGTCAACGCGCGCTTTCTCCGTCATTTTTGGTGCGATGGCTTAGTTTATCGGCTGAGATAAGGTGTATAGAGGATGCTCTGGGGTGTTGGGCTTCCCGGAAACGAGGTAGAGGACGTCAAGCAAGTGTGGTCGCCCGGGAACGCGGAGTGGCCTAGGGATTCCTATCCCGGGAATATACTCTCGATTAGAGCGAAGGGATAGATAAGGGAGCGTAAAGCATCGGTCAGGGCGGTTGACTATCGATCGGCATGAAGATTCAGCCAACTCATATCGGAGTTAAGATTGTTCCTTGGAAGAGGTACGGGCTGGCCGTCTGGGATGAGGATACTAGATCCCCGTGTGTTCGTGCGAGCAGAATCGTGTCTTCTGTAATCCGTGGTGGTTGGGGTCGGGGCGGCCGTAGAGGGCAATTCTCGCGTGCTTTGGTGGGGATTGTAGAAGCTTCTGCTGTATGCGCTGCTTGGGGGCCGGCCGAGCCAGCTTTGTGATCGTGCCCCGTGATACCGATCGGGATCATCGTCATCGGAGTCGTTGCTAGCGGAGGAGGCGCTGGAGATTCGAGCTGATTGACTTTCGGGGATTGCAATTTGCCTGCCAAATTCCGTTGTGGGACTGCGGCTGTTGACCTGTCCTAGCGGCTTTGGTTGCTCTAGGAAGCTCATGTTTAGAGGTGGAAGCGAACTGTTACCCCTAGCTCCGGCCGCAGGCCCGGCGCCGGGCCATAAAGTAGCATTGGAGCCACGTACAGAGTCGAATTGCGGCTGCATACCGATCAAGGTCGGGGTGCTATTGTTGTGGAAGTATTTACCCCATCCTTCGTCGGTAGTCCGGTCACCAGATCCCACGAAAGAGTCTTGAGCCTCAATGGCCTTGTCGTCCATGGAATAGATGCTGTCTCCGCTGGATTGGATATTGTTGAGAGGACTTGATCGTACGGGTTGAGAATTCTGTTGAGAATTCTGTTGCGTATAATGTGGAACATTACCGGCGGATCTGGGAGACTTTTCATCGCCCATGTTTCCTGAGAAGATTGCCAAAGAGTCCACCGAGGCTGCCCTTGGAGCCGGGCTTTCTGCCATAGGGTAAGCTGAGCGGGCTAGGGGTTCTACACCCTGATCCTGGAAGCTCAATCGGTCCTTGTCTATTCCACCGGCCTTCCTCATCTTGTCTTTCTTGCGCTTGATAAAGAATAGGATAAGAATCAAGATGAGGGCAACGCCTACGAGGGCTCCCAGAGTTGCGCCAATGATGGTACCAATGTTGTCCTTGTCCGAACTGCCGCTTGGCGGAATCGGCGTTGTAGATTCAGTTTCGGTGGCTGTAGGTAGCGAAGAGCTTGTTGTTGTCGTCGTCGATCCGAGGATTTCTTGTTCGGACATGTCACCGTAAAACAGCTTAGTCGAATTAACCCAGCTGTTTGAGGTTCCGTTAAAGATTGACAGAGACTCGGTACCACTGCCGCCGGATAGAACAATCAGACCATCATCATCCTGGGCCAACGAGTAGTCTTGTCGTGTTGTTGTAGGTGCAAGGGTATCATCATAGCTCGGATAATCTCGTTTTATTTTCTCGGAGGATTGGTCACTCCGTCCCATGATCACCTTGTAATCGATTGTGTTTGGCGAGACACTCAGGTCAAAAGTCTCAAGCATCTTTTCACCATTTGCTTGAGAAAGAAGGGCAGACTTTGTGCCTTTTGGCACTGGGGTGAGCATGTCGAACGAAGCCTTAGTCCATCCTCCATCCAAAGTCCAATAATAGATGGCTTGAGGATGTGCGTTACCTCCAAATAACACAGCCTCTTCATCGGTGTTTTTGAAAAGGACGGGATTTTGTGAAGGGTCGAGTCCGTTCCCGGACAGAACATGGGAAACCTCAGCAGTGTTCACATGAAAGGTATCGCCAGAGCCTTCGGAATCATCTATTTGGCTCCCACCATAGATAAGAATCGTAGAGCTGGACTTAAGGTAAATAGCGCTGTGAGCAGTCCGGTTGGAGAGATTATCAGTTTCGGTAGAAATAGTCTCCCACGTCTCGTTGTTGAAAGTGTAGCGTTGTAATCCTGGCGGGTTTGACTTCGACTTTGAAGATGTCCCTCCAATAACGTAAAGAGCTTGTTGTTTTTCGCCGCCGTCGATACCACCTGTAACACAAGCCGCGTTCGAGACAGGCTCGTCGCTCATGCTCAGTGGAGACCAAGTGCCATTGAAGTGGAGAGGTATAGAGGCGAATCCTTTTGAAGAGTAGGTGTAAAGAGTGTTATTGTAGATCACTGAGCAGTGGCCCTCTAGGGTCGCTGGGGGTTTAGGAACAAGCATATTGCTGAAGGGTAACGAGAGGGTCGAATCTTCGAGTATACCAGCCGAAGATGAGACCTGGTGGATAGCCAGCCACCCGGAGTGAATGCGGCGGGAAGGGGGTTTAGGGGGGAAAGAACGGAAGGTGACTGCCAGAGCACTATCTCATGATATCGAGAGGGTAACGGGCCGCCTCTAAGGACGATGATGGCACTCAAAGAGTTACGTAGATTGGTTTACAGAACGAGCGTTGGACGTGAGCGTCGGAGGGCAGTTGAACGATCGACGATAGGATAGCCTCAACAGGGAGCGAAGGAAAGAAAAGAACGGAATGGCGACCTGGTGGCTGTCAATCGGAGAATTCTCAGGGGTGATGATCGCTGATTGATGCACGATGTCAAACCGGCAGAGAGGAAAGTACTGTAAAGGAAAGACACGAGACCGCGAAGGTCAAAGGAACGCGAAAAACAGAAGGAGAGAACAAGGGATCGGATGTCTGAGGGGGAAGGGGAAAGGGAAAGGAACAGAGCAGTCAGGGGAGACACAAGCAGAGACTCGACAGAGTGGGAAGATCAGAATTAATTAATTTTGTGAAACAACGGCCCCAGCTAGGACCAACCACCAGGAAACTTGGAAATTTCTCTCACCTTAACTCGTACTCATCAATCGTCAATTGAAAGAGAAGTAGAAGATAAAAAAAAAAAGGGTGGGAGTGGGATGAAAGGGACTGAGAGAAGATGAGAAACGGCCATGAGCTGGGGAAGAGCGACCTGCGACCTGCGACCTGCAACCAAGTCAGTACAATCCATGTTGATCAAGAGAAGGAACCATACAGAGTCCTCAAGCGACGTCAGTTGCACAGCAAGGGACCAGGAACCATTCAGGGGTACGGAGTATAACCTACACTAACTCCCTCGATCCATGGTTGGCCTCACCATTGGGACACAGTAAGGCTAGAAATGTCTGATACGTCAGAGCAAGAAGATGCCAATTTCTGGAATAGCAGAGTTTTCAAGAAAACAGACCTCGTGATTCTGAAACGGTGACAACCCAATGAGTTTATTGAGCTGCGTTCTGTTCCTGCAGATAGCCAGTTGCACCACTCACAGTTCGCAGCGCCCAATCCCGCGTGTTGATCGCCAAACAGACTTTTGCTCCCGGGTGCCTCTCTCTTGCTTGCTTATTGGTCAATTATTTATTATCCGACCGAAACTCGGGGCCTGAGCTGATTGATCTGGCGCTATCAGCCGTAGTTATTCTATCCCCGCGGCCAGAACGTAGTACTTGAGCAACCATCTGATCTGATCCTTTATCTAAGTATACTCCGTACTCCGTACACTAATGAAATATCTTTGGTTGAAGACAGGGTAATGTACACTAAGTAGACTGCTTCCATTGATGCGCCATCCGCAGCAGCTTCGACAAGTTCGCTGCCGACTGGTCGTCTGCCGGGAACACATAGTCCATATACTCTTCGTACCGGTCGTCGTCCATCTTGCGTCGCTTCTTGACCCGCCGTGGCATCTGCTTCTCGATTTTGTCGATATCCTCTGGTGATCCGTGCGTGTGTTCGAATGAGCGCCAGGCATTGAGTAGTTCCACGCGCTGTATTGTATTAGCTTTGGCTCACTGAAACTAGATGGTATGGGAATACGGACCTCCTCCTTGAGCTCCTTCTCTTTGAAGAGTTTGTGTGCACGGTCGAATACAGCCCGAGCACGTCGCTTAGAGTCCTCGCTGACTGGTCGCTCTTCTTCCTCTTCTTCCTCTTCCTCTTCGTCTGGTACGTTGATCTCAAATCGTGCGTAGTTGATCCAGACCTTGACGTGGTCTGTCTTCTGAAGAAGCCTCTCGTACAATGCTCGTTCACGCTCGTACTCGCCTTCGTAGTCCTCAAAATCAATGTAGGACTTCCAAACAAGTTCCGGCATGTCTAATGTCGGCTGGTCAATTCCAATTTCGTAGATAGCGCGCACACGTTCGGCATCATCCAGTCCTCGTTCCAGCTCGGCGAACTGAATCCAGGATTGGCCGTTTGACGGGTTCCATTCGATCTGCTTCTCGTACAGTGTCCGGCACCGTACGAACTCGAATAATTGACGTTCCAGATCAATGTAGCCACGGAAAATTTTATCCTTTGGGCACATGCCAAGCGCTTGACCTAGGGTCTTGCGTGCCCCTTGGAGATTTAGCTGTCGTACCTCAAATTGCGCCTTCATCAGCCAGACCTTGGCGAACGTGAACTTCTTGTGAGGGATGAGATTCAGGCACTCGGCGTAGACCTGACGAGCACGGTCGATATCCTTGGCCTCCATTTCCTCCCAGATAGCGTAGAATATCCACAGGTAAATATACCGCCGCCAGTGCCGCTTCTCCTGAGAGGGAGGAATTTGTGCAATCGCCCGTTCGTAGACATCGCGGACCCGCTCGGGGTCGCCTGAAGTTTCTTCCAAACGTGCAAAGTCGAACCAAACATCGTAGTTACGCGAGTTCTCTTTCAGCTGCTCCTGGTACTGAACTCTGCGCTTGGATAGAATAACATCCTCCACGCCTTCGCGGTCGCCGTATTGCTTCTCAAAGGTAGTGTATGCCTTGTGAAGGGTGATCGATTTGGAGCGAGGCATTCGATCGAGAGCATACTTGTAAATAGCTCTCGCACGCTCATACTCTTTCAGCTTCGCTTCGAATTTGGCGTAGGCAATAAACAGCTTTTCATCCATAAAGTCCTCGCCCAGCGTCTCGACTGCTAAGCCATATACCTCCCTCACCAGATCACTGGTACCGCTCTCCTCCTCAAATCGAGCCCATTTTATCCAATTCCTCGGCTCCGGGTGTACAACCGTGAATCGCTGGAAGATCGCCCGTGCACGCTCAAACTCATTATACCTCTTCTCCAGCTTGATATAAGCACTCCAAGCACCCTCCTCTGGTTCCCATGATATCCACCGCTCAAAGACCTGACGCGTTCCGGGTATATTCCCCAGCGTCTCCTCCATATAAACATATTTGTACCAAAGCTTATCCACCCGGGGCAAAATCGTGACCGCGCGATCGAGCAAGTTTCTGGCATGGTTGATGTTTCGGTTGCGCATTTCCGACTCAATATATCGAATCCATAATTGCACAGCAGTCGGACTGACGTCTAGCGCACGTTCGAAGATCGATCGTGCCCGGCGAAATTCTTTCTGGTCCAACTCCCAGGCGGCGTACCGCATCCAGTTGTTCATATTAATCCGGTTTCGCCGCACATAGTCTTCGAAATCCTTTCTCTTGCGACCCTGGTATTCGTGTAGTTCTTCCAAGTCCGCGAATCGCTGCGTCGGCGCCTCTAGCGAAGTATCCTGCCGGTCGACAGCCTCACGGAGCAACTGCTCCGCTGAGATCTGAACCGGGGCAGCGGCCTTGTTCTTGACCCTCGGAGGGCCGCGTGAAGCGTCCATATTGAAGGTGGGTGGGACGGGAACTGTTGGGAACGTAAAGTGACGATGCAAAATCCCGAGCTTGAAGTCGCGACTTGAAAAGCTGCGTTGAAGGCGGGACCCGTCACCCGGAGCCCGATAGCTCGGATGACTCAGCAGCTCTTCAAACAGCGGCAAGATTTATGATGGAATTCCAGCATTTGCAACCTACGTTCAACAAATCGGTTTGTGGTTGTTGCACCTTCGCAGTTGCGAAATACATTATGTCTACCGCTGAGGAGCTTCTGAGAGATTTTGAGGATGATGAGGAGGATCTCGAGGGCGCTGAGGCCGCCGAGGGTGAGGGCATCGAAGAAGATCAAGACGAAGAAATGCAGCAAGAGCCCGCCAACCCAGAAGTCACAAACGAGTTTGAAGTCGCTATATCGACCGCGGACGAACTAAACCGCCTACACAAGTCCCTCCGCGACCATTATTCAATCCGATTTCCGGAACTAGAAACCCTTGTCACGAATTCCATCGACTATGCGAAGACGGTCGCGATTCTCAAGAATGGTCCGCTGAACGACATTAAAGCCCTATCAAGCTCTACTGATAACATGGTCGGAGTATCTTTGAAATCTGTTTTGGATGGCCCGACGCTGATGGTTGTTTCGGTGGAAGGCACATCTACTCGAGGACGGGAGATGACAGATGCCGAATTGAAGGCTGTCCTAAACACATGTGAGAGGATTTTGAAGCTGGACAGAGAGCGGACGGCTCTTACACAGAGCATACAATCCCGTATGAATCAGATCGCTCCTAATCTCGCAGCGTTGGTTGGACCAGAAACCGCCGCTCAGTTCTTAAACCAATCGGGAGGATTGCGGGAGCTCGCAAAGATTCCGGCTTGTAACCTGGGGGCACAAGGTTCGAAAAGAAAGGAGGGCCTAGGTTTCGCGACAAATATCGGTATCAGGTCGCAGGGGTTCCTATACAATTCAGAGCTTGTACAAGACATACCGAATGACCTGAAGCGGCAGGCGATCCGCATTGTCTCTGCCAAAATGGTGCTTGCTACTCGCGCCGATGTTTCGAACTATGCCACCGACGGCTCCCTTGGTGAAGAACTAAAGCAGCAATGCTTCACGCGGTTGGAGAAACTGATGGAACCTGCTCCGAATTCCGGCACCAAAGCCCTCCCTGCTCCGGATGATAAACCATCCAGAAAACGAGGTGGTCGAAGAGCCCGAAAGGCCAAGGAAGCCGTGGCGATGACTGAGCTTCGTAAGTCGCAAAACCGACTTGCCTTTGGCAAAGAAGAATCTGAAATTGGATATGGAGCCGGCGAGGGAACTGTCGGGCTGGGCATGATGGGAAAGCAAGATGACGGGCGAATCCGAGCAACTCAAATCGATCAGAGGACAAGGGCAAGGCTAAGCAAGTCAAACAAGGGCTGGGGTGCAGCAACTCCGGCTAGTGGCACTGCCTCATCTCTGCGCACATTCGGACAGGGCGCGAGTGGGACGGCGAGCGTTCTACAAGCCAAAGGGCTCCGATCCTCTGGAATTGGTACTTCATTTGGCGGTGCGGCTGGTACGGCTAGTACTATCGCCTTTACGCCTGTACAGGGATTGGAGCTTGTCGACCCCAAGGTACGAGCCGAACTCAGCCGCAAGCGCAAGGCGGAGGAAGACCGATGGTTCAATTCAGGCACCTTTACCCAGGTGGGTGGCCAAAGTACACCCAAAAATTCGTCAGGAGCAACCAACGGAGGGTTCAAGGTCCCTGCACTACCCAACAAGAAGGTTGACACCGGTGCAAGCCAAATGGGACCTCCGCCTCCAAAATAATATTTTCCTCCGTTCATCCTCGACCTAGGATGTCAGCATCACACGGCGTTTTCGAAACTTAGGGCTGGGCTCGCACGATACCATTCATAATGTACTGACATAAATTATTACCTAAATTGTCCTTAAATGACAGAATCTTCAGAGCACTCTTCTGGTAAATTCTAGATGCAGATCTCCAGGTACAATCCAGCCGATATCCGACCCCAGAATCTGCCAATCTTAATTGAACCAGGAGATTTCTACGTAAGAATCTGACCGTTGAGATGATTATCCCGAGCCCGTATTTCGGGAAACCATAAAAAGGTCCCGTCCGGAACGAAGAATCTGATGCTCTTTGTAAGGGATATTTCGCCATCGCATTGCGTGCTTCGGGTAGAATCTTCCTTCATCTTTGTTGTCTGGGACACGAAATGAGGAATTGAGTCACTCTCTGTAGCTATAAATTCGCTGGTTATCCCTATCCACTAATCCAATCTCACCTTCCTTGTTTGAAGACACTTTTTTTTTTATCGCATTGAGCGTTGAGCGTGCAATTATTCGTACTTCACCCCGGACTACCCATATAGACCTATAGAATGGCATCCATCACCGTGATCGCAGACAACCATGTCCCATCCTTGCCGATAAAAGGGACATACACGAAGATCAAAGCTGTGTCTGAACTTTCAGAGCTGGAGAGCGAGGACGACGACCGAATACACGCACATGCAGATAACGAAACCCTCATAACATCCCCGTACACAACCCCCGAACATTTCCTCACCCTCTCAACCCTCGATAAATCCAACCAATTGCTCGCCCGCGCCTTGAAAACCCTCACACCAGTGCGTCCAGACTACGCAACAGCGCCATATACAGAGTCATTCAACTGGAACACCGTCTTCGAAACACTGCACACCCTTGCTCGAGAAGAAGAGTATCCCTGGACAACGAAAAGCTTCTACGTCGTCGTGTTCAGATCGATTCTCCGCGCAGACGCAGATATAGACAAGCTATCTCTGTTAGATGAGCGCTCACATGCAGAGGCAGTGGCGAGTGGCGGGCTATTGAAGTATTGGTTCGGGGTTAAAAATGAGAAGACGAGAGAGAATCTGGCTACATGTATGTCTCCACCCTGAGCCCCTGACCCCCCCAAAAATCGTCGTGGACCATTTTTGCTCTTTTAGGAAGGTCTTGGCAGTTTTTCCGAGAAGAGGAATCTACCTGAAGAAGTAATAGCGCCCTGGAACTGACTAGTTTGGCCAATCAGGTTTATGGCGAAGTCGTGAAGACGCCAGAGCTGGCGGGACTGGGCCCTGGCATGCGCGGGCGCGTGGGGCAGCGAGGGAGATGTATGAGCGTATTGACTTCACGACGTTGGAGCTCGTGCTGGGCCAGCAGGCTGGGGATTGGGAGATGAGGCCGTGGAGAGATTAACTATTCTATTTCGTAGCATACTATGCATATAAATGAATGTATGACTAGTTGTTCTCGTCACAGACTACCACAGACGTCAGATATAGATCGATGGAACAGGAACCATTCCCCGTTCGCTTGGCTCTGGATGGAATCTTTCCACGCTGTGGATATGCCATCCACTCACAGTGGGCGTTTTGTGATAGAGCTTCCAATGATGGATTCAATTTACTGGATCCAACACTGCACAGGGCTTGCAGCTTGCTTGGAGAAGGCGGGGGGTAATTAACTAACTTGGGTACTATACTTCCAGGCTCTGGCTATTTAACCAGGCTAATGCTCCAGATGTCTCATTTCTTACTTCTCGATTCTACTGATACTTCGTACCATATCGAAGTTCAACATCACAATGCCTAGCATCCTACCCAACACAACTCTCTCCGTCAACGATGGCCCCCTCAGCTCGGAGATCACCTCCCTCCTCCGCCCCTCGGACCCCTCCCTCCCCCTCGAAGAGCTCCGCGCTCGCTACAACGCCGACGGCTACCTCTTCTTGAAGCAAGTCCTGCCACGCGAGGACGTCCTCGAAGCCCGCCGCCAATACTTCACCTACCTCTCCGAAACAGGCGTACTAAAGGAAGGCTCCGACCCCGTCGAGGGAATCTTCAACCCGCTCAAAGACCCAGAGCATTACCCAGGCATCGGAGCAGGGAATGTCGGCGGAAACGGACGGCCAGGCGGCGACAACGCAATCAAATTCGTGGATATGGCGATAGAGGCACACTATAAGGACTGGTATGTTGAGAAGCTGTGCCATCATCCGGCGCTGTACGATTTCATCTCGAAGTTCAGTGGGTGGGGGAGCGACACTTTGACGTTTCAGCGGACGTTGTTGAGGAATAATCCCCCCGGCACGAAACCCATTGGGGTGCATTATGATCAGATCTTTTTGCGGTATGGGGAGCCAACTAGTGTGACGGCTTGGGTACCTATTGGGGATATCAAGATTAATGGGGGTGGGTTGATTTATCTGGAAGATGGTTTGTTTATTTTCTTTACCCCAGGCTGGTTGGGACGTGGACTGTGTTGTCTAACTGTTTTCTAGGAGACCCCGTCGGACTCAAATTCGAAGAAGATTTCACCAAGAAAGCGAAGCAAGCTGGGTTGACAGATGAAGAAGCCTACTCGGCTTTCAACTCAAATATGATGGCAACAGGGCTGCTCTCTGAGTTCCCGGCGCAGTTCGCAAAAGAGCATAACCGGCGCTGGCTGGTTACTGATTATGAAGCCGGGGATGTTGTCTTGCATAAGCCGCACACGGTAACTACCCTACTTTCCTGCCCTAACTGGATGATACAGGGACTAACAATAGTTGGCAGATCCATGCCTCGACAGTCAATAACGATCCTGAGGGTATCATTCGTCTAGCTACGGACTTGCGGTTCTGTGACTCGTCGAAGCCATACGATAAGGTATGTTCGTTAGCCCTAACTGGGTGATCGGGTCTAACCTGGTTTTATACAGAGATGGATGAACGCCTACCGCTTCGGAGACGGCGTTTAGACTAATTTGTTTGTATAATTATACTCAACATTGTCGAACTTTAATTCGGACATATCATCAATCAACGTGATTATTGACTTGGTTGGAGATCCTGCGTAAATTATGTATATTATACATACAGGCTAGTCGGACTGAATATATAACCATGCCTCAACATTTCTACCTGGTACCACAATAAACGGGTTCAACGAGAATACGGATCGAGAAAATATCCTAGAGCCATCTGAACATATAGTTATTCTACACTGGCCTGAGAAAGTCTGGAACCAGGTACCAGGCATTAAACTCAAATTTATTCCCGAAATTTAACAACTTACACCGTTCAGACAGCCCAGAGCATGCCTGGGAGTGAACTGGCGTAGCTGAGGCGCCTGGAATTGACCATCAAGCTCTAACATCGAGGCCCCTAGCTGAAGGTAAGAATGTTGCTGCATATTGACAGGGCACCGCATTTGCCACAACAGGTACCCCGGAGTAGGAATTGTAAAGGCTCGAAAAGTCCCTGCTGGGTAGCACTCTCCAGGTAAATCTATGAGAATTGACCGACGCATCCCGACCAGAACAAACCATCTTTGGTCTTGGATCTAGATTGCCTTTGTGTACGGTCTTCCCGTCATTCGGCCTGCATTGCCGCCGAGGGACTTGAATGCGGGGCTGCATTGGGAGCATGAAATCTGATTGTTGACATCGATGGTTGACCCGGAGTATCTTGAGTTCTGGTATTTCCTGTAAACACAAAAATCTTAATTCCCGAGCCCCGATACCAAAAGACCGGCCGCCGATAGTTCAAATCAGCGGTAAAGCTGGCTTGGTGGATGGCTTTCTTGTCTTCCCATGGCAACGGTAGATGCAGTATAGCGGTCTACCGATGAATTTCGTCAAAATGCCTTCGAACAAGCCAACGTTCTCAATTTTTCGGTTATTCAACCTAAAAGTCGTATTTATTCCAGGCTTCTATACAATATTCAAAATAAAAATAAAAACTTAGAATAAAATCTTGTATAGAATTGTTGCTATCGGAGGAAGAACTCGCCCCATTTGCTGACAAGCCCCGCCGTAACAACCAAAACTCTCCGCCCCGAGCTGCCCCTCTTCTGGTTCAAGGTTCTTCTTCTCTCCTCTCCTCCTTTTTCTTCCTTCCCTTTTTTCTCATCCATCCTCCTCATCCCCTTTTAAGTGAGTCTATCTCAATCGTAACATCCTTCGATTGTCAATTGCTAACAAGCTCTAGTCCTTTTTTTCAATTCTCACAATATCAACCATGGCTGCCCCCGCTCTCAAGTCCAAGGTCGCCGACATCGTACGTTTCCATCTAAAATACTTATCGAGTGCAATCTGACATGAGTAGTCGCTGGCCGCCTTCGGTCGCCGCGAGATTGAGATCGCTGAGATTGAGATGCCCGGTCTCATGGCTATCCGTGAGAAGTACGGTGCCGACCAGCCTCTGAAGGGTGCTCGCATTGCTGGTTGTCTTCACATGAGTATGTCAACCCAATGGGTACCTTGAGCGACCAATGCTGATTTCCGCAGCCATTCAGACCGCCGTCCTCATTGAGACTCTCACTGCCCTCGGTGCTGAGGTTACCTGGACCAGCTGCAACATCTTCTCCACCCAAGACCACGCCGCTGCCGCCATCGCTGCCGCCGGTGTCCCTGTGTACGTTGACCTCTGCCCAATTCAATGCATCATAAAACTAATTGAGTAGCTTCGCCTGGAAGGGTGAGACCGAGGAGGAGTACAACTGGTGCTTGGAGCAGCAGCTCTCCGCTTTCAAGGATGGCCAGAAGCTCAACCTCATCCTTGACGACGGTGGTGACTTGACCTCCCTTGTCCACAACAAGTACCCCGAGCAGCTCAAGGACTGCTTCGGTGTTTCCGAGGAGACCACTACCGGTGTCCACCACCTCTACCGCATGCTCAAGGAGAACAAGCTCCTCGTCCCCTCCATCAACGTCAACGACTCCGTCACCAAGTCCAAGTTCGACAACCTGTACGGTTGCCGCGAGTCTCTCATTGACGGTATCAAGCGTGCCACCGATGTCATGATTGCTGGTAAGATCGCCGTTGTTGCCGGTTTCGGTGATGTCGGCAAGGGCTGTGCTCAGGCCCTCCACACCATGGGTGCTCGCGTTCTCGTCACTGAGGTCGACCCCATCAACGCCCTCCAGGCCGCCGTTCAGGGCTACGAGGTCGTCACCATGGAGGAGGCTGCTCCTCTCGGCCAGATTTTCGTCACCACCACCGGATGCCGTGATATTCTCGTCGGCAGCCACTTCGAGGCTATGCGTAACGATGCCATCGTCTGCAGTATGTTTTCACTGTTATACCCGTAAGGAACCATAACTAACTATTTTCTAGACATCGGTCACTTCGACATCGAAATCGACGTTGCTTGGCTCAAGGCCAACGCCAAGTCCGTCCAGAGCATCAAGCCCCAGGTCGACCGCTACACTATGGCCAACGGCCGTAACATCATCCTCCTCGCTGAGGGTCGCTTGGTCAACCTTGGCTGTGCCACTGGTCACTCTTCTTTCGTCATGTCCTGCTCCTTCTCCAACCAGGTCCTTGCCCAGATCGCTCTTTTCAAGGCCGAGGACCAGGCTTTCGGCCTGAAGTACCCCGAGTTCGGTACCTCTGGCAAGAAGCCCGTTGGCGTCTACGTCCTGCCCAAGGTCCTCGACGAGCAGGTCGCATACCTCCACTGTGCTCACGTCAACGTCAAGTTGACCACTCTCACCCCTGTCCAGGCTGAGTACCTCGGCCTTGATGCCAAGGGTCCTTACAAGGCTGAGCAGTATGTTTCTCAACCTATTTCTGATGGATGACAACTGACGTTATACAGCTACCGCTACTAAACTTTTCTTTTAATATTTCCGATACCCTGACGTAGACTTTTTCAACATGATCACGACGTTACGATTAACCCTGGGGTTCTTTATCAACATGGAGCTCAAAAGCATTGTCCTTCAACGGCATAAAAGTGGCATACACGGGGGTTCTGGGTAGTGTTTTGGGTCAATGGGTTGCCAGTGGAGTATTTGCATTCAACAGTGCCATAACTACTAGATGGGGCACCCATATATTATACAAGATAATGAACAATTTATGCGCTGCATAGCAATCCGATATCATTCTCTTGCTGTCTCTCATCGTTCCAAATTGTGCCTGGCCGCAGAATCCTCAACAATGCGACCTGTTACCCATAACCTTGCCATTTTCTAGAGACAATCAAGCCTAGAAAGTACTCCCCATTTTACCTAGGCCACCGCCGAGTTCACATGGGCCGAATTACAAGCTCGAGAAGCGCCAGGTTCCCATCAACATTGGTGATCCAGAAAGTACTTTCCCGTTATTCCAATCCCCTTGATGTTGGCCATACTCTCCAGGCCGGCACCCTTCTCTGCAACATATCTTCAGCGCAGGTCAAGGATCGGTCCAGTTTGACTTTTCATCAGGTTGCAGGACCTATACGATAGCTTCGATGATACAGCGGATGCTATGCTACTGATAGTTGTTGGTCATACAACGTGCTAATGATTCAGTGGATTTTACTGGAATAGCTACGTAGTACTTGGGCCGTGATTGGGTGTGTTAGAGAAATTGTGAAATATGTGATTATCTCGTTTCGTAGTTATTTTTGAGGTAGTATGTAGATACAATGGATCATAGCCAACAGAGGCTGGGAACTGAATTTAGATCGATTTACCCGAGTCGAGGGTGTCTCAAATGGGAAATTTCCCGACGGTGGGGTGAATCTACTAGAGAAGTGGGACAGTTCATACAATGCGAACACGTACCTGGGTACAGCAATGAGCAAGAATACTTATTTAGCCGGTATGTTCCTTTAAGATCCCATCTGCAGTCCTGTCTTCCTGACTTTGACCATATTCTTAACATGTCTCGCTCATTGGAAGGAAAGTTTGGCATCGTCACCGGCGGCTCGCGGGGTAAGTTCAACTAATTCACCATTGTACCGTCTTCTCCAAACTAACAAGAAGCAAGGAATCGGCGAAGCCATTGCCAAAAACCTCGCCAGCAAAGGCTGCTCCCTCCTCCTAAACTTCACCTCCGAGTCCTCGCGCTCTAGGACCGAAGATCTCTGCAAGAGTCTCGCAACTACACACTCCATCCGCTGCGTCTCCGTGCAAGCCGACCTCTCCACGCCCGAAGATGGCGTCGCCGGAATAATGGCTGCTGCTGCCACCCACTTCCCAAACACAACCATTGACATTCTCGTCAACAACGCCGGCGTGTCCGCGGACCGAACCCTGAATGACACAGAGAAGGGCCCGATCGATGCCGCAGACTTCAACTGGCACTACGCCATTAATGTCCTTTCTCCGCTTCTTCTAACGCAAGCTGTCGCGCCATACCTACCTAAGGACCGATCCGGACGTATTGTTAACATCTCCTCCGTTTCTTCGTCTCTGGGCTTTGTCGGACAGTCTGTATACGGTGGTACAAAGGCTGCACTCGAAGCTATGACGCGGACATGGGCTCGGGAACTTGCTGATCGGGCTACCGTGAATGCGGTTAACCCTGGTCCCGTCACGGGCGATATGTACTTCAAGACCGGTGAGGGGTTCTGGAATCAGATTCAGGGCTACCAGGATAATACGCCGTTGAGTAAATTGACGGATGCGGCTTCTGATCCTAGTTTACGCACAGGGGCTTTGACTGAGGAGCAGATTGGGATCGTGAACTCGAAGATGGGCGGGCGTAGGCCGGCGTTTACGGAAGAGGTTGCGGGGGTGGTGGGGATGTTGTGTACGGCGGATGGGGGATGGTGTACGGGTAGTGTGGTTTGTGCGAACGGAGGAATGAAGTTTACGTTGTGAGGTAGTCTGATTGAAATCAATATCAGCTTTTCAATTCAATCAAACCCGAGAATAAATATAGTAAATGATGATACTGGTATAGTATAGATCTTAAAACACGTGATGGATACAGCTACCGCAAACGTCATCGTGCATTCATCATGCCATACTTTTAAGCTCCCCAAGACCTCACCTGCAACTTCAATTAATCGTACTTCAACCCCTATCTTACTCCGGAGTACGACATTATAAAGGATCTCTGATATTCTGCTGTATTTATCTACAAAAGCGAAACAGAAATGCCTCCCCAATCTGTCACAATGAGACTGTCAACAACGAGCTCCCGCGCTCTCCGGGCAGCTTCGGCTTCGGCTTCCAGCCGTCTTCCTCTCCGCGCGAGCACGGGGGTTTCTTTCCGCTCTTTATTCATCGGAGCGAGAGCTCATGCTATTAGAAGCAATGCCGAGACACAAACCCCAAACTTTAAAGCTATCCTAGGCTCGACGATCCGACCCTTCTCCTCAACACCCGCCGTTCCCTCTCCAAGTCCTTCACAATCGAGGTCATCCCCGACATCTTCGGGAAAATCCCAAGCAGATGTTATTGTTGAGGAGCTACAAGAGCTGTACGTATACAACCATCCCGTCCCATACGCCCGCTCCAACCTTTCCAAAACCAAACCAAACAAATCATTCAATCTATACACAACCACAATACTCACAAAGATAAAAAAAAAAAACAGATACGAAGTAGCAACCGACGAACTCGAAATCGCGCACGAATCTACAACAGAGGGGACAATCTACGCCGCCTCAGACCGTGAATCCGCGCGCGACGCCCTAAACGCCCTCGTCTCTGCCTTTGACCTGTACACAACGCCTAATCCCAACCACACTGTTTCAGAGCCTTCGCCGATAAAGGGGCAGACATCTGGTGGAGACGGGGCGATTGAAGGTGCAGAGGGGGCAGCGCCGCTTGTGGAGCTGGCATTTGATCCCACTGATATTGATCAGGGGGTTAGGGAGGAGGTCAAGAAGAGGGTTGGGCAGAGGGTTAGAGAGATTAAGAGTGCGGTTGAGGGCATGGAGGCTAAAGCTCATGATTGAGGGACCTTGAGTCGGCTTTCTTTTCCCGATTAGGTGGTTGTTGGTTAGATATGAGAAAGAGCTGGGGTTGGCGATGGACACGGTGATTGAGGTGGAAAGGGAGGACTTTATCCCGGTATGTAGACTATGTAATGGTCCCACGTGTATTATTGTATGTACTATTGAAGGTAATATGATGAGGACCTTGGTGGGATTGTATACGTACTCTGTGTATAGTACTTTACTCTCTGGCCTGCATATTGTTGAGATAATTTGCGAGATACCTTACAACTATAAGGTTGAAACCTGCTTACCTTCAGCTCACTCACAACCCTTATATAAGACCCTGATCTATAGTTACAGATCCCTGTTGCCCATGGGATCAGCATCATACCAGTCAATAGATTTCTATAACATATGTAATCGTGAATAGAAACAGATTATCCTTCCCAGATATCATCCCTAGATCCCTTATTTACCGTCACGGGTATCGAGTCACATCTCATATGTATCTTCCTCTCCGACAATCCAATTCGACAACGCCATAGCGCCTGCAGCTTCAGTAGTCCATAGTCCACCGGTGTGGTGTGGTATCAGTTATTCGTAACGCCATACATTCCAGTTCATCCCGTCCCCTCCATTTCATTCAGTCCGCCGTTTTTCGTTTTTTTTCTCTTTAGTTTCTTCTAAGTAGTCATTTCTTATACAACCGCGCCATACTGCATCGAAGTATTGAGTCCGAGGTGGTCGTCGATTGGAGAACCCATCCCCAAACCGAGGAGGGAAGGTGTTGAAGGGATGTCAATGTTTTCGGTTTTGTGTGTGGAGCGGATATGGCGTTTTAATTGGTCTGGTCAGGGTGAGAGTTAGACTTGGATAGAATATTTTTATGAGGAGCGTGTCTGGGGACGTACCAGGTCGAGTAAAGCTTTTGTTACAGCCGGTGGCAAGGCATTTGTGTCTTCGTTCGCCGTGGGCTGAAGTGGATGTTAGAGCTAAGTAATGCGTGAGGTAATGGAGGGGACATACTGAGTCGGTGGCTTGACATGTTTGATGACTGATGTGAATGTTAGTATCATTTTTAGAGATCGATTCAGGGGACTTACATCGCCGGTTTGGAAGTTGCATCCTGGGTAAGTGCATTTGAATGGTTTCTCGCCGGAATGGGTTCGCGAATGAGTTTCTGTTCATTAGTATGGAGTACAGATTGAGACAAGGAGGCACTGTGAGACGTACTTAGTTCACTACTATCCGTAAAGGACTTGCCACAGTCAGCGCATTTGTAGGGCTTCTCGCCGCGATGACTACGCTCGTGCCGCTCTAGGGTTGCTTGTCGGGCGAACAGCTTCCCGCAAACGGAGCAATGGAAGTTTTTGTCTAGAAACCAAGTTAAAAAATATGCAGCAAATGTCGGGTAGAAGTGCTTACAGTTGCTGTGTGTGAGGAAGTGGCCCTGCAATTTGGATTTCTGTGAGAATGGCTCCCCTGGACGGCTACAGCCTTCCCAGCAGCAATAGTATCCTGTACCCTTGGCGCCGTTGACGGGCCCCATGTGGCGAGCGACGAGGTGATCTTGCAGGGCGCACGAGCTTGAGAAGGTTGCACCGCAGCTAGATTTGAACCCCCGAGAGTTTGAAACCCATCTGCAAACGTGGGGCTCGCCGTCTGCGGGTGTGAAGTCTGGGCTTGTTATTACCGAGGAAACACCACCGTCTAAAGGAGGGGGTGTTTCGCTTGGACTGGGGAGTACGTGGGAGCTGATGCTCGATCGGGAGTGGCGAGAGTATGGTGAATAGGGGTGCATATGTGTGTGGTGGTGGTGGGTTCGGCAGCGGTGATTAGAACGGCAGGGTCCTCTCGAGGGAAGGCTGTTGTTGTTGTTGTTGTTGTTGTTGGTGGTGGTGTTCGAGTAGATAGGGTTCTTCAAGAGGCTGGTGAGACTGTCGTCATCAAGGTGTAGACATGTAAAGGAGTCGGGGGCGGTGTCGTTAAGGTTTTCTGGACAATTTGATGCCTCGTGGACATGAAAGTGATTCGAATAATCAGGGCATACCCCCAACATGTGGAAGACATCAGCAGGATTGACTTCATTCTGCAGAGGAAGTGACGGCGGCGGCATCTGAGTATGAGTATGAGCGAAGTGGGAGAGGTTGGAGGTATGGGAGTCGTTTTGGTATGTGTGAGGAGGATGACATTGCGTTATTGATATTGAGTCTGGTGAGAAGAATGGACCAGTACATAGATCCGGTACAGTATGCTCGGCGGCTTTGGACATTAGATCTCCTTGATAATCTTCCAGTGTGCTTGGAATAAAATCGTTCTTGTCCGCCATAGGGATACCCAGCCCGAATAGAGACTCTAATGAGTGGTCTGTGATCTCAGGGTTGTGTTCAGGATCGAAGCAGTGGTCTTCGAAACAGATAGGGGCAGGATCATGACAGTCTACCTCCTCGCATCCAACCGAACATGGGGTGGAGTCGTCAAGGCATTCAACAAAGCCGTCACAGACAGATGGGCAGGTAATCGAGCAGTTGTCGGTGTCGCAACAGGCGCTATCGACATGGCAGTTGGCGTCTGTGTCGGTGTCCGCGTGAGCCTCTGAGGCATCATGGTCTTTATCTACGCAACCCCAGTGGGACGCAGGGGCCACGGACGAATCCTCCGAGCTTTTCCCGTCCAGATGGAAGGACTCCCAGTGGCATTCGAGGCAGAAGTCATCCTTTCTGGTGTGGGAGGCCATCTTGCCAGAGTTTTCGAGGGAGTCGGTTGTTGACCCCGGGGGATGCTCTAAGAACGAACGAGATAGCAACAAAAAAGCATCTATTTCCTTCTCATCCTTTGCAAAGGTAAGCCCTGAACCGATACAAGCGAGAGGAATTGAGCAGGGCGATCATACCAATGAACGGAGGCGTGAGAGGGGGCAAGAGCAGGAGCCAGAGCCAGAGCCACTGGCCTGAGGCATTTCGACAGAAAGCGCTGGGGACCTTGGGATCTTGATGCTCTCACATTCTACTGCGTGTGTTTGGGGACCTTGGGGGACGTGGGGGAAACTGGGGAGGACCTTGGGAGTTAGTAGGGGATCATCCACGAATTACCGTTCCTGAATAACTCAGACTCGATATGATGCAATAATTTATTCCATGCAAGATGAACATCAAATTTATCAACCAGACAGGAAATACGCACGGAATAAAATGGTAAACTGTGATGATCATGGAATTCTCTTCCCAAGTCTGCCTGGAATGTCAGGCTTCAATTCTTATCTGATAAGCTGAGCTCCGTGCGGCACACCGCTTCAGTCTGCTTGCCTCGCCGCTTTTGCAGCACTCACTATCGATCTAGAGATCCATCATATCTTTGTCTATACCGTGGGCAATTCAGAGATAGATATTCTAGTTGGAGTATTCAAAGAAAAAATTCACAGAAACAGCCTTGACCAGGGACCAAATTTCAAGATCAGCTACAGCTACATATAAATCCCAGGGCACGTGCTCTCACCGCCAAGGCTCCGCTCTCTTATCTGAATATCACAGGCAGAAACAGACATACCACATATCACCTTCATTAAGTTTATTGCACAATTGGATCAAGCTATACCAAGGAGCATTAATATTGCCTTGTTATCATTCTGCGTCAAACACTGGGTATTTCTTCCATCTACAATTCATTTCATTCCATTACCAGCTAGCCATCTCACTTCCTCCGTATGGGCAATCGATAATCCCGCCGCACACCAATTTCCCACGCTTTCAAATCCCAGTTTCCACTGCGAAGAATCAATATAAGATCAAGAATGGGAAATCTCTGCTCCAGCTCCAGAAATGAAGCTGACACCCCCGCCCGCCCCGGCCGCGTCCTCGGCTCAAACGCCGCTCCCAACACCGCCCCGCGCGCATCGGTCCCCGCAAATGCAAAGTCGACAAAATCGCCTTTCCAATCGCCGGGGAGGACACTGGGCGGACCGGGTACAGAGTCTGGAAGTACGACGGGAGATACTGCTGATGCGAGGGCTAGGGCGGCGGAGGCGGCGCAGGTTAGTTTACTTTTGTGTTTTCTGCAGGTTTACCCTTTTCTCTGTTCTGTGCTGATAACATGCTGGATAGAAACGAGCTGAAGGGAGTGGGCCTAAGGGAAAACTAGGGTCGAAGTTGGCGGCGCAGAAGGCCCAGACGCAAGCGCAGACGTTGGGCCAAGTCAGTCAGGATGAAAGGGCTGCGAGGGATGCGGATGGGGCTTCCGCGGCGAGAAGGTGGGAGTGAGTGTTTGTTGTAATCTATAGACTGAGGATCTTATGTCGAATTGTACATAGCTAGCTGTTTGATATTCCTTGTTAGTAAGTTAATGAAATTATAGGAGACCATATCATAACTGGCTGCATATTCTGATTCTGAGGCAAATTAGCATATGATACAACCGATCTATTTATACCACGTTATATCGGCCTGACGCTGGAGCTCGAGCTTCACTGTCAGCCGCGGCGATTGTACCCTCCTTCAACAACCGCATCAACTCCCGCATCGCATTCGTCACAGATAGCTCGGTTTCACCTTCAACAAGGATATAAAGCTTGGCATTCTCGTTCGGACCGGGGACTTTGCCTGTTGGGTAGAAACTTCCCTTGGTCGTGATAGACGTTGCCGTAGCCTCGAGAATCTTCGCCACGTTCGTACGATTCGTAACAGCCCATCGAGCTTTTTCTGTAGTGGAAGATCATGTTAGCAAACCGGTCTGTAATTAAATGTGTGCGGTAAAACTTACGGGGGAAGTCATTGATTTCCAGAGTTGCGTGGAAAGCACCAGCGTCAGGACCACGGTTGTCGATGGGCACGCCGGATCTCATCACTCCCGCACGGCTGAGACGCGCGTGAATGTCCGCAACAGCCGATCCAACCTTGTCCAGAGCATTTTGCCCACCCTCAATCTTCTCTCTCTTGTGAACCGTAATCTTGCCATCAAGGTCGATGCCCTTGGGAACACCAGGTAGCGGCGAAGCGGCGGATTGAACGGAAGATATAACCTTGTTGAACCTTTCCTCGCCTTGTTCGTTCTTTTCCTCCTTTTCTTCCTCCTCTTCGTTATCGTCCCCGGTCTTATAGGTGCGGCGCTCCCGATTCCTGGCTGCATCACGCTCTTGATCCAGCCGCTCCAGACCTTTTCCTCCAAAGCCAGAAGTGCTGGCCTTTTCTTTACCAGCCTTGACTTTCTCCAAGAAGGTGTCTACCAAGTTCTGTACAGACCCCGGCACTTCTTGCCCACTTTGCTTGAGTGCCTTGGCGATGTCGACAGCATACCTTTCCTGGTCATCTGTAAGGAATGTGACGGCCGTGCCCTTATTCCCAGCACGTCCAGTGCGCCCAGCACGGTGCACATAATCCTCCAAATGGTTCGGCGCGTCATAGTTGATAACCAGCTTCAATTGCTTGACGTCTAGACCTCGCGCAGCAACTGACGTCGCTATCAGGACGGGGAATATGCCGGCTTTGAAATCTTCAATGGTAGAGTCACGATCAATTTGATCCTTACCACCATGGATAGACATGCAAGGGTAGCCCTTACGCATTAACTCCCGCAAAAGATTGTCTGCAGCTTCTTGACGGTCAACAAAAATTAGCGCCCGTGCATCTTCATTTTCATCAGTGGAATACAAATTGCCCAGCAGCTCTAAGAGGCGGACGAATTTTTTGTCGTCGTTGCAAACTTCCACAACTTGTGTGATTTCTGGCGCAACAACACTTCGACCGCCAACAACGATTTCAATCGGCTTGTTCAGAGTCTTGCGGGCTAGTGCTTCCATATTTCGGGGAAAGGTGGCCGAAAAAAGCACGGTCTGGCGATCAGGGCGCACATTAATCAGAATTTTCATGACTTGAGGCTCAAATCCCATGTCAAACATACGGTCAGCCTCATCTAGGACAACGTACGATACCCTGCGCAGATTTGTCACTCGGCCGGCGTTGGCTGCTAAAAGATCAATCATCCGTCCTGGAGTGCATACAACGATCTCGGCGCCACGTTTCAGTTCAGCAATTTGATCCTTGATCGGGGCACCACCATATGCACAGACAGCCCGGAGATTCAGAGCCTTCAGGAACGGCTTGCAGTCCTTATGAATTTGCGTCGCCAACTCGCGAGTAGGCGTCATGATCAGACCCAGCGGACCCTCCATGTGTTCAAGCGGCCGCTGGTCTTTGATATGACGGAACATGGGAATGAGGAATGCCATGGTCTTCCCAGATCCCGTCTTTGCAACACCGATCACATCACGACCAGCCATAATGGAAGGAATCGCCTGGGCTTGAATCGAAGTCAGACTATCAAAACCAAGCTTGTCGACGACATCCAACGTCTGTATACCCAGGCCACATTGCGACCATTTCTGTACCGGTTTTGGAACTTCTAGCCCGCGAACCTTGATACCGTCAAGTTCCAACCGCAAAATTGCCGCTTCCTCCTCAGACATTTGAGCCAGATCGGACGACTCGGTGTAAAACTTCTTTCGAAATGGCTCATATTCCACCTTTCCATGGTCAACATTTGGAATGTCCTTCTTCTTTTTAGCTTTGTTGGCAATAGCAAGGAAATCTTCTGTATCGCCTTCGCCAACAGCCGTCATATCCACATCATGCTCATCGCCAAACATAGCCTCAGGCTCCTGCTTTTTGGAGAATTTGGCGATAATCTTTTTCTTCGGTGGTGCGGAGTCCGCAAGTTCGGACATGAAAGCGTCCAAAGGATCTATCTCTTCTTCTTCTTCTTCTTTCTCTTCTTGAGCATCAACTTCCATCTTATCGGACTCTTCCTCAACTTGCGAATCGCTATTGGTTTGCTGCGTAGTGGAAGCTTCATTCTGTAAACGTTCCTCTCTCCTTTCTGCGGCTGCACGAGCAGCAGCAGCACTTTCCTCTTCAGTCCCGCTCTCGTGCATGTCGACGTCGTTATCATCATCGTCCTCGTCGGCGATTGGTTCTGCTTCTTTGTTGACTCCCGCATCGTCCAAGGGCGGCGTTGGTAGTCTTTCAAGCTTTCTCCGAGTTGACTCTTCTTCACCAAAACCAAGTGTCTTGGTGGCAACCGGCTTCTCACTGTCTGCTATTTGCTTAGAACCTAGACCGAACCTTCCAACATTACCCTTTGCTTTTAAAGCAGCTAAAAGCGGAGCATTAGCATTCAGCATGTAGAAGATTTGATAGAAAGAAATCGTACCTGATGATGTAGTTGTAATCGATGGGACTTTGTTTGCTTGAGTTTGGTCCGCAGCGGGCTGGCTACCCAGCCGCTTGACCGAGGGCGGAACGGCCACATCATTTCCCAGAACAGACGGTGCTGTCGGGGCCTGAGCAGCATTCTTGGCAATAGCTTTTGGATCGAACTTCCCAGCATAGGTAGCTAGGGTGACATCAACGCCTTGAGTGGCAGGAGACTGGGGAGAACTAACGGCCGGGGATATGCCAGACTTTCTGTCAATTTCTTCGAGGATACTCTTTGCCCCACCAGATGCGGCAGCTTCTTTCTGTTTGCGTTCTTTTTCGGCGGCCTGCTTCTGCTTCCATGCTTCTAGTTTGGCTAGCCGCTCGGCTCTTTTCTCATCGTCCGTAGGCGCCGCGCGTGTCGGTGTGGATGGTTTCGAGGGCTGGTTGGATATGTTAAAAGGTTTATAGAAGAGAAAAGCAGTGGGACAAAACTTTACCTCACGCGATTTAGGCTCCGGGCCTCTGGTCCGATCTCGGCTATCGTCCAGTCTAGACTTGTGCTTCAAGTCAGCAGAATCGTCTGTCCGTCTTCGAGCCCTGTCGCGGGAGTCATCTCGCCTGCTTCGATAATCCCTATCGCGACTCCGGCTTCTTCGGCGGTAATCGCGACCATGATCCTTGTCTCTTGAGCGACGTCGGTCTCGGGAGCGATCTCGTCGTCGATGACTATCGTCATCACGGTGGTCGTCACGTCTATCTATGGGCCGTCGATAGGCATCTCGGTCACGGTCACGGTCACGTTCGCGGTATCTTCGCTGTTTGAGGTTTAAAAAGTTAGACAAGTATGAGAGGCTGCGGGGAATATAGATACGAACCTCAGGGCTGCGAGATCTGCGGTAGCTCCGACCATCGTCGCGCTTGCTCCGCTCATAACGGTCATCGTCTCTGCGGCTTCGTCTGGATGATGAATATGTGCTACCTACAGGTGATGGTGAGCGAGTATCCCCATGGCGAGCCATTGTTGCAGGCCAGCAATGAGTGAGTATTACTGGGACTCAAGGAACACCCGAGGACGCGGCGAGGAAAGCGAGGCAGTTCCTATATTACCATTCCTTTCAGTATCCGGTTCTGTGGATTGCGGTTAGGCGATTCACAGCTTCGTTCTAAGTATTTGAGAAGACTTCCTGAGGCAAAGACGTAGCTCAACGTCAATCCGACTATTTTTTTAGAATGAATCAAAGGTCCGGCCTCGACCTTTGCCACTCCAGATCATGTGATGAGCGAGATCGCGCTGGGTTGTATCAGCACGCTATCACGTGCCGGCTACTTCCCTTTTCGGCATCCCCTAAACTTGACGTGACGACGCGACTCCAGCCTCCTGATTCCAGTTCGACCAGCCCCTGCAGCGAATTGTTTCGCTAATCACGCTAGGGATTAATTATTACAGCCATTTCCGTCGCACCCTGCCAGGCTGCCACCCACCGATAGCTCCCCGATAGCTCCCCAAGGCCTCCTTTCCTTCTAACTTCTCTCGCTCAATGCGTTAGCTTGAGGTATTGAATAAGCTTGCAATGCCTTCTCATCTCGTTCGCCGTGGTGGAAGTATCCTCCGAACCCTTCCAGTCAATGGCGCCTTTCCCCAGCCTGTTCGTGTTGTTGCATCGCAGCACCACACCAGGCGTATCACCTTTATTGCGCGTCGTCCTCTATCGCCCTTGACCACACCTAGTGTGCCCCGTTTGAGCTTCATTGAAAAATTGGCTCGGAGATATACGACAGATGAAAGCCTTCCAAAGGGCCGAGGACGACCCAAGGGGGCCAAGTCACAGCAGAAGTCACCCGAGAAGCCCGCTAAGAAACCCGCAAAGAAGCTCGCGAAGAAGCCCGCTAAGAAGAAGCCTGGCAGGAAGCCAGCGTCGAAAACTGAAACACAGAAGCGAGAGGCCGAAGCAAAGAGAAACTTGATCCAGAACCTCAAAAAAGCCGCTTTAGAGCCGCCTAAACCGCGTCCGAATTCGTGGTGGGTGTTAGCTGTTGAGAAAAAGTTCTCGGAAGTGCGAGGTCTCGAACTAAGTAATACTGAGGCTTTCAAGAAAGCGATGGATCTTGCCAAAGCTATCAGTGACGAAGAGCGCAAGGTTAGTCAAATGTATCCCCTGGTCTATATCTATGTATCCGCGCCTAATGACAGGACAGGAACTCTCAGAGATCGCATCTGCCAATAGTGCCGCCAATAAAGCAGACTTTAAGGCATGGGTTCTGTCTCACACTCCCATCCAAATCCTCGAAGCTAATAAAGCTCGACGCACTCTCGCCCGGCTTAATAACAAACAAAGATGTCTTACCCTCGAAGATGACCGTTTGCTCAAAAAGCCGCATTCTTCCTATATATACTTCTTCAAAGAGAAGGTCGGCGAAAATGATCATCCAGAGACTGTTCCTGAAATAGCCAAACGTATATCAACTGAATGGAATGGGTTGTCGGAGTCAGCAAAGGAGGTAAGCTAGTATACCCTAAAGATTGTATCGTTTCCCGCAAGCCGAAGCTAACAGCCCACAGAAATACAACCAAATGGCCAGAGAGGCTAGAGAGCGCTACGAGCAAGATCATATGGAGACCTATGGCGTTGCACCGCCCGGCCAAAAGGGGTGGCGGGGATTGAGGGGGCAGCAGTAATGCACGCATTGTTGAACAGTCCCATTTTTGCTATTGATGTTAGCAAACGCAATCAATATGGTGTGCGTTTATCCTCGGATAGGGGATTATTGTACGAGTTGACGCGGGTTAGGTGGATGTCTCGGTTCGTTTAGTTTATCCTTTCTGTTAGGTGTTCATTATTATTTGTAGGATTGTAAATCACCTCTAATGCACCATTTCAAGTAAAAATGGACTAATTAATAGTCCTTCCAAGCACATTGCACCAAGCGAGCCCTGGCAGAATATAGGTATAAACCAAGACATCATCCAGAGGTAGTTAGTAGCTGTCGTAGAGCTATTACAGAGTACGTCAACGATAAAGTACCCTATGTATAGTTCTAGGTAGGGTATCCTAGTAAGCCCCGTCGATGCTGGTGAAAGCAGGAAACACAGCCGTCTCTCAACAGAACTTGAACAGAAAAATTGAATCTCTGCAGTTAGGGATTCTGTGCAAATGCAGGGACAATTGGCTCCATATTGGGCATGAAGAAATGCATGCGAGATGCCCGCGGAGTTTTTACCCCGTAGATAGTGGGTATACAAGCTTGAGTCATCGATGCAGTGGTCCGTTGAAGTTCGAAAACTCTCTCGAGTTTAGATTGTTTGGTGATCCGTGATATATCATTCTGGTGGACGAAGGACTCCCATTGCAGGTGATAAGTTCAAGCGGACTCGGAGCTCACCCTCGAGAGATGTCAGTTCAACACGGGAGGCATCTAGAAAAGAAAACACTGGGCAGCAAGCCAAAAGCGCCAGAAAACAAAAGAACCAATAATTCAGGGTTAGCCCTGCGCCAACATATCCTATAGGCTGCGGGGGATTATCTAGACTCTTTGCCTTCGATGCGGTGTAGAAGAGGCTAGGAGCAGATGTTTGAGAACCACTAGTTTGCTGGCTCTCGTTGGATTTCCAATATGGACTGCAGGATATTTGAGCCGTGCTTGCATACGTAGTCTTACGGCGCAAACGTAGTTTTCTTCGTGGTCGAGGAGATTATCCATGATCAGACAATAACATGCTTCTCGTCCTTGGTTGATTGTCAAAGAGGATGAACCAAGGGTCGTCTAGTTTAGCTTCAGTACATAACCGTGGTCCCCCACCTAAACAACAAACAACATGCACACAAAGTGAACTCGTGGATCTCATGCTGTGAAGTGACTCGATTACCCTGGATGAATTATAGGCAAGCCCCTCTACGGAGTATAGACTTCTATAACTACATTCTCTTGGCTACATCCATCGTGCATAAGACTTGTGCAAAGGAGGGGTGGAGATCTTTATCGATAGGGTCATTTCCTCCCACCGCTGGATTCTGTGACTGGTGTGTCCCTGCGTGACTCTATCTCTTGACCTTCCACTCTCTTTTCTCTCCTTTCAATTGCCTATCCTCTACTCCGTATTCATATATGCTGCTCTGATTCGATGCGCCTATCCTATCTCGATTAGTGGTCTTTCATCCCTAGCCTTCGTCTTTGGCTCCGATCCCCAGCCACCGTTATACTCGGGACAATCATTTCGACATTGACCCCCCCGTCATGCCGATCAATGCGTAGCACAGATCCCACGGTAAGCATGCAACGAACGCGAGAGGGGAACCACCAGTCTATGATTACTGAAAAAGAAAAGACGAATCTGAAAATTTTCGCTCCGTTCTCGTTGTCGCGCAACCACTGACATTCTTTGGCTCTCTAAGCTTCTTCACTACTAGGTCCGTCGTTCGTCCACAGTGGACATTCTAAGGTTGCTGTACCCATCGCATGGCACCGTCCAATCCTAGCGCTTCGTCGGACGATCGTTCAGCATCCATCACTCCTTCATTCCTTCCCACCGCCCCGAGCCAGCCTCAATCGAGGTCATGAATTTGAGGACTATCTTCTGTATCCCTACGTCTCCCCGCTGAATACCTCGCGATCGCCTTGTTTCGCCCATCCTGGCCCTTCGGCGCCAGATGCCCCGGTTGTTTATTCTCCGCCGACAAATTTCGGTTCCCGATTGAATATTTGCGTTCGAGTTCGAGGTTGTCGCCAGCGACGTTGAATAACCGTGTGTTTACTACTGGTAATTGGAGAGGCTTATATTGTTATTTTTTTTTTTTTTTTTGGATTTGGGACGGTTTGGGACGCGTATACTGGCCTTGGATCATTCCTCACCGGCGGGCTCCCAACCTCGTTGTGTCGAGTTGAAGAAGAAAAGCAAGAAGAACCTTTAGTCCCGCCTGTCGACGCTTCATACGTATGCGCCTTGTATCGAGTCGCTGGACATCCCACTGCACGTCATGGATGCTGCGCGCATACTGTCTCGCGGACCAGCCCTAGATTACGACATTCCGCACCGCGCCCAGAGCTGGTCCTTGGAGAAGGGTCGACAGAACGAACACGAAAAGTCAAAGCTTTCATCTGAGGATGAGGGCCAGAGAGTGGGGTTTGAAGCCCAGGAGGCTGCCCTAACGTCGGGCGGAAATTTTCAATATGCTTTAAAGTTGGCCGCAGAAGTTACAAAGGTATGTTTACCCATTTCGAACACCGCAAACATCACGAATGCTCAAATTTACCCCTCCACAGGATATTGAAGACCGTTTAAACTCTCATTACGATGCGACGTTACCCTTTGAGATACATCTCCAACTACCCGAAACTTTGTACTACGAAAGCCCCCCGCCGTCGTACGACGACGCGGTCAATGATCTCCCTCCAGGATACTATGGCGCTGCGCCTCTAGCTCAACAGAAAAACTTGATTGGAAATTCGGACATAGACCAAGGCAGGACGCCAAAACCCCAATCTTGCCAAGCCATCGATTTCGACAGCCCTGCTGGTATTCGGGAGCGTAAAGGAGGTAAGAAGAAAAAAGCAGGAGGAGGAGGTGGTGGTGGAGGTGGAGGGGCTGCAAAAAGCAACCCTCCGCCGCCCCCGCCACAGGAGGATAAGCCAGATGAAGGCGCTGGGAATGACGGAGGCGACTCCGGAAATGGCAATGGTGGAGACGGCGGAGACGGCGGAGATGATGACTGGGGAGATGCATGGGGCACGGCTCCTTCTTCCAAGAAGAAGAAACAAAAACAGAAAGAGGAAGAGGAGAAACAGCGTCAAGAAGAGGAAGAAAGTCTTAAAAGGGAAGAAGAAGAGCGGCTGGCAAAGGAGGAGAAGGAACGTCTAGCCCAAGAAGAGGCGGAGCGGAAAGCTGCAGAAGAGGCTGAAGCTGCCGCTGCCAAAAATAACAGCTTAAGCTGGGCTGACGATGGGAACAATGATGACTCATGGGCGACCACTGGTGTTGGGAAGAAGAAAAAGAAGGGCAAGGTAGGGAATTGCATTTGCCAGGGATATGTCTCTTGCTAACCTTACACAGAACGAACCGGCTGAGGCCGAGCCTCCTTCTAATATCTTACAAGATGTTAGTCTTGGTGACGGAGCCCCGCAACTCGATTTGAATCTCGATTCTCAGAAATCGGCTGGTTTCAGTTTCGGTGGATGGGGTGGCACTGGCAGCAAATGGGGCCTTGACTCTCTCACAGGTGCAACTAAAAAGAAAGACAGTAACCCATGGGGCAATGGAGCCGGCTCTGATCCCCTAAACAGCTCTATGGGGTTCGGCTTCGGTGGAGGCTTCGATAGTACACCTGTAACCAACGGCAAGTCTGAAGAGACCAAGAACGCCGATGATGACTGGGGCTGGGGCCTATCGTCGAAGAAGGACAAAAAAAAGCAACAGGAGGAACTTATTATTGAGGAACCACCGGCGCCGGAACCCCCTAAGGCTCCTGACCCACCGCCGGCTGATGACTGGACAGGTGGATTTGCTACAACCAAGAAGAGCAAAAAGCAGCTGAAGAAGGAGGAGCAAGAGAAAAAGAAGAAGGAGGAAGAAGAAAAAAAGCGTCAGGAGGAAGAAGACGAGAAGAAACGCCAGGAGGAGGAAGAGGAGAAGCAGAGGCAGGAAGAAGAGGAGAGAAAGAAACAAGAAGAGGAAAAACGACTAGTGAAGGAGGAGGAGGAACGTTTGGCAAAGGAGGAAGAGGAGAGACTGGCGAAGGAAGAAGAGGAGCGGCTAGCAAAGGAGGAAGAGGAACGAAAAGCAAAGGAAGAGGCTGAACGCAAAGCCAAGGAGGAATCAGGCTGGGGTAACACCACGACGACCGACAAGAAGAAGAAGAAGAAAGGTAAAGCTGCGCTCATACCAGAGCCGGCCCCAGAGCCACCTCGGGAGCCTACACCTCCTGCTGCTGAACCTGAACCGGAGCCGGAGCCAGAGCGTGAAGAGTGGAAGCCGGATTTCCCAGATGATCCCCTCTACAATAATTGGATGGAACTATCATCCAAGGAGAGGAAGAAGCGCGAGAGATCACTAACCAAGAAAGGTCTTCCCATTCCTGGCCGAGACATACCCCTCGAGCCTCCAAAGAAAGAAGAGCCAGAGCCAGAGCCAGAACCTGAACCTGTTATAGAGGACGAGCTGGAGCCAGAGCCGCTCCCAGATGAAAACAACCAACTGGTCGAGATAGTCCATGAGCAGCCTGAGAACGAGTTTGAGGATATCGGCTGGGGGGGAATCTGGGGCTCTTCAAAGGACAAGAAGTCTAAGAAGACCAGAACCTCACAAGAGCCTCCCCCTCCCGCGCCTACACCTCCAACTCTAGGACTTGAGCGGGAGTTCACCAGAGAATCCGATAATTTCCAGGACGATCCTGCGTGGGATACCTTCGACGACAAACCCCCAAAGGTGGCTAGAGGATTCTGGGCCAGTTTAGGGGCAGCTACAATGGGCAGCAAACCCAAGGCTACAAAGAAAAAGTCAGAGGACAAGCCCAAAGAGCCCGAACCGGTCGAGGAAACAACTGCGGACCCGGAATCTGATCTCATAGATGTCGCTGACGAGCCACCGCCGGAAGCGCCGGAAGCGCCAGTGGCGCCAGAAGCACCCGAGTCACCTCCCGCGCCACCCGCGGCTCCAGCTAAGGCCACCTCCAAGTCTAAACCATCATCCAAACTCTCTGTAGCGGAGCGCATCAGCGCCCTCGAAAAAGCAAAAAAGGAGCGGCTAAAAGAAAAGGCTGCTCTAGAAAAATCCAAAGCAAAGGGAAAAGAAACCCTGCCTGCTCCAGACCCTGAGTCGGAGCCTGTGGAGCCGTCTCCACAGGAGGATCTAGTAGACATCGACCCTGAGCCTACCACGACAAGAGACTCGGTACCTGGCAGTTTTCCTGACGCTTTCGACGACGAGGTTGATGATTATCAACCGGCCGACCCTGAGCCCGCGCCGGAGCCGGATCCAGAGCCAGAGCCGGAGCCTGCCCCTAAGAAGGCGGAGCCCGTGCCTGTTCTGTCAAAGAAAAGTAAGAAAGAGAAGAAGAAGGGAAAGCTGATTCCGCCCGAGCCGGTACCCGAGCCTGAGCGTGTGCCTGAACCCGAGCCTGAGCCGGAGGCGGAGGCGGAACCTGTTCCTGAACCTGAACCTGAATTTGAACCTGTACCTGAACCGGAACCAGAGCCAGCGCCAGCGCCGAAGTCAAAGTCGAAGTCAAAAACCGAGAAGACTGACAAGAAGAAGAAGAAATCGAAGAAGATCGAGCCTGAGCCTGAGCCTGAGCCCGTACCAGAGCTGGAAGCTGAACCTGAACCTGAACCTGAGCCCGTGCCAGAACCAGAGCCAGAGGCGTCGGCGGAACCGGATGTTGAACCAGAGGCAGAGAGAGCTCTAGACATAGAGGAAGAACAGCCGCCCGGTCCAAAGCCTGAGAAGATGACTAAGAAGATCAAGAAGAGCAAAAAAGCCATGCCGCCGCAGGAACATCTTACCGCTGATGACATGATGGCCACTGGAGCGCTAGAAGTGGATGGTGAAAACCCTCCGACGCCACCAGAAGAGACTACACCGGAGGCGCCTGCCAAGAAGGAGCGGACACGTGTCGAGCGCACACCTGCGGCTGCTTCCTGGGGCTTCTGGGGCGCCAGTACCCCCCGCAAACCGGCTGCAACCAGACCAAAGAAGGAGCCTTCCCCAGCCGTTGTGCGGTCGAAACCGCCTAAGCAATCAAGGGCCAGAGAATCGGAGAACGAAGGAGAAAAATCTTCAACTTCTGATAAGGACAGGCGACGGGATGCCAGGGCTAGCCGTGGCATGGCTTTCTCGAACTTTCTTATGGGGCCCCCTCCTCAGCCTTCAAGAACAAATTCAGTCAGGAGGTCTGGCGCTCACCAGTCCAAGCGGTCTTCACGGCAGCAATCGGTGGACGTGGATGCAGCCGAGATGCCCACCCCGCCCCCGGAAGACAAAACCCTTCCCGATAAGGCGGCGAAGTTGATGGGTGTTAGTGATTCATCTAGAAGGGAGAGACACAGGGAGCGGAAGAAATCTCGTAAGTCAACATGCTTAGTTTCTATCAGTCACGACCTAAAGTTTCTTTTTTAGGTGCCCCTGATCCATATGCCCTTGAAGACGAAGATCTAGTGGTAGTGGATCGGGACGAAGTCGAGCATCCTTCCAAGAATGGCTCACGACATTCCGGCTCGAGGCACTCAAGACATTCTGAGCGGAATTCTGCGAAAAACGTAAGAGCTATCCAACAAATACACGCATTATACGGCTAACAAGTCCATTTAGTCCAGATCAAACCCTGAAGAACCTCAAGAAGAGGAAAGAGCCCCAGACGTCATTCCCGGCCCCGATGATGCCGCATTTGTAGAAGCGCCGCCGTCAAGAGAACGTCACCTAAAGCGATCAAACACCATGCCTCCTCCCAAAAAGCAAGAGTCTAGCGGTCTAATGGGCCTGCTCGACTCTTTGCGACGGAGGCCTGAGCCCCCAGCTCCTGAGCGCCGGAAGTCCCGATCCCGCCGCGATGACGATGCCAGGTACGCGACTGAGACAGATCGCGACGAGGCTCGACGTCGGCGGAATGATCGGAGAAAACGTTCTGGCCGCCCCGAAGTAGAAGGTGAACGAAGCGCTCCCGAGAACATGGTCGGTACTTTCCCAGACACGGAGGCAGAAGAAGCAGAAGCTCGGAGAGCAGCGCGCAGAGCGAAACGGGAATCGCGACAAGCTCCACGATTTGCTGCTGATGAGCTACGCGAGACGGAGCTCCGTGAAGCCGAGGAAAGACGGGCCCGCAGGAGAGAAGAGAAGGCTCGTGAGCGAGGAGAACGAGCACGCCAGCAAGAGGAAAACGAGCGACAACTTCAGGAAGAAGAAGAGCGTCGCCGTGAGGAAAAGAGATCCCGCCGAGCAGCTCGTGAAGAGCGTATGCGCAGGGAAGAACAGGAGGCTCGGGAAACAGAAGCCCGAGAAGCCGCAGAAAGACGAGAACGCAGGCGGCAGAAGGAAGCAGATATGTACGAACATTCCGGCTACGAACAACGACAGAGACGGCACCGCTCGCGGGTCGACGACAGAACCGCCAGAGACTACTACCTCAACGAGCCCGGGCCTGAACGGGAAAGGACTCGTCCGTCTCACCGAAATGGAGACGACGGTGAGCGGTCGAGATGGAAGAGATCTGGGCCACCGCCGGATCCAACAAGACCTACACCGATGCCACTTGGGGCGCGCAAGAACAAGACCTCCTCCTGGGTAGACTCCCAAGCTGACGAACCGCCTGAGCCACCGCCACTCGTCCAAACCGTCCTGGATATGCCCCCGGGCCCAGAGGAGCCAATTCAAGGGCACACCATGTCGTCAGACGAAGAGGCACGGCGTGACCTCCGCCGACAAGCTCGACGTCGGGGCAAGTACCCCGGCCTTGATGACCAAGAGATCGAAGAACTCCGTGCGAACAAGCGCGAGGCCCGGAGGGCTGAGCGTGACGGCATCAAGACCAGCTCTAGCGGAGACTACGATCGGGATCGGGGGCCGCGGTACGATCGATATCCGGCGGAGCCCCCGAAAAGGCCGAGTTGGTTGAAGAAGTTGACCACTTTTTGATTTTACCTTGTTTTATTTATTTTTTCACTTTGAACTGATGATTGATTGACTGATATGATATGAAGCGATGATATACTATGACTTGAATTTGGATGCCCAGTTTTGGTCTCGATGATTACTTTTGCTATTTATGCTGCTTGGATATCGATACCTGTTGTATAACGAACTCACATACCAACTCCAATCTACAAGACATTTACCTCTATACTCAGAACAGTCAACCCTCTTGGCCTTGCCCTCTTGAACTTCTCCTCCTCTTCTCCAAATAAAACCTCCCCCCTTCATAGATGCTCAAATAAATACTCAGCGAAACAGCCGTCCACACGACCCGAATTGCGCCTCCACGAAATAACCCTCTCAAACCCTCGTCTCGAAAGATCTCCCCCCCGACAGTCCACACACTCCTTCGAGATTCCTGTATTCGCCTTCGGTCTGCACTAGGCCCTGAGGAAGAATCCCCACCAGAAGCAGCAAGCATCACCCTCGTCTTGACAACATCAATCGGCGTCGTAATGACCGAGGATATGGAACCTGATATACTCGCTGCTATTCCCGTTAAGACGACTCTTTCGAGGACTGGTTCTACTTTTTCTTTGCCGCTATTACTACCACCCCCGCTAAAGACGAAACCCGTACTATTACGATGATTCCTTCGTCTCTGTTCAACAAGATGCCCCTTTACACCCTCGTATATCGGAAAGTTTAACCCCGTGAAAGGAACATTTCGGCCGAGGAGGGCGGAGTACCCGCTCCAGAGCTTCCAGGGTTGGGATTTGAAGCGGGACAGGACTTGTATTGTTACGTTTCCTGTTTTCCATTTAGGTGTTGTGTTGTTGTTGCTGTTGGCTGTGTTTATCACCTGCGCATTCTGTTTTATCACCTCCGCCGGGGTGATGAGGAGACTGGAGACAGATTCGCCGATACACGACGCAAAGGCGTTTAGCATTGGTGACGGTATTGATTGGAGTAATGGAGAGATACACTTGGTCTTGTTGAGGGTTGACTTGACGCTTTCGTATGTTGTGAAGAATGCTCCAGCTATTGTCGTCTCGTTAATACTGTATACATCCTCTCCTTGAGTCAATACCTCCACCAAAAAGGTAGTAGGTAAGAAAGAGGAAACATACAAGCTGGAACCGTACTCAAAACAACACTAAAAACACCCTGATAGAGTCCGCGGAACAGGACACTCTTCCTGACAGCATTCGTGGCCGCATCTTTATAGATGGTATTGTAGTTTGGCGACTGAATGCGGGTTTTCAGTGTGTCGACGGGGTAGACGAGGAAGTCGACTATTACGACTGCGAAGGCGCCGGACTTGTAGTAGGTATTCTGTTTAGTTTATAGCTCGGGTTTTGCTAGGGAGGTTGACCTTGGTTTGGTCGGGTGAACTTACGATCCAGATGTCGAGGGCGCTGTTGTTGTCCATGGTCTTGCGTCTACATCGGGAGAAAAGAAAGGAAAGGGATCAGTTTGTATATAGAATTCGGAGTTCATTGATGTGCTGTATACGACGCATACCGAATATGTTATCAATATATGACGTCATACCACGTGCTATGGTTGCCCTAATAGGTATAGTTAGGGTTGCTGAGCAGGCGCTTGTCACCTACGGCGATACAAGTAGGAAAGGATGAAGTTTAAGTAGGTAGATATCTTCTCTATCATCACGGTAAAGGAGACATTAAGTCATCAAGAGTTTTCCCTCCTTACGCCGTAAGGTCATGCATGAATCCCAAATCCCCAGTTCAATCCATTAACATCCAGTAGTGAATCATTTGGCAATCTCGTTAGGCAGGAGATTGCCCTTGACAGCGAACATTTTACCTGTCGTGGAGGAGACGAAGCTGTCGATCTGGCGGGCGTACTGCTCGACTTGGCGGCTGTTGAGCATGCTGTCCAGGCGGCTGGGCTCCTGGGGCAGCTTGAAGAGCCGTTGCCACTCATCTTCGGGAAGAGCGGGCTGCTTAAGGGTTGCACGGGTGGCGTTCTCAGCCTTGCGCTTGGTCTGCCAAGCTGTGATCTTGGCCTGTTCGCGGGCCAGCGAGCGCTGGTAGTACTGGTAGTTGCTGGTCTCGGTGTGGTGAGTCTCGATGCTCTCGAGGAGAAGGTCGCAATTCTTCTCAAGGAAGGGGTCGATGCTGAGGGAGAGTGTGTCGAAGTTGGGTGCCAGGATGGGCTGTTTGGCAAAGGAAGAGGACTCCAGGGCGGCGAGGGATGGAGGAAGATCAGTAGGGGCCGACTGGGTCTGGTTCTGGAGTTGGTGGATGAAGGAGGTGATCAGGTGGGAGTTATGAATTTCGACCGGTAGTTCGACCATGATGTCCTGGTATCTCATATTGGTCTTTTGCAGTCTAGTCAAGTCAGCCATGCTCCAAACAATAGATAAATAGATGGGGACCGGCGCACTCTTCGGAAGTGAACTTGTTGTCCTTGAAAGCAGCCATGAACTTGGGAGACAGGCGGAACGCCCGCAGGCTTAGACTGCCTTGGGCACTGCGGCTGGCATCGTGAACAAGCGCGACTGTCCTTTCGTTCATCTCCTTCTGGTAGAAGAACTGGTTCTCGATCACGTTCATGTTGACAAAGTTGCCCATGTTCGCACTCGTGTACCATCCGACATTGTTGGCATCAACGTTGACTTCTCGGAGCATACGAATCATCTCTGCCTGGTAAGCGGCGTTTGCCTTTGCGCGGGGAGCAGCGGCGGCAGGGTTGGGGGTAGCGTTCTCGAAGTGCGACTCGGCGGGCATCTCAACGACGGGGAAAGGGAAAGTGTTGGTGATTTCGAGGGTACCGTCGACATCCATACCAACAATCGAGCCAGTCGCGGCCGTAGGGAAGGTTTGGGAGCAGTGCTTGATGATTTTCATAACGACCTATCGTTTATAAGTATGCCCATCGCCAACGGTAATGCGGAAAATCTCCCTAAGCGGGGGACGGAGTTTTCGTACCAAGGCCTCGACCTTGACGGCCGTGAGGGGGGCTTCTTTTCTAATCAGACATTAGTCTGCGGACCGAGAGATAGTCTTAAGAGACCAAAGCACTTACTCCGCCATATTGGATGCTGCAGAACGGGGTATAAAATGGACTGACGGCGACAGGAGATTGACTTGAATGGTTTGTGTGGATGAATCGAACATTTTCACCGCCTTGACTGAAACGGGTTAGATTGCCAAGACTGGCCTCGACTTCCGTTTTAGGACTCCATCTACACCTGCTCTTACTCAATCACAACATATAACAATTGATGTCAAGTGTCCTTGCATATGCCATTTGATAGTCTATTGATCTTCTACCGCTGAGCCAAACTCAGAACTCTGTACTGCCGACGATGTTGGCACTGGCAGTGTCTCTGGCTCTATCTCTGCGTTCTCTTTGTCCCCATCACTCCCATCACTCCCATCACTCCCATCACTCTCCTCATTTCCCTCATTCCAAGCACGTGACCATCGTGGTACTCCAAAGTCGACATCGGGTATGGCATCAATTGCATCGCGCAGTCGTTGAATATGCATTGGCACCCAATTGTTGTAAATATTCATGACAACATTATAAGGCGCCCATTTCATTAATGGGTTACTCACATCCTGTTTTTGAAAGCTGCGGCAATGATATTCAACCACTTCTCCCTTGACGACGGGATAATGGACGAAGAGTCGCCATGATTCAGAGCTGAGCGCAATGGAGAATCCCAGAACCTTGCAATTAATCTGGTCAACACGGTTGGCAAGTTGAAACACTTTAACAACGCCTCTCATAGCAATGGCCATGCTATGACAATTCTGTCGATGGGATATCTGATGGGACTGTCCAAGCCTCTTCACCTCCATTGTCAGGAAGGGAAAATACATATCGTTCATGACTCTGAACAAAGAGGTACCCCTGTTTTCCGCACTTTTCTCGCTCATGGCCCCCCTGTTTTCGTCATCCCTATGGTAGTAAGGTGAGAGCTTGCGGCATTGGCTGCCCGTAAAGGCAGATTTTGAGAATCCCACGGCGTGGTCCGGCGCTGGTAGAGGAAGTCTAAAATCATGAAGAGGTCCTTGATCTGACTCAAGGCAAAGGCCGATTGCACGGTCCCAGGCTGCATTAATACTGTCAACGAAGTGTGCAAACTGGACGTCGCCACGTTGATGTGCGATCTGAGCATTAGGCAGTATCAGATCGCCAATGAGCTGAATGATGGCCACCTCATTCACCAACTCCAGATACCTGCAGATGTATACATATATGCCTTCCTGAAAGACAGTATTTGTGGGTGGTTCGTAATAACTCGCATGACACAGTGTATCCAAAATTTCGACCTTATCTGTATCGTGTTCCTCCCTGAAACTCTGGTACTCCAAGAAACAGAATCGCTTCTGCAGATATTGATTACACCGATAATCCCGGTACCAGCGGTCTCTGTTTGCCCGGTGGATTATCACCGGGTTTAATTCACGAATCTGGAGACTCCTGGATATTCCTCCCGGAAGGACATGTGCAGGCAAGTCATTGTCTAGTACGTCTTCTCTTGCAGGCCAGGTATCATGCAAAACCCAGCCTTCAACAGCGTGCCCATGGACAACTGACACACCCTCTCGCACATCATCAACTTCACTCGCTGCCTCAGTACTTTCATCGTTGAGTCCTCGCCATTTCTTCTGGCGACATGGTGCCTTCAACAGAAGAGTTAGCCATTATGAACATGTAGGGGGTATCTATACATACACTTTGTACCCGTTCAGGACGTTTACGCTTCAAACTTCTCCGTCGATCCTGTTCCCGGCTTTCGTCTGGGTTTCTCGGGTCTTCATCATCCTGCACCAGTTGCGGCAGTGCTCTCAGTACTTGATTGACTTGCTGCTGCACTTCCGCATGCACCTGGCGCACCTCCTCCTGCTGGTCCTCCATACGCAGCAACATCATCTCAAGCTGAGTCTGTAGCTCTTGGCGAGCTTGTTGTGGCACTACCGGTTCAGGCGGCTGTTCTTCCTGCCTCTCCACCATCGGTGCCGTCGCCCGGTGGAGGTCATACACATCCCTTAACTTCGTCAGCTCATCCTGCAGCACTTTCTGGCTATGTTGCTGCTCTCGTCTTTGCTCTTCCCGCTGCTGCAGAAGTTCTTGTCGCTGCTGCTGCATTTGCTGGTGCATGTTCTGCATCTCGTCCTTTAGCGCTTTGCGCGTTTCCTCTGCTATTATATCTTTTTCATTTTGTCCTAGCGGTAACCAATCCTTGTTGCCCTGATGCTGTGACTGCGGTAGCCGTCGTCCTTGCAGTTGCAGTATTTGCTGTACCTGCTCCTGTATTATTTGCTGGGCTTGAAGCAGTTGAGCTAGTATCGGCTGGGGAGGCTCGGCCGGTTCCTCGGCCGGTGTAGCTTCACGTTGCTGGTGTCGAGTTGCAGCTCTCCTAGGGGGTGCTCGTCGTAATGCCGGAGGAGCTGGTGCAATGGCAGCCGGTGCCGGTGCTGATCGTGATGCCGATGCTGTCGCGGCATTCTTTCGCGGTCTTAGTCGTCTCTTAATTGACATTGGAGGTTCGTCATGGTTCTGATCCATTTCCCCTGTTATTGGGCAAAGGAAGTAAAATATTTGATCATATATGTTCAGGCGGAAATGAGGATGGCAGGGGACTGGCTTTAAGTCTCATGTCTATGTTTGATTCTCATCGGAGTACAAACAGTACAATGCATTCGCTATTACTGCTATGATGGATGGTGAGGTATGGTGATAAATGACAAAAGATTCTTTGTGCGAATGCTTCAGATGCTTCAGATGCATGCTATAGTTAGATTTACTACCAAGGAGATTCTGGTTTGTAGTGTTTTAGGGACCCATTCAATGTGACTAGGATATTTTTAGGATTCAAGGCCTGTACCTACCTCAGGTACCACCGGTAGATTAGATTAAGTAGCCCGATCCTTGTTTCTAGTGTTTGAGACAGGTGGAGAACGGAAGCCTGGATCTATCATACCATAAAACAAAGACAAAGGGCTCCGGACTCCGGGTCTCATTGTATGATGTTTGAGATATACATTGATGTCTTTCAATCTTTCTTTATGTGTTTTGACTGACGACTAACATGGGCAGCTTATTCTACTACTACCAGAAGGTAATAAGATGCTAGATATGACGAATCTATGCCTTCCTATGCCTGGCTAAACATCACGCAGTGCCCGGGTCAACAAGATGGTGATAGTGACTTGCTGATCCTCGCCATTTACAACAGATACTCCAGATCAGATAAGATAAGTAATTTATACCCCTCCACGGATTGGCTTATAAAATCTCCAATTGCTCCAATTTCCTCTTGTCTTGATGTAACCACTCTTTCCCACTCTCAGAATCCCGAGATCGTCTTCATAAAACACAATTTCAATGTCCCAATCTCTAGAAACCTTCTCCTACGGCGATCACGCCCTCCAAACCGTGACCGTCGCAAAACCGTACCCCGCACCACTAACAGATAATGACAGCGATCCAGGCTACTGGGTGATGTACTTACACCTGCCTCAATAATGCTACAATGGACCCAGAACTAACCATCGTATTCCCTCCCAGCCTCATCCACGGCGGCGCCTGGCGCGACCCAACCCAATCCTCCCTATCATACCTAACCCCAGCCCTCAACATCCTCTCCTCCCCTTCCGCTACCACTTCCCAACGCCCAAAAATAATAAGCTACGCATCAATATCCTACCGTCTAAGCGCCCACCCCTCACACCCGCAAAACCCCAGCACAGAACCACCAGCAACCCTCCGAGCCGCAAAACACCCAGACCACATCACCGATATCCGACTCGCGCTCGCGTTCCTCGAATCCAAGTACGGTATTGGAAGCCGCTATGCTCTAGCCGGGCATAGCTGCGGTGCGACGTTGGCGTTCCAGGCTGTTATGGCGTCCTTGCAGGGTTCGGATCCTGGGCCACGACCGTTGTTCAACCCACCCGTGGCGATTCTCGGTATGGCGGGGATATATGATCTTCGGCTTTTGCGGGACTCGCATGTGGATATATCTGCATACCAGGAGTTTATTGAGGGGGCGTTTGGGGGTGATGAGGTGGTTTGGGATGCGGCGAGTCCGGCTGTTGTGGGTGGGAGTGATGGGGTGGAGGGGTGGAAGGAGGGGAGGCTTGTTGTGTTGGCGCATTCAGCGGGGGATTCGCTTTGTGATGTTGCGCAGAGTGAGAAGATGGAGGGATTTTTGAGGAAGTTGGAGGGGGAAGGGGGGAGGGAGGTTTGCTTTTTGCCTATTGAGGGGGAGCATGATGAGGCGTGGGAGAAGGGGGAGGAACTTGCTCGGGGGCTTTTGTTTACTCTTGAGCGATTGCGCGAGATGGGCTTGTGATGGCTCGAACCAGAGGGGTCGTCGTATGTCTTAAAACCAGTGAATACCCGTGTGTCCTTGAAGATTTATATTCGAAATGTTTGAAACACATGATTCGTTATGTCCATCATGAACAGGTCATGAGACTAATACACAGAAGAAAGGAAAACAGACCGGCCATTTGCAGAATTTCAACTCCCTCATGATCGTTATCGTACTCAAACAAGATGAAGAAAATGAAGGGAAACCATACGCCAGATGCTTTGGGGTGCCACTGAAAAGAGAAATGAGAACAGAATTCAAATAAGACGAAAATATGCTGGTTTCAGGGTATTGCAAAATCAACTCAGTTACCCATTTCCATATGGCCAGGGACGACTTTATGCTCAACCCCAGGTCCTTGGGTCAATTCCTCATCATCATCATCGTCATCATCTTCTAGTTCATCATCTTCATCGTCTTCAACATATTTGACCTCAACTCCGGCGTCACGGAGACGCGATCGGGTCTCCTCACGGGCGCGGTCCTGCCAGCGTGCGAGAGCGGCACTAGCGTGAACGCGGAAACCGTATATGCGAGGCTCATAGCGACGGACGCTCTTCTCGGGGAGGAGTTGGGGATAGACTTGGAAGAGCATGCTGGTGAACGAGGCGCCAAAGTATGCACCATCGATCGAGGCATGTCTGGACGATTTGGGGTTGTAGATATCCTCGCATTTGGAGCAGTAGAGACGGACGGTGCTCATATTGGCGATATCATGCTGGCCAGTCGGGAGGAGGGGATGGGCTTCACACATGACACGCGGGCATTTTCCGAAGTCGCCTTTCTTGTACTTATCAACCTAGACACCCAGACATATCAGTGAATGAATCTTGCCATATGCCAGAGCAGTCAATGCATACCATTTTTGCGAGGCCGCGGGTGGTGACAATGTATCGAGCATGAACCAAGCCGTACAGGTGGCGCGCCGATTTCTCGATTTGTTCGCGAAGGTCGTCGTCGGCATCAAGATCGAACACATCCGTCACCAAGTCCAAGGCATACTGATAGTAGGGAACCTCTGTGTTCAAGCCGGTGAGGTTGAAGCGATCGGTCAGGTATTCCTCGTCAATTTCGCAGAAGTACTCGTTTCCGCGAGACGTGATGAACTGCGAGCGCCAGTTAGGTTTCGGTCTTGGAAGTGGAAGTTTGTACGGATAACGCTCCCGCAGTAAGCGCATAGCAGGGCCGGGGTCAGAGAGAGACTCGTAGCCTGAGCCAGACATCTCGGCAAGCTCTGCTGCGGTGAAGAGGGGAATGAGAGTAGGGCCGGGATCAGAGAGCGAGTCAAACTCAGAATGATACGGAATATCCATCTTGTCTGGATTGAAGCTCGCAGGGATTGAAGCTCGCAGGAATTGAAAGATGAGTGTCAAGCCAGGGTAGTGTTGGGTGATTGCAAGAAATATTCTTCAGGCAGTGATTCAAACATCACAACAACACAGCTCCTCCAAAGCAATCATCATATGGCGACCAAAGCTCGGCGTCACTCCTTCACAACCCCACAATGCAATGTCACAACTAGAAAAATAGGGACTTACCCAATCTCTCCAGTAGCTGGTATAATCGCTATCAGTCTCGCTGTTGAAATCTTCCATCATCTTGGCTGTGTTTCTTGGGTTCGTTGGGTCGCGAGGAGGAGGACTGCAGCAGTTACTGAGAAGGCCGGCTCAAGATGACCAAGCACACGAATTGCTCCCAGAACTGTACAGCAGGAACAATCTTTCTTAGAGCATCTAGCAGTGGGTATGTCAACGCAGGCACAAAGAGGGGTGTCGCAAGAGATTAAGAAGCTTGAATGTGTTTTGGAAGCAGTGGTGTGTATTCACTATTCTTTTGGCTGCTGTTATCAGAGGATCTCTTTTCCAGGATTAGCGCGGGGTTAGCGGTCAAATCTGCCTGTCTTTCTTCACCGCCTACTTTCTTTGATATAGGCTTCACTGACTCTCCTTTCCTTGTGATCTTCTCTATCTTAACATCAATCAGGAATATTCTGGGAGTAATAATTCATATTTACAACTTCCTCACACTAACTTGAACTCAGCTAGATACAGTCATTGAACCAAACATGAAATGCTCAGCTACCAAGAACAGGGCTAGCGTTCGACACTAGCTGCTCGAAGTAGGCCTACAGACGGACATTAGTACTTTATGATTCAGGGGACTTCCTGCGAAAATCTTACCTGGAACCAGGTACCAGCTTCAGGGGCAGGCTGAAGAGCAGCATCGAGGCCACAGTGAGCATCATAGCGCTCAGCAGACTGGTCAGAGGTGCCGTCGCTCTCACCACCTGGCTTAATCCAAACAAAGGCATCAACCAGCTCGTCACCAGTGTCAGTGGTTGGGCGAACACCGAAACCGGTTGCCTTGACATTACACCAGTCTCCCCATTCGTTCTGGCCAGTGGGCTGTTTGCCGTTACGGCCTAGGGACTTTGTTAGTCGTGCGCAAAGAGAGATTTTTATTACATGTGCTTACCAGTGTCGACGATGAATTGTGCGTCCCATCCGGCCGCAGAAAGCTGAGGAGCAAAGTTGTTGATGTAGCTCTTTTCGTCGCAGACTGCATTCTCGGAGGTATACGAGGGACAGGTGTCAATGCTGAAAGCGTTGTAATTGGCGACGTTGGTTGCTAGGCCTCGGAGGGCCGCAGGTGATCCAGCGTCCGTGTACACGCCCGCGTAGAGCTGAGCTGCTGGGCCGATGTTGGCGGGCCATCCCAACCATCCGGCGTGGCCTACGCAGGTTAGTGGACAAATTAGAATAGGGCGCAAGACATACCGGCGTCAAGGTACATGGAGACATTTGGCAGGTTCAATTGAGTGACCGCATAGTTTGTGCATTCAAGATAGGCATCTTGGGCGTTAGCGCACTTGGCCACTCCCAAGTTGGTCACCAGGTTGGCCAAGCTATCAGGTTCTGCATCGATCAGCAAGAATTCCTTTTCGCAAAGACCCTTGCATGGAGTACCAACCAATGACAAAAATAATGTTGGTATCGGAGTATTGCACGACATGCTCCCGAATCGAGTCAATATAAGCCTTATACTTCTCAACACCACCATCCGCGATAGCCAGCTCTCCATTACTAGCCAATGCCGCACAGTCGCGGTCCGGCAGGTTGTACACGACAAAGATACCTGCAACAGGCGGCGAAGCTCCAGCATCATTCTGCTCTTTGATATCCGCCAGATAATCGCCCATAGATGGGACCTTGGCTACCGTATCCCTGTTTATCAGAAAGAGTCATCAGCTCCAAAACAAACAGCAACAAGCATATCTCTCCTTACATCCAATGGAACGACGGAATTTCAGCTGCATGACTCGCCTGCTCCGCCAACGATCCGGTCATAGAAGGAACAGCCAGGCTGATCACTTCGGAGCTGTAGTATGGGTTCGCATAGAGCTGGTATCCCTCGAAGGGGTTCCCTGTTGCCGTGACAGCAGGGCCGGAGCTTGTTGGGGTGCTTCCGCCTGGTGTGCTGGTAGCTTGCGGCAAAGCATTCACGTTCATGGCGCCGAGGAGCGGAACAAGAGCTACTAGAGCCCTCATGTTGATCGGGAACATCGCGAATGAGTCAAGGGTAATTGGCAAGGAATGTGGCCGAGCTGGACAACTTGAATTGGAAAGTACTTCAAACTTCATGAACGAAGGGGCTTTATATAGACTTTCTATCCCAGTATAGATACAATCACTAGGTAACCTTACCTATGTATTTCGTCTCTCCATTACCCAAAGAATCAAGGGACGCACAAGCGGATAGCAGCCATGAGGAAGCAAGGTACTGGCTGAATTACTTCCAATCTTGTATACCTAGTTGGACCTCCGTAGCAGAAAGGGTGCATAAATGGCCGATCTTCATAAACCATACTGATGGGTGTTTCATTTGCTGAATTGAGCGGTCCATCCCCTGATGGTCCTTTCATTCAGGTTTAAAAGGTTCTTGGACATACTCCGTAGACCACCTACTACATCCATATCCCTCGCTCGATTCAGGGCTAGTAAATCCACTACGTATTTGTTGACTCCCAGTATCTACTCCAGACTCTAGGTAGCTCAAAGATCTTGAGATCCCAAATTCAAGGTAACATCAGGAGATGGTAACCCCAGATTATCGGCAGATCCCCGATGAAGATATGTGGCTCTGGGGTAAGAAACGCCCACGTTTCATGTATAGAACAGGGCTACACTTCGACTTCTTGGCCTGGTTGTTCCTGTCACGGTTGCACGGTCCGGGCTTCCTGAAGAGATGTCCCCGCAATTCATGCATTCCAAATGACCATAGAGAAATCCAAGCTAAATATGAATGGGGTACCTGGTAAAATCGGAGAAAGGGCCATTAACCCAAGTAGTCAAGGGCCAGCCATTCTCGGCGCCACTGAAGCCACCGGGGAGATTAGATTCTCTAAGTAGCTGCACCAACTCAGGGTATTATGCATTACGTAGGGCTACACGGTATATAGATGCAACATGTGTGTTCATATTATTCAATTGAGATGTGTATGTACTCTGTGTGCCCAAAAACAAAACTAACGGCATGCTCAATCTACACAGTAGATCCATCGCCTAAGTGGGCTAACAAAAGAGACGGACTGTCAAAGTCTGATAAACATAAAAAGAAAAGGCTACAAATACCCAGCGGCTTGATCGCATTCCGCAATGAACTTGCGTATGCCTTCGGACCCCTCGTAATCGGATACACTTTCCGGAATACCGTGGCTTAATGCGTCAGGGAAGAAGGCGCGATCGCCAAGCTCGCTTATATGGATGCTGGAATAACCGGACGGAGACTTGGCCCATGGATTGGAGCCAAACATGGTCACGTCATCGAAGCTGATTCCGTGCATTGACTGTTTTGGATATCCGAGAGATGTCTGTGTGCCTTCTTCACCAGACATCATTGCTTGCCAGTCAACCTCGTCGGGTCGCTGTGGTTGGCTCACTTCTTTCCGGAAGAAGAAATCTTCTGTGTCCGAGGACGGCGCGATGCTTGGGGCGAAAGGGAAGAGGAGGGCAAGTTCGGCGCCTGTGCGGATATCAAAGTCTGCATCCTGCGTTATCTTCCCTCGTTGAACGCCAACTTCGTCGCAGAGTAGTTCAACGGTTTCGGCATCGCAGCCTGGGAATCGCACTCTTATGGTGGATCTGTTTTGGAGCATGATAGGGAGATCACCCAAGGTAGCAAGCCGCTTAATATCGTTTAAAACAGCAGCCAAGTCTTTGATAGCACGAGCGAAATCGGCGGACAAGAAGTCCAAGAGGCCTTCTGAGTTGAGGGTCTCCGACTCGGCACCAGTTGAAGCAAAGTTCTTCTGGAGACCGAAAGCGGTAATGGTAGGAGAGATCTGGAAGTCAATGAAAGAGCCCGGCGCTGCGCGAGGAATGGCAGTCATCTTGCGCTCAGCTTCATCTTGAAGAACGCTCACGGTCTTGAACTTCTTATTTCCAGTAACAGGGTCAATCCCATCGAATCGAGCCTTTTGCCCGGAGAGGAAAAATGCTCGAACACCAACAGACACGTTGTTTATAACCTGAGCAGGTGCAGCAGCGCCATGTGAGAAGTATCGTGCACCTCCAAGTCGGCCTGCGCCAATCGCATACCCTCCTGCGGTGCGCCCAAGTGTACCTCCAGTCAGGTTCGGGCGAAGTGTCGAGGCAAAGGGTGCCCGGCCGGTAAGCCGACTAACATTGCCCACTATGCGTGAAGACCTATAAGCAGCCCTCTCTCCTTGTATCGCCGCTTGAAAGTATGAAGCAACGGAGCCTGCTGCACGTGTGGAGAAGTGGCGACTGCGGGCTTGACGGATGGCCGCGGCTCGATTGATGGGCTGCTTGGGGGTAATCCGCGCATATGCTGGCTGCAAGCGAAGCGAATTCTGGTGAGCTGGTTCTGGAAGTTTTGCCTTTACGGCTTTGTATGCCTTTGCATAGGCGAACCTTGAAAGAAGTTATCAGTAATCGGTATGAAGTATACAATTGGGAAATGACTCACCTAGCTGCTCTCCAAAGCTTAGGGAGCAGCAGGTGCCCACTAGATGGAGGCATCCTGAGTAATGAGAATGGGTTCAGTAAATTATTGAAGATAGAATTGTCATACTCGAGTTGAACTCGATGATAGGGAAGGGAAGACGAGGATAGATGCCTGATGACGGAGGCGAACCCCCCGGGTGGCGGTGCAGCATGTGATCTCACCCACGTGCCTCAGGCACGGTAGGAACCGGAAACGTTTCTCGTTGATGAATTCATGCTAATATTCAAAGTCGATTCGAAATTGTTTGACTGTTCGGATTCGTTTTATTCGATTGGACTTTGTAGTTTTACAATCAAAGCAAGCATTATCATTGTACATTGGCGGTCACAAAATCTAGTATATATATCCTACCATTCCAAGAATTTGGACCCATCAATTAGAAGAAATAGTGCCTTAATAGTGATACCAATATTGCTGAAGATAAAATATTCTATTCAGATTCCTTATTATAAGGTTTTGCAACTATCTACTCATCATCGCCGAAGAAGACCTTGATAGGGAGCCAGGCATCACCACAGACCTTGAAGCGATCCTTCAAGTTATCCAACTGGTTGACCTCTTCAGCAGTCAACTCCAAACCGTTAATCTCGAAGTTGGCATCAATGCGAGACTTGCTGACAGACTTGGGAATAACACTCCAGCCCTTCTGCAGACCCCACACAAGCAACACCTGTTGGGGTGTCTTGCCCTTCTTCTCAGCCAATTGTAGGAGGGTGGGATCCTTGTAGAGAGGAGAATTGGTGGATCCTAGGCAGGAATATCCGGTGGAGTGAATGCCCTTGGAAGTGTTGTAGGCGACCAGCTTGGGTGAGGGGTTGTTGGGGTGTAGCTCAATCTGGTTAACAGCGGGAACGATCTTGCAGCTGGGGTCGTTCAGGAGAATCTCCAAGTTCTTGATTGCGAAATTCGAGACACCGATATTGCGGACCTTGCCGGTGGCCGGGAGCTTTTGCATTTCTTGCCTGTTCTCTGGTCAGTAAACTGAAGAGGTTGGGGTGTCAAATATGGCGTACCAAGTCTTGATGAAGTTCCAGTCAGGAAGGTGCTTCGACTTATCTTCGGGGTCGGTCGAGCTGGGCCAGTGTACGAGGTAGAGGTCGACATAGTCAGTTCCAAGGCTCTTGAGGGAGCTGTCAATTCCCTCAGTGACGCAGTGGTGCCAGGTGTTGTCGAGCTTAGTGGTGAGCCAGATTTCACTGCGAGGAACTCCGGAGTCCCGGATGCCCTGTCCAACTTCATGCTCGTTGCCGTATGCAAGTGCACTGGGATTGAATCAGATTTGCAATTGCCCGGAGACCAGGATTACTCACGTATCGATATGGCGGTAGCCCTTCAACAAGGCATCCTTGACAGCCACCCGGACTTCATTTGGCTGGGATTGCCAGGTACCAAGGCCAACAGCTGGGATCTTGGCCCCAGTGTTGAGGGTGTAGGTCTTCCTAGAAAGAAAAGAATTGTTAGTCACGAATGCGCAGGAGATGGAAAGAGATCGTTCTAGGAAAAACACATAGGCTGCGAACACTTACTTGGTGTGCTCGAGGTTCGACATGTTGATGTATGTGAATGAAGTTGCTTTTCTCGGTTGATGAAAATAGCTCGATTAGAACGGTTGAGAAATGACCAAGCAGGGGAGACGAGGAATTTATGGGAAATAATTGAGACTTGGAGACCAGGGGTCAGAACTTAAGGACGGGCAGGTCCATCCAGTATCCCCGGAGGGGCAATGATGCCATTGGAGGGGCACTGAAGCCTCGCTGGTGGGGATATGGGCCAGCTCAATTTACCCGTCTACTTTTGCCTCGCCAGTCACATCTCCCTATTGTAGCAATTTAGCCGTTTCGGCGTTTTCTGAGTGGCCTGGAGATCCATAAGGTTTGTTTTGGCTATTTTGGAGGACATGACCACTCCACTTGAAGAAGATGATGGAACACTTTGAGATAAGGCTTGTACGGAGTAATATGATCGTATTCCGTGTTGCCCCCCTTCTGAGATCTGCTCAACGTAAGTATCAAACAACCCATTGGAAGTGTGATTGCCGCCTAAGATGGTCCTGTTTCAATTTATGCGCTCATTATGACCATTTGAATCTTAGATGGATAGAGCGAAGTGGGTGATGTTGGCCTCCGAAAGTCTAAAGGAGAGCCGTTAAAATGCCTCAGGCCACTACAAGGATAATATCAGTTTGTGACCGCCTTATTTCTGCCGGTTTTATGATAATGGCCCGAGAAGGTTGATCGTTCCTCCCCGAAGCTTGGACAACTTGACATGCTGTCTCGATTGTCTTATGCCATTTCCCCTGTGGAACTCCCATTGATCCACCCTCAAAATGTCCTCAGGCTTTGTCCCTGCGGGGACAGATCAAGAGCCCGTCGAGCGTGACGACGAATGGCGCCGTGTACAACGAGAACTCGAAGATGAACGGAAACGGAAGGCAGAACTGGGAAAGCAGGACGACGGGAAAAGTTTGTTTGAGGTCCTTGAGCGAAACAAAAGTGAGTACTGATACCTCGATGATGAAAACACAGCCCAATTTTTCAAACTCGTGGTTGACGTACCATGATGATTCTCTCTACGATATGCAGTGGCCAAACAGGAAGCCTTCGAAGAGAAAATCAAATTGAAAAATCAATTCCGTTCCCTCGATGAAGACGAAGTCGAATTCCTTGACTCTATAATGGAGTCTACTCGAGCCCAGGAAGCTACCGTGAAAAAGGAAACTGCGGAGCAATTGGAGCTCTTCCGTCGTCAACGGGAGGAGGCGGAAAAGATTTTGCTTGAGGATACAACCGCGGATGTCAAGCCTGCCGATGAAGGAGAAGAGTGGAAGATTGCTTCTCGCAAGAGGCGACGCGAGAAAAGCAAAGATCTACTGATACCAGGCCGAAAACGAAAATCCATCGGTGAAGACACCGCTGATGATCAAACGAAGCAACAGGGGGCCAACAAGAAGACGAAAGAGCTTGTAAAAAATGAGGACAGTGGAAAACCCAGTGTGCAAATTGCGGGTAAACCGAAGCAAGCAGTTGTCGCCAAAGACGTGAAAGCTGGAAGCCCAATTGAATCACAAACAAAAAAGGCTGCGAGCCCACCCGTAACATCTCTTGGTCTAGCCGGCTATAGTTCAGATTCGGAGTGATTAATAATTGAATCACAAAATCATCCTTAGGAGATAGGCCATGAGCGAAAGTCTCTTGACTACATAGTCAGACTCACAACTTTATACGGATTCGCCAGTCGGCTTCTGAACTAAACAATGTCTTACCCCTGATGGAGACATCTTGGTCAATCTATACATAGTGCGTACGGCAATGCATCGTGACACCTGCTAATGATTCAAAGTTGGATCATTTTAGAACAGCCCCTCAATGGCCCGAAACAGTATCTGGCTTAAGGTCATCCTTGTCAATTCGGTACTTGTTTTACTACATATACTTATTGCGCGATTATGTCGTTGAAATACAGAGTATCATTATCCTCATCCCCCATCACCACAAGCTCAGTTTGACGTGTGAACGATTTACTTCTCCTCATGTGAGGCAAAAGCGTGCCTCTTCTCCTCCTGTTCCTCCAGCCTGCGCTCCAAATCATGCACCATGTAGTTTTCTTTCTTTGTGCCCGGCACAATCCATGGGGAGTTCGAGAACAGGAAGTTCATCTCCTCCAGTGGTAGCTTCTTTGTCTCGGGCAGAAGCAGCCAGAAGAAGATGGCATTGGTGAAGTTGCAGATGATGAACACAAAGTAATAACGGTAACCAATATCGGTCATCGCTATTGGCGTCACCTGTCCGATCATGGTGTTAAAGGCATAAGAAACCATACACGCAATCGAAACTCCCTTTGCACGGGTATGGGTGTCGAAGACTTCAGCGGGAATGATCCAAGACAGGGGACCACAGGTGCACGAGAAGGAGAAGTTGTAAAGCCAGGTCATGATGATGAATCCCCAGTGAGCACTGGGGTTGTTGACCTCTGGGGGAAATTTGGCAAGCAAAATGCAAGCAATGATGAAAGTGAGGCAGTTGCCCAAGTTTCCGCCGATCAAAGTCCAGCGACGCCCAAAGCGATCAATGAACATCATGCACAGGAACTGCGCAACCAAGGCGATGATGGAGTTGATTGCCTGGTAGCGCAGCGTCTCATTGTCAGCGATTCCAATCTGTCCATAAATGTCGACGGAGTAGTACCTATCAACTCGTCAGTGCTTTGGCTTCAAGGGAAAGAAGAAGGCCTGGGAGACTTACTGAATTGCCGACACACCAGTCATTTGCACAGAAGCTTGAAGTGCACAGCACAGGAAGAGACGACGGAACGAGGAACGTGACTTGAAAAGATCCAGGTATGATTTCGCCTCTTCTTCATGCTCGCGGGTGATGCTGTCATTGATTTGATTGAATTCTGCCTGAACCCATGCATCATTCTGATCGCCGTGAGCGTGGAGCTTCGCCAGGGTCTTCAAGCCATCCTCAGCACGACCATGGTCAATCAGCCAACGGGGAGACTAGTCACAAGATCAGTACGTTGGTAACAGTGGACAAGATTGATGGAAAGCTATTTTACCTCAGGGAAGAGCGGGATTAGAAGACCGAGGAAGACAGCTGGAACAACCTGCAGACCGAGAGGAAGTTGCCACTGGGCATTGTTTGTATCGGGAAAACCGATAAATGTGCCGTAGGATATCCAGGCGGCGCTCAGAGATCCAACACCCAGCATGAATTGCTGAAGAGCAGTGACACGACCACGAATATCCGGATGGCAAATCTCTGCTTGATAAAGAGGCACGATCATGGTGAGAAACCCAACCCTACACGTGGCTTAGCACATACCTTCCTTCTGAACATTGATGACTTACCCAACGCCGGCAAAGAATCGGCCACTGTACAGGTAGTTGACGTGCTGGGCACCTGTTTGTAGACCTCCACCAAGGCAGAAAACGATACAACCCATGACAATAGTTAAGCGTCTTCCAAGCCAGTCACCAATTGGGCCAGCGAATCCGGCACCGCAGAAAGCGCCTGCTGTGAACATGGACACCACCAGACCGCTACAGAGGGCGAGTCAGCTCTGAGCCCGCAATTTGACTTTTTAGTTGGATGAAACTCACGTCTGCGTGTCATCTGGCTCATTGAAAGTTGTCTTGAACGATGCGCTAGCGATGACGCTTGCAATGACACCCAAATCATCTACAACCCAGGCAACGATTAGCAAACGAAACCTAGAGTTGATATCAAAAAGTGAAACAAGAGGAAGCTCACATCCGTAAAGGAATGATCCGAGGGAGGCGAAAACGCCGACAAGGAACTGGAACGAGTGTAAGTGTTGGTTCGCTTGATAAAGTTGTCAAATATGGCAAGCATACCTGATACCAGGCAGGTGAGATTTGCATGATGAACTCGAGGTGTTTTCAAGCCAAATATGAGTTTCGATGCCGGATCAAGAGCTCGACAGATTCAAGAACCTGGAGAAAAACTGTGGAGACAGAAACAGGGGATCGAGGAGCAGGGCCCGCCATTTTAAAGAATCCGGGGATGGAACTACACAACTGACACGGAGGGCCAGGTTGGATGGCCAGCCAACCCTAGTGCCCCGACACCACGCTCCAAGGGACTATGGCATTGTCACAGCTGGTGCTCAGTTGATGCCCGCCGGGTTAATCCCGGAAGGATATATGAAAATACCTGGTACGATTGTGGAGGATCTCACACTACACAAACCCCATCGGCTTAAACCAACGGTGGGATCATGATTCATGAGGAGGAAACACTAATCCACGAGCTACCGGAGCGAATGAGATTGCAACTGCAATCCCGGGGAGCGAAGCGAAACGTCAGCCGATTCTGCGGAGAACCGAAGACATCAACTAACGGTCTGCAGAAGGAGCCGGCCATGGGATCGCTCGCTGCTGATTGACGGAATATCACAAGGAGACGCTCGCGCTTCTCCCGTCAAATCAACGGCGCCCAAATGTTGCAGTCGCCCTCAACTCCGCAGGAGCCAAGTCAATCTATTTCCTGTCAGGTCTGGAACTACCCCGCAGGGGATTTGCCTGTTCTATCCTGGCCCTCTTGATAAGCCCGCCTGGCATTAATATTAGCTGCCCAGTCGCCTCGCCTAAGCTTTCGAAAATTCGACAAGAGCACTTTTATTATTGATTACTATCTGTCCCTACCAATCAATTCCCGACCTCGGATCGCTTCGAGCAAAATCCTTGATCTAGCTTGTTGCTTCGCCGCTATGACTACCTTTACAAAGCTCAGCGACAAAGACGCTCCGGCAATCTCCATACATGCAGACCGCCGAATCTCGAAAATCAACCCCAATATCTATGCAGGTTTTGCAGAGTAAGCTCTACCTTCATGGCTATGACCCCTCGAAACCGCACTAAGCTGACCTTGCTTGTAGGCACATGGGTCGATGCATTTATGGGGGCATCTATGATCCTGGTAACCCATTGTCAGACGAGGATGGCTTCCGGAAGGATGTCCTTGAAGCCCTAAAGGGTCTCAAGATTCCTGTGGTGCGCTACCCTGGCGGTAACTTTACCGCAACCTATCACTGGATCGACGGAGTCGGTCCAAAAGACCAACGTCCTGCAAGGTACGCTTATTACCCGTCTATCTTGTTCTCTTGGTGACGCTATACTAACCTTTGTCGAAGACCCGAACTTGCCTGGCTAGGCACAGAGTCAAACCAATTTGGAACAGACGAGTTTCTGAAATGGTGCGAGGTCATCGGAACCGAGCCCTACTTGTGTCTGAACATGGGTACTGGCACCCTGGATGAAGGTACTTGGCGCCTATCTCTGAAATCCGAACGAGGACTGACTAGCCTTTATAGCTCTGGCGTGGGTTGATTATTGCAACGGTACCCGTGACACTTACTACGCCAACCTTCGACGCAAAAATGGCCGGCAGGAGCCATACAATGTGTGTGAAGATCTTGCCCTCAATGTGTATTCCATGCTAAGATTATGTCTAGGTGAAATACTGGGCCCTTGGAAACGAAGTATGGGGTCCATGGCAGGTCGAGCAGGCAACCAAGGAGGAGTACGCTCACAAGGCATACCAATGGGCTAAGGGTAAGAATCTTACAGCATATGTTACCATATACTCTACTCACTAGACAATAGCCCTCAAGCTTCTGGATCCCTCCCTCGAGCTGATTCTCTGCGGACAAGACGGCACGGCATCATGGGACTACTACACCTTGAAGCAAACCATGCTCCCCGTTCACTCACCACTATCTACCAGTGCCGTCCCTCTCATCGACATGCACAGCATCCACTTGTATACTGCTTCTTCCTCCCACCTTCCCAATGTTACTGCACCACTGGCCGCCGAGCGTGCCATCGAAATCACCTCGTCTTTGATCGACCTTGCCCGAATTGAGAACGGAGTCCCACCCGAGCAGCTCCGCCCGACCATCTGCTTCGATGAGTGGAACGTCTGGGACCCAATCCGGGCTGAAGGCAGCAAAGGTGCAGAGGAGTGCTACAATCTCTCCGATGCTCTAGCCGTAGGTGCCTGGCTTAACGTCTTCGTCCGTAAGAGCAAGGATGTCGGCATGGCATGCCTTGCCCAAAGTGTCAACGTCATTTCCCCTCTCATGACAACGGAGGATGGCATCGTCAAGCAAACCACCTGGTGGCCGTTGTATCTGTTTTCGAACTACATGCGAGGCTGGACCATCAGCGCGCACGTTTCCGTCTCCGCATACGAAGGCGAAACTCTCCCCAAATGGATACGCAATGTCAAAGACACCCCTTGGTTGGACGTCAGTGCAACCCTTGGCGAAGATGGATACGTCAATGTCGTCGTGATCAACATCCACGAGCAGAAGGGTATCGAGGCGAAGCTTGAGGGTCCAACTGGTGAAGTCTCTGTTTTTACTGTCACCGGTGAGAACACCCAGGTGACGAACATGAAGGGCAAGGAGGAAGTTGGCATCCTTGAGAGTAAGTGGAATGCGCAGGACTCCTATGTATTCCCGAAGCACTCTCTCACTCTGCTGAGATGGAAGGCCTAAGCTGCCTATCCCTCTATTGACGCCTAACGGTAGCATTTACGAATATAGAACGCAGTCCTTGAATACAATCCATTTCATTAGTGTGTTGGTGTCATCTCATATCCATATCATGATATTACATAGATAAACGTCAAAAGCCACATCGTAGCATGATATCATAACCCTTATCCAAACCTCACATCGTGAACGTTTTCATTCTCGTCGACGTGGATGTTCATCCTGTTAAGAGTACGGCAAGTCAATCTCCATACATTAAACCAAAAGTCGGTACACATAAAGCGGTGTGTACATACCTTTCAGGCCTATAATCCATAGTAACAGCATCCCCAGGCTTCACGATCCGATGAGACTCGGGGAGATCCTTCTTCGCGAACGACTGTCCCAAACAGCCCCCACGTCAGTAACTCATCCATAAAGCATAAGCGTAGAGATAAATGGACCCGTAACATACAGTAGCATCACTCGAAGTCTCACTGATCTTCTTTCCGGCAAGCTTGTTGAGCCATTCTTCTTTGCTGCCGCTACCGCTGGTGTTTGTGATTCCGGGAACGACAAGAGGCATTTTGAAGTTGCTGTGGGTGTAGTAGAGTCGTTGAATGGATAGAACAGTACTTTGAGATGAGTTCCAGAACTGAGGAGATGGTTTCATGAAAAGAGAAGTCTAGGCTGCAAGATAGTGATATTTATCTACTACGAGCGCGAGGAACAGGCGATGACGTCGTTGCTGATGCAGTGGGCTGATAGGTCCAAATTGGGACTAGCGCATATATTTGGAGTCTAGACTCCGGAGAAATACTGCTGCTTCCTTTTCTCCTGGCAATTGTATTTGTGGCTTTCTATGCTTCTTTGAATACCCGTACAAAAGAACCTCTTGGTCAAAGCTTAAGATGGATCACTGGAATTGACAAAACTTCAACTTGGCCTTCAACCATAATAGCTTGGAATGGCTATAACTTTCAACAGTCCCGAGCTGTCACAATTGATTTGACCACAGACGATGAGACAGAGATTGTCGAAGACAAACCGTTTATTGATTGGCACTGATACTGTTTAGCTCCGTGCATTGGTAGAGTGCGCTTCAGGAAGCTGCGTGAGACTGCTGCCAGCTCAATGTCTCGAACGCACTTGCTTCATCATGGCCGCTTCAACATTAACTCGAAGCAATTCATGGGGGCGCTTCTCTTGTTGACAATAACTACCTGACTCTTATCAAATCTTGCTATCATTCCTTTCGCACTTTACTTAGCACTTAAAATATCTCTCTTATCCGATGTCATTGTGAGTATCTAACCCCCAGTCGCTTCCACCGCTAACCCACGATTCGTAGTTCTTCATTTAGCACTTCTATTCTTTACAATGAGCAAACGGTACCATCAGAGATTCGACAGGCGGCAAGAACAGCGGACCCCTATCGAGAAATCCTTTCAGACGGCTTGCGTGACTCGTACTTCTACAGCTATTCGAAGTTCTCACAATCCATACACGAGTTCGCGAAACGCAAAACCAAAACTGAAAATAAGACTCCTGCATCGGGGACCCCGTCAAATAGCTCAAATACGGCGGCAAACAAGACGTCGAAAGCCTTGGGCCCTAGTAAGAAACATTTCGACACAGCCTCGATCGCCGCTTCTAGCGTCTTCGGTGCTATATTAGCCGCGGCGATTGTGTTTCTGCTGATTCTTCTGGTCAAGAAGTTTCGCATACGACTACGGCGTAAGAGGGGAGGCATTGTGGATCCGATGGAAGAGGAGCGACGAAAGAGAGAGGCTCTGATGTTTTGCAAAAATACGCCTCGCGAGTATGTGATTGAGCAGGAAGATGGCGAAGTAACCCGGGTATTGTGCACAAGCAACAATGCTTGTATACACAAGTTCTCGTCCAATTCCGTCACCAGCGATCCACTCAGTCTCCTAGCGCATACTAACTCTGCGCGGGACATGGGATCCGAACCAGTATGCCACTTGGATCAGTTGAGCCGCACTAGCACTACACTCTCTGGCTCCGTAGCTAAGCAGATTGTTCTTGTCTCGTCTCCCCTGCGTTCTGTTGTGTCCCGATCAGCCATTTCCAGTTCTGAACCAGATGAACTGGATGAAAAACTCGAACCCCTCCCTTCGCCAACTGTTTGCTCTACGCAAGTGGAAGAACATACTGAAGTTACAGCCACCCCTGTCAACAGTTTCAGGCGTTCGCTATTCCGTTTACCGTCCATCACGCAAAGCCTGTCTCCTATTTTCCGCTTCTAAGTGAGCCTTGTTCTTTATGCGCCACGCCACCAACCTCGACACCTTTTGTAACACTCTCTATTCTTCAACTCATTCCTTCTAACTACACGTTATCTTCTAACGAATCGAAGTATACATCTTCGTTCCTCTGAGAGTTGGTTGTAGGGCTAGAACCCTGGTGGTCTTCCCGTTCGCCATGACCTGCATCACTGTACAAAAAAATTAGATAGATTGAGGTTGGGGCTTTTGTATACTTACCTTTAAAAACCTCTGGTAATAATAATAAAATCGAGAAAACCACAGTTCAGTGAGCTACTATTCTGATATCACTGATAAATAGATAAATGCACTACAAATGTAAAATTGTTCCTCAGCACACATGGTGTCAGAGCTGTCAAATTTATATACATCAGAATTAGGTCCGGACTGAGTATATCAAAGCAACTCTATCATTATCATAATCACGTTAATAGACACAAATCATGGTAGTGAAAAGCAGACCCGCCTAAAAGGACAGAATCAAGTGTCACATAAGTTTAGAAGATGAAAGAAAAAAGGCAAGCAAATAGTAACAGTCAGTAAGTCTACAATGGGCTAGTTAAGCTAGTATCTATCTACAATTATAAGAGTCACCCCTCACACTCCTCAAACACCGCTCCATGCGCTTTTTTCTTTCCCGCTCCCTCACCAACGTTGTCCTAACGAATGAGCGAATCGCCTCACGGCCGATCTGTTCACGCCAGGACGTCCACCCTGCTAGTTCGCTGACGACGACATCCTTGTTCCATGAGATTTCACGGGAGAGGTGCGCGATTTGGGATTCCGAGTCGTTGATTTTCTGCTGGAGATCGCGGAGGGAACGGTGGCGGGATTCTTCGAGGCCGGGGAAATTGAGGTTGAATTTGCGGGGGAGCGAGGAGGAGGCTAGGGAGGTACGGGAGCGGGAGAGGTTACGTGTTGCGGAAGAAAGAGAGGAGAGGAGGGTGATGGGGCGAGATATGGAGGAGCGGATGGCGGCTGTCGTTGTGTCGATGGAGGCGAGGGTTGAGAGGAATTGAAGAAGCGGGGAAGAGTCTGAAGATGAGGTCGAGAGGCAGGCTGCGTAGCGGATAAATGCGTCAATATGGGAAGTTGGCAGAGCGTTTGTTGGGTGTTTCAAGGATGAAAGGGCAGAGGAGCAGAGCGCGACAGCGTCGGCGATGTCTGAGTTTGCGTTTCGGAGGACATGGCCGCGGCGGATTAGGTCTTGGGTGTGAGTGTGCGTTGCGTTGACTACTTCATAGGCATGGGAGACGAACTCCTCTGCTTCGCGGATGCCATCTGCTGTTATGGGGTCGTGCTCTTCGGCAATGGACTCGGAGAGCACATGGGCCTTTCGACGAGACCGGTCTGCCATCATTTGGGGTTGTAGCTCGGGAACGAGGATGAATTCCCAAAGCAGCTCGTGGGTCGCAAAGGTGGGATGGGAGAGGAGGATCTTCAAGAATCTGTCAAGCCTTTCCTGCATGCTATGAAGTACGGCACGGGAAGGCTTAGAATGAATTTGGAACGGGCTGCGGAAGTCGGAAAGGGACGGCATATATGATGCGGGATGCTCAAGTGAGAGGCATTCGGCGAGGGTCTCGAAATCAGCGAACGTACGACGACAGGTTGTAACGGTGTACATCTTGGTATTTTCAGGAATTTCCTGGCCATTGGGGACGCTTGGTGCGCCCGATTTGAGCACAAAGCGGACGGTTGCATCCTCAACGAAAAAGGAGCGAACCACCGTCGTGACACGTCCCGAGGACTCATCATGAGATGACAACGGACTGGAGAGGAGGATCAGGTCGTCGATGCGATTTCGAACTTCATCGTCCTTTGCCAGCTCGACAGCAGTCAATCCTCGAGCTTCTTTGATGTGAACATCAACCCTAGGGTCCGTAAAGAGGATTCGCACTTGGTCAACACGACCATATTTGCTGGCCATCATGAGGGGTGTGAACTTCTTATCATTAGTAGCATTTGGGTCACAGTCACTTTCTCTGAGTATTCGAATGGTAATTTCAGGGTCACTGACAATATGCAACAATGTATTGCCTTTGGAGTCGACATGGTCATCGAGGTGTAAAGGTTCACCATCGCTTTGCGATTCTTGAGCTGCCGTGAGCGCCTCGTTCACCATGGCCTTGTAATCAGGATGATCATACGACCTACAAAGAGCGAAAAGCGGAGTCTGTCCATGCTTATCACGTTGGCGCCATGGAAGAGCTTCTCTGAGCCTGCGCATCACCGAAGGTGTACTGAACAGGTAATGTGCGATGGTACGCCCATGTACATCGGACTTTCGCAGGTAGAGAGAAATAGCACTCCCATCAGCCTTGTCTGTGAGATAATCAAGTAATACATCAACTATCTCGGTCTGAGCAAGCTGAACGGCCGCGCTGAGTAAAGTGGTTCCGTCGGTATTTGTATCGTCAAGTACGTCAGTTAATGAGTAGTACTCGGATAGGCTCAATAGGTACTTTAAAGCCTCAGACCGACGACTTTCAACCGCCATCATCAAAATTGAGTCGCCACGAGGGTCTTGGGTTTTGACAAGGGTCTCAATCGAGCTATCTCCTTCGATCGCAGTGCTGACTGAGTTTAAAGTGGTAGTCCGCGAGAGTAGTGAGATCCCGGAAGACTCCGAGAGGCTTCGAACGTCCATTGACACTCTCTTTATTGGACGTTTCGTCTCGCGGGGTGGAGAGGGGCTCTCCCATGTTTGGAATGGAAATACATGAGCGAGCGCGGGCGCTTCTGATAGTGCTTCCGTGTGCTCATCACCCGTATATTCTTGATCTTCGAACAGGGGAGGCGTGCGCAGAGTCCGCCGGTCTGGCCGTGCTTCGTTCATCGGTTGACACTCAGGGTCTGTAGGATCTGTAGGATCGCACGTGCTGTCGAGCGATTCGTGATCACCATCTGGCTCTAATATAGATTTCATATCGGACAGACGTCCGGTTTTCGTGGCATTCCACAATCGTTTATTCCGGATACTGGCTCTTCGGATTCCCGTGGGATCGGTCATCAAATAAGTGAGGACAGCTTCAAAGGTGCTCAGAGCATAGCCCATCTCCCCACTATCAACATCGTCAATGTAGATGAAGTGTTGCATGTATAATAATCGTGCCTGTAAATGCTTTACTTGAGACCTGATCACCACGATGAGTAATAAGGACACCAAGATATCAGCATTGACTGTCACAAAGGCAGATTGCTTTTCGTCGCTTTTGTCATATTCGCCTGGATATGATAAGATCTTTACTGTCTCCAGAAGGGTGTTGAGCATATCGTGGGGGCATTTTGCGTCCATGACCTTGCGAAACTCGTCCACTGCTTTGCCGAGACGTAATAGAAGTTCGCGTTTGCCGTCTCGACCTCCTTCCACGGAAATTCCAACTTGCGATACGTCAAGGTACTCCATTTGACGAATCCTTGAATCTAGCTCTGTGTCTTCGGGTAGGCGGAAGCTGCATAGACGAGGGAAGAGCAGCGACTCATGGACTTGTTCAGCCACATATCGTTCGATATAGCGTTCGACTACAGGCCCCGTTAGATCAGTGGTCGCCCCGAGGAGAGACAACTGCTGTTGGTCCACAAGTCGGAATAGATCGATCGCAGCGGTAACAGCTGTCTCCAGACTACGGCGCATTAAGTCTTCATCGTCTTCAAAGTATTCTTCGGAGTTGAAAGGAAGACCCCTACTGCGACGCGAGGATGTACTGCGGACCGAGGCGACCTCATCGGCAAGGAAATCCTCTCGGGCTCGAATTTGCCGTTCATCTTCTGGCATAGGTGACCGCGATGGCGGTGGTGGCAGGGGTTTTCCAAGTTCTTTGCCGAATTCTCGGAATAGCCTCTCCAGTCCCGGCTGCATCTGCCTTGCAATCATGGGGAAATGAGCCAGCAGCTCCCCAAATGTTCGGATTTCCTTTTTTGGGTGCGATGTAAGAGGGCTACCGGAAGCATCGACAGATTTAGCGGTAGGTTGGGGTGTAGCGGCTTTAAGGACAGTCCCTGGAACTATGGCGGGGACAATTTTCGCGGGTTCGAAAGAGCCAACCAGCGGCTTGGAGATGAAGTATACAAGCCATGGCTGGGAATCGCTGCTTGGGGCGTAGTACAGAGCATCGGACAGCAGCAGCGCCTGACTCAACGACTTGAAGCCTGAATCTATCGTTCAGCGCATTGGCAACCAAGCGATCATTACAAGTGGCCTTACCCTTGTTACCGTAGACCGAGTTGTCCCTCACAATCACAGTCCTCCCATTGAATGTGGTAACTGATTTCACCTTTCCCCTGCCATCGCGAACACTTGGATCATCTCTTCCTCCTACTCCACTGGGGACCGGTATCCGTAATGTATGGCTGCCTAGGAATTCTTCGGAGACGACGAGATCGGAATAGAATAGAGAAGATTCGCGATCGCGTGACCCAATTAATGAATCACTCACAGGGACAAGCAGGACCTAAAAGATGTTGTTCAATAAATCAACCGTCTAGGTGGGCTCCGAGGCGGCTTTGGGAGGGGAGCCGTACATGATTTTCAATTGGCACACACTGCCCCGGCACAGTGCTTCGAAAGAAAGCCCGGAGAAAGGGGTTTAGAGGGTGCATCCAAGCGGTCCTGGACGGCGGCCCGTTGGAAATAATCTAGCGCTCATCAAGCCGCCTCAGTCAAGCTTGCAAAGAGGAGATTCGCCGTTCGATCGACGTAGCAGCTCAGGCGCATCCGCCCAGAAGCCCCGAACAACTGGCGAGCACGCCGGACAATGAATAATTGGAGGAAAACTGTTGACCTCAAGTAAAGATTGTCTGAGGGAGTGTGTGAAAACAGGAGCCAAGCCTAATAATGAACAGAGCAGAGACGAAGAGCAAATGCATTCCACCTTTCGTTCAGTCTACGACCTGGAACTTGAAGCTCTCTGCGCTATGCCGTATTGGGTAACCAAGACAATGTTGCGCCTAGGCTGGGGGCTAGACTTGAATTTGGCAGTAGAATAAAGTTAAGGAGTCCCTGAGAATTCAAATTCAGGGTAGTTATTGTGATAGAAAATAGATTATCTTACTGCTGTCTCCGAGGCAAGGGAATGCGATATGCGATAATATACATGAACAAGGCAAACTACAAATTTCAAATCACCCTCTCGTTCTTCTTCGTCCTCCTCCCGAGATAAACACGTATGGCAGACCTGACCACATGGGCTGATGCCGTCTAGCACGGGTATGGTATCCGGATGTTGTCGAAATGCACCAGAGCTATTCGAGCTTTTGGGTTTCCACCGTACATATAAAGCAGAAAGAATACTAGAGTCGGCGGACTCTGGGACTCCTTGTTCCACCGAATTTTATCCGGGTTGAGTCGGATACACGACTCACCAAGCCTCGAATGTTTCTGCCTTCAACGCCCAAAAGTACTTTGGTAAACGCTTCTCGTCCTATGCCGAAGTCCCGAAAAGTAATATCCAGCCGTTGAATTTCCGGTAGGAGTCCCCTCTCTTGAATCTGAGCAAAAAGATGGGCTGTCAACTGATAGGCCGGGTCATAGCCTTCGCGACCACCCTTGCGAAACCCCAGCTGCCCGCAACTTATCGAGATCATTGGATTGCCATTCGGTTTTGTGAGAGTCAAGAGAGTATTGTGTTTATGGGCATAGACGTGGAGATGATGCGAAGGGGCAGCGTCGGAGTAGGGCATGAATTCTTTCATTTGCTCTGAGAATTTCTGGTAATCCGGGGTCACAGAGTTCTTCCCCCCGCTCATCGTCTTCGTAAATTCAGATAATACCGACTCAGTATTCCCAGTTTCAGCGGGTCGCGCCCCTAAAGATTCTTTCTCTGCACGGAGTGTACGCTGGCGATTCTCTGTCGCACCCATTGTCGGTACTGTTGATGAGAAAGTTCTCGATTGAGGGAACAGGGAGGCTCTGGGCCGGTACTGGCGACCAACGGATGACATGGCCCGCGCCAATGCGGACACGGATGAGTTGTTCATTTTCGAGTTGACTATGGGCGAGGAAAGATAACGCCAGAATGAGTGTATGCCTTGAGCGGCTAAGGAGAAGGGCAGCCGGAAGAATAACTGAGCTGAGCTGCCAAATTCAGGTATGGTTCGTCAATGGATGGTCGTGATGCGTAATGAAGGTGTCAGGACGACCGTGAATGCAGTCAGATTCTCGAAAAGGCCGTGGACTAGACCTGGCAGGCTGTAATGGAAGTTGCGGCGATGATTCGGGACAGGTGAAGGCGGCGGAAAAAGGCCGAATTTTCGAGTCTTGGCATTCTGCAGCTTGACTTTTTTCCCTTCAGGTGCCGTTGCCGACATCGCTTCTTCTTCTGCCTCACCTCCATCCGTCATCCTTCGTGCTTCCCGGTACCTTGGGCCCTCTTCTCGTCTCACAACCCTAATATTGATTCCGTTGCTTCGTTTTCGCTTCTACCGACAGAGCATGATTGCGGCTACGAGGATGTTGGCCACCGTGCGGGTGGCCGCTCTACGATCTCAAACATCAGCTTTGAGGACGACAAATGGAAACATACAACGGTTTCTTGCTCAGTTCCCGAACTACGCGACTTCAATGTCAAGCGAATGCGCCAACCCTCCCATCTCCCGTCTCCTTTCCCCCTACGCCTCCCTCCGCCTGACTAGATCATTCCATGTCGGCACACCTCGGTTGCAACAAAAGCAGGAACAACAAAGCGAGAAAAAGTCAGAAGAACCCAACCAGGAAAAGTCGGAAGAGAAGAAAGACGATGAAACCAAGGACGAGAAGAAGGAGGATGCGCCCCCTCCTCCTCCCCACGGAGACAAGTCCCCGTGGCAAGTCTTCCGCGATACTCTGCAAACAGAATTTAAAGCGTCCAAAGAATGGAATGAGTCAACGAAGGCTCTCGCGTCTTCAGCACACGAATTCTCCGAGAATGAAAGAATTAAGCGTGCCCGTGCTGCCTATGAGGCTGCCTCCGGAGCGGCTACATCACGAACCTCGAGCGCAATGAAGACAACGGGCCGGGCTCTTGGCTCAAGCGCCTCATGGACCTGGAATACCCCAGTCGTCAAAGGGCTGCGAAAGGGTGTTAACGCGACCACTACTGGACTTGAGAAAGCGACACGCCCTGTGCGGGAGACTGAAGCTTATAAGACCGCTGTTGGAGGCGTGAAGCAGGCCATCGACGATGGCAGCAGCTCTCGCTATGGCGGTTGGATTGAGAAGGAAGAGCGTCGACGACAGAGGCAACTGCGAGAGGAAAAGGAAGCCAAGTCTGGACGTCGATCGACCGGGCCCGTGACTGAAGATCCAAAGTATGCCTTTCTTTCACCCCAAATATTACCATCTCTTGGCCTCTAACGTCTCTGAACCTTATTTAGTGCGGGAACGAATGTGACGCTACACAAAGACTCCGCTTGGAAAGAATCCTGGCGCGACTTCAAGGATCAAAACCCGATGATGCAAAAGCTTTTCGAATTCAAGGAAACATACAATGAGTCAGAGAATCCTCTAATCAGTACAGCACGCAGCATCTCTGACAGGGTCGCCGGTTTCTTTGCCGAGAATGAAACTGCTATGGTGGTTAAAAGGTTTCGGGAAATGGACCCTAATTTCCAGATGGAATCGTTCTTACGGGAAATGCGTGAATATATTCTCCCTGAAGTGCTTGATGCCTATGTCAAAGGAGACGTTGAAACACTTAAGCTTTGGCTCTCGGACGCGCAATACCATGTCTACGCTGCTCTTGCACAACAGTACACCACAGCCGGCCTAAAGTCTGATGGCCGTATCCTCGATATTCGTGGCGTTGATGTTTCACACGCACGTATGTTAGATCCTGGCGACATCCCTGTATTTGTGGTTACATGCCGCACGCAGGAAGTCCATGTCTACAAGAACACCAAGACAAACGAGCTCGCCGCTGGGATGGAAGACAAGGTTCAACTGGTCACATATGCTATTGGCCTCACAAGAATTCCCGAAGATGTGAACAACCCTGAAACGAGGGGTTGGAGGTTGATCGAGCTACAGAAGGCTGCTCGTGACTACATCTAAACTCATCCCTCTTTCCAAACCTCACAACTTCTTCAAATACTGCGGCGATTGATGTCGACACCCTTCATCTCCGATCATTTCTCCTCTTCTCGACTGTCTGATATATCCGACTATACATTATTGACTATTCTCATTAGAGGCCAGTTGGACTGGCATTTCATGCTATGATTTTTAGTAACCCTCCCCATGGACAGACACCTCCTCCTTTCTCCTTGTTCCTCGGCTATCTTTTGTTCTCGAGGAGTATGTATTTGTATATCAATTTTTCTGATTTCTCTAAGAAGGTAGTCATGCTTCGCGCCATAACTATTCGTGGTATTCGCGGTTTTGGACTATGAATGGCGCATGGTGTTTTTCTCTCTTGGTTTGCCTGATAATTGATGTACACTCTCACCCTCCGCTCTTCTGATCGTGCTCCTCTACATTATCATCATTGCATAGGACCTGTGGTCCAGCGTTTGGTTTCTGCTATTATGTCTTACTACTTGAACATGCATAGTACTTGGGGCATTCGAAGTCAATGAAATACCTGCAGGATAAACTTGATCCCATAAGAGAGTGTATAACGTGTATTCCGCTAGTAATTGCAATACGCGTTGAATGAAATGTCGATCTGCTTCTTGATATCATAGTAATAGTTAATCTGTATACCACCAAAGGAAATTTCGGAAGGAAATTTGGAAGTTATTCAGACGTCAACATGGTCATTAGATGTGCGACAAAGATGTATAGACTATTGCGGTGGTGCACCACGTCCAGCACCACCACCCATAAAGTTCCGGGCCCTGTTGGTATATTAGTCAATTTGTTTTTGCAAGTATCTTGTTTGCGCAACTTACATGTTTGCGATGTTTGGATCGCTCATCAAACTTGACATGTCTGGCATGCCACCGCCTTGGCCAAAGTTCTCAGCCATTGAACGCAACTGCGGGTTGCTCATCAGGTTGCTGAGAGCATCGGGGTTGCTCATGAGGTTTTGAGCCATGCTTGCAAACATGGGGTTGTTCATCATAGATCCAAGATCGGGCATACCGCCGCCACCGCCACCACCGCCGCCGCCGCCGAGCATACTGGCAAGAGATGACAGGTCTGGCATGCCGCCACCACCACCACGAGAAGCACCGGGGGCATCGTCGACGGAGTCAGCGGGAGGCTCAGGGGCTCCGCTAGCTTCCTGGATTTTTTGATTGCAGGTTTCCAAACCCCTCTTCATGGCCTCGCTTCCACCGTTACCTTCTGCCTCGATACCCTTCTCGTAAGCCTCCTTGGCCCCGTGGTAGTCAGCCATATCAAATCTGGCGAGACCCAGCCGGCTCCAAGCCTTGGAGTACTTGGCGTCAACGGAAGTAGCAAGCTCTGCATCCTCTGCTGCTTTCTCAGGCTGTTTGGACGCGGAATATGCAGCAGCACGGTTGGATAGGTAGATTGGGTTCGCAGTAGCAATGGCCAGGGCTTTCGTGTATAGATCGATAGCAATGGTGTATTCCTTACGTGCCATGGCGGCGTTACCCTCGGACTTCAACTTGTCAGACTCGGGAGTGGGAGTGCCAGCTTGAGGCTTCTTGTCCTGTGTCTGGGGCTCGGTACTGGAACCGGCCGAGGGGGACTTGTTTCGCAGTTTTTCGTAGACGCTGTAGATACTGGCTAGCGACTGTCCACCTAGAGCTTCCTTCATGGCGGCCTCGTTAGACGGATCGACCTTGAACGTATCCGCAATGCATGACTGGGCAATCTCGATGGATTCTGCGTCGTCTGTCGTGAGTGTGCCATCTTTCAAGCTGGCGCCGAGGAAGTCAACGATAGCAAGCGCGAGGCGCTTCTTTGACTCGGTGGGAGCCTGGAATTTTTGAGGTTCAAAAGTCAGTTCCGTAGTTCTGGGACACTTGATAAATGTAAGATATTACCATGATAGAAGCAAATGTTTGTGTGAGATAGAATAGGGTATGACTTTTGCTGTATAGCTGGCAAGAGGCAGTGGGGGGCATGCGGGGATATTTTCGACGGATCTCGATTCTCGAGTCTCTCATTTTGCACTGTTTGCATCGGTTTCACGTGATAGCTCGGTCCGATTCCCCCATATCGGGGGGCAGCTGGCTACTTAGCATCATCAGCTACTCCGCATAATTGTCAGTTGAATGAGCTCTTACTGAACATGATCAGTAGCTTTGGGATCGCAATTTTCCCGTCTCTGGCGGTGTAACGTGTCTCGCATCGCCGAAGATGACCAGATGTGACAACGCTCTCCTGCATATCCCGCATCTCGTGAGCCATGTACTGGCCAAATGGAGTCCCCAGGGTCTATGCGATCAGCGGCCCTGGAACCCCCACTTCCTTGTCGAACGATGAGGACTCTATAGAGCGTGAGGACAATTCCACGGAGCAGCCTCAGTCTTTGGAGATCAATGGACCCAAACTATCGTCTACATTACCGTCGTCGCAATGGGCGGAGGAGGCCATCAGGGGACTCTGTGTTTCTCGAAGCGGTTCTTTGTTTGCGACTATGACCGACTCATCGATAGCTGTCTGGCAAATAAGGGTACGTTAGGTCGTTACAACTTGGGGATTGTACGGAGACTAACCGACTCAAGCCCACCGCAGTCGTTGCCGCTGTTGCTCGGTCGTCATCGTCGCTAGAAACTTATGGTCCAAATGTCGCTCTCCTTATGCGCCCCGATGCGACTATTCTTGTTGTCCAGACATTAAACAGCTATCTTCTTACCTATACGATTGCCACCGACTCCAATTCTCGAGTCTACCAGCAACAGTATGATCAAAGCGGCCCCTCCCGTCGTCAGCAGCTCGCTCGTATGTCCGCCGAGGACGATTCTAGCAGCATTCGTGATGTCAACATTCGTTTCCGAATGGCAATCAAGATAGAGTCAGGAATAGTAAAGGCTTTAGCCTTGGACAACGAACTTGTGGTGGCGACAGTGAAGCCGGCTGCTATCCAATGTATAAGGTGGACACCCGACGAACACGGTGCTCAAACGAAATCGGATCTTTTGAGTCGTATCCTAGGTGTATCCAAAAAAACATCCATAACCGATATGGTGTATGACCGTGCAATCAACCTTTTGGTATGGGTGACCAATGAGGGCCATGCGTACGCTGTTCAACGTGTTTCCAGCCAGGAACCCGCTGAATCTGAATTTACGTCCCACAAGAGACTTTTTAACGGCCATTGCTTCCATGCCCCGAAAGGCGATGGCGATAAAGCTGTCAAGGTTACAGTCAATGCTCGGTTCTCGCTACTTACTGTAAGCTGTGCCAACGGCGATGTTCTTGTTTACACAGCCAAAGACTACCTAGGAAACGTTCCTCTGTCACATACGCTGCAGCCTCCCGCTTCGCCCAATACTAGGGGTGGACTAACGTTCATGTGCTACTCGCCCGACGGGTACTGCCTCTTTGCGGGCTACGAGCGCGGTTGGACAACATGGAGCGTTTTTGGCAAGCCAGGCGGCAACAGTTTCTCAATCGACCGCTCTCAGGCTAAAGCAAATGGCGAAGACTGGTTGACCGGGGTCTCACATGGATGCTGGATTGGTGGAGGCTCAGACATTCTTCTGACCGGGCACAATGACCGCCGTTTGTGGAATCTTGAAACCGCTCGAAGCGCTTTGACCGGCTGTTTCTCCTCGGCCAATCTTGCCAGAGGATTATTACAGACAGGAACAGAAGTGATCATTTACCGTGGGCATGACCTACCCGATCTGATCACAATATCGGGCAAAGACTCGCTATGGCACCATGCACAGTATCCACCTGCCTACCTTCACTCCCAGTGGCCCATTCGATCCAGCTCCGTGTCCCAAGATGGCAGATACGTCGCGATTGCGGGAAAACGAGGTCTCGCTCATTATAGCGTGAACAGTGGCCGCTGGAAGGTATTTGAAGATCCAAAAATCGAGAATTCCTTCACTGTCCGTGGCGGCATGTGTTGGTATGGGCATATCCTGATTGCGGCCATTGACCGTGACGGATCCTACGAGGCAAGTTCTCATTTAACATCACTCGATTGCGCATACTGACCTTGATGTAGCTCTGCATATTTTCGCGTGAGCTTCCATTGGCAACCAGTTATATACTGCACACCGAATACCTCCCGTCGCCAGTTGTCTTCATTGGGCCTTCCGGCGAGGACTCTCTGCTTGTCTATACCTACGATAATATACTATACCACTATGTAATCAACTCTACACAGCCTCAGATAACCCTGGTGCCAGTTGGCCAGATCGCCTTCAACGGAATTGTGCGAGCACCCACCCGTGTCCGGTCCATCAGCTGGGTTTTGCCTGAAGATCAATTGCGTAAGTTCGACCAGCTCTTTTATAGACCCAAAATTCTGACTGTGGTAGGAAATGGTGATCCTTCACACGATGTTAAGATGGCATCAGTGCTCCTCCTGGTTGATGGGAACTTGGTCTTGCTTCAGCCCTCAATGGGGGATAGTGGGGACCTAAAGTACGACATGCGTGTAATATCCCACGATGTTGAGTACTATATTTTGATGCGGGACCAGCTTTCCTTCAACTTCGCGCCACCCATTGAGGAATCACTCCCGCCTAGCCCGGCCGCAGAGTTGGCCCTCAGCAGGTATCACCGTAATTTCTCTCTGCGGGATTCGTTGTGGACATTTTGCGGGAAGGACCTTACGGCGTGGGGCGATATTCAATGCGTCTTACAGCAAGAAGATGTACCGAAGCCGATTGAAGTGCCCCTAGATTTTTATCCCTTATCTGTTCTATTGAACAAAGGGATTGTACTAGGAGTAGAGCCGGAAACAATCCAACGGCGGGATACCACATTTGCGGTGCTGAAATTCGCCATCCGTGTATGTTTCCTAACGCCAACTATTCCGTAACTTATACTGATTTGAGACAGACGCATCTCTTCCTTCCATACTTCTTGCAGCACAGTCTTGTGCAGGGTGATATGCCTGCAGCCCTCTCACTCTGCCAATACTTTGCTCACCTTTCCTACTTCCCACATGCGCTTGAGATTCTTCTTCACCACATCCTCGATGAAGAAGTCGATAACGTTGCACGAGACAGTAAACTCGGCGAAGTTGCCAAGCACGATCCTCTTCTTCCCTCCGTCATCTCCTTCCTTCAATCATCACTCCCACCCAGCGCATATCTTGACGTCCTTGTCCAATGTACTCGCAAAACTGAACTTCGCTCATGGCGCACACTTTTCGCCTATCTTCCCCCTCCCAAGGATCTGTTCGAACAGGCGCTCAAACTGAACTCACTAAAAACTGCCGTGGGCTACCTACTTGTCTTGCAAGCCTTTGAGGATGAGTCAGAAGGACACGACGACGCTCCAGTTGAGGACTACGTTGTTCGCTTGATGATCTTAGCGTCACACAAGAGCGACTTCGAATTATGTGCACAGCTAGCTCGGTTCCTAGTTGCTCTTGACGGGTCCGGTGAGATGCTCCGCCGGGCCGTGTCGCGTGCCGGTCTGCGTCACGGTCCCTCTGCAGGAGTCAACGGATCAGCATCCAATTTGAAGGGCTTGGGCCTGGACCTCCGTTCTCCATCCTGGTCTTCACAGTCCGCAGCACCTTCAATCTCTCCCCGTGTCAGCCCAGGCCTACGAAGCGACATGGCTACCAAAAACGGCGATCCCACCACCTAAATTTGACCAAACTACATACCGCATCGCGAGAAGAAACGATATACTTGTACATAAACATAATCAATAATCTCAACCATTTTATTCACTCAGGCAAGCTAGCCGATTTTCGGATATTCGACAAGATATCCCATATCACTCCAACTTCCCCAGTCCATTATTGAATTGAATCGAAACAGAACTGACCTATATTCAATCCAATTGATAATTCCACAACCCATCCCCCAAATAATGCCCGTCATCAATGACAACACCCTTCCCCTTACTCTTAATCTCCTCTGTCGAAGCCTTCAGCATCCCAACCATACAAATCTCCTCCTTCCCCTCCGCCTTCACCGCAACAACAGTTCCCTTCTCCAACGCGTCCATTGTACTCGGTAGTCTCCCACCAGGACTCGTCAGCCCGGGCGCCATAAGCGTCGCACCGGATAACACGAAGCGGATTGCACCGCGGTCAATCTGGATGGTAGGTAGAATTCCGGGGAAGGCGTGCAGGAGTCGAAGGTGCGGGACTGGGGGGCCGTCGAGAGGCTGGTAGAAAAGAGGACGAGAGTCGATTGTGTATAGGGTTGCTCTTTCGGGGCTATTTTGTTGGGTTTCTTGTTAGTACTCTGTTCGTATCCCAGGGAATTCATGTATTGCTCTTGGTGGGGCTTGGGAAGACGAGGAAGACGGCAGTAGAGGTGCCGTACAGTTTTATAGCATCAAGCTGAGCCTTCTTCGGTAAGATCTCGTCAATGTATGGTTCGCATAGTGGGTGAGACTCGACGAGTCTTTGGCGGAGGGCGCGCTGCACCGAAGACTTGACTTTTGAGCGGTTGCTAGGTGGGATGCTATATATGTGAAAGATCTTGTTTAGTCTCGGTTTTTGCTTATACGGTTGTCTCCCGGCGCGGAAAATGAGATGAGTGTGGGATTTTTATAGCTGGAGAGTACTGACTCCTTCTTAAACATGGTGATTGATGGTGATTAGATGTGTGTTTGTTCTGGTTCTTTTGCGGCGATGCAATGAGATCGCGGGGAATGGTGTCACGTGTATAGATTTTTATGACATACATCAATCGATGCCTGAAGACTCGAGAGCTGTTTCTAAGGCAAAGAATCTCGTACTTACTGATACTCTACACATCTGCTAGATGGAGTTTACACTAATGTTCGATATTCAATGATTTGCTACAGCTTGTAGCCTTGTATGCATTGGATGAAATGTAAAGAAACTATTTATTCATTTTTTACCTAGCCCTTAGCAGCTCCGGCCTTGATGAGAAGAATATCTCCATCCTCCACTACATAATCCTTACCCTTGGTCATGACCTTTCCGGCAGCCTTAACAGCGGCTTCATCACCGGCTTCTTTCAGGACATTGTAGTTGTACACAATAACTTGGATGAAGGTCTTTTCGAAATCCGTGTGGATAACACCGGCGGCAGCTGGGGCCTTAGTGTTCTTCCGGATGGTCCACTGGCGAACTTCGTCAGCACCAGTGGTGAAGAAACTGGCCAAGTTGAGAACATTGCGCATTTGCAGGATAGCCTTGGGCAAGCCCGACTTGGTTCCGAGCTTCTTGCACTCCTCCTCGGCCTCAGCTTCGGTCTCGTAGAGAGTCAGACGCTCCTCGAAAGAAGCGGAGATAGGAAGAATCGTATCTCCAGGAGACTTAGACTTGACATGTTCCATCACCTTGGGAATGTACTTGTTCTTCTGGCGGATGTAGTCTTTTTCACTGAGGTTGACCAAGTACACGACTGGCTTTGCAGTGAGGAGGAACAGAGGGTTGATGACCTCGACCTATCATGCCGGTTAGTATTCCGTAAGAAAAGAATCACATGTGAAATCAAGGCAATGATAAAGGATGGGTATCAGATATAAAGTTTCATCTCAATATGACCTCTACGTGAGTTTATAAAAATGAGGCATTCGACGAGCTGGGTTATTTCGAGCGGTGCTCTTATTCATCATGATAGGAAAGGAGTTGAAAGGAGGATTCGTAGGAATAAAAAAACGTACCTCTTTCGGGGTCCAGTCACCGTGTCTGATATCATTGCCGTCGTGCAAGAATTGAAGAATCTTCTCAACGGTTGCCTCTTCTTCGCGGAGCTTCTTCATCTCCAGAGACTGTCCGCCACGCCTCGTCTGCTTTTTCAAAGCTTCAAGGGCCTTCTCAACGAATTCCATATCCTTGATTCGGAGTTCCTCGTTGATAATGATCAAGTCACGAACGGGGTCCACATCACCCTCAACGTGAATAATTTCAGCATCGTCGAAGCATCGGACGACCTGGAAAATGGCATCGACAGCGCGGATGTGGGACAAGAAAGCGTTACCGAGACCAGCACCAGTGGAGGCGCCGCGAGTCAGACCGGCAATATCATAGATGGTCAAGTTGGCGGGAACCTGAGACTTGGGCTTGTAGTGGTCGCAGAGCCAGTCGAATCGCTCATCGGGAACGATGACCTTAGCCTCTTCAGGATTGATGGTGGCATAAGGGAAGTTGGCAGGGTTACCAAGGTTGGACTTGGTGATAGCCTGGAAAAGTGTGGACTTGCCGACGTTGGCGAGACCAACCTATGCTGAAGTCAGGACATGCTGAGTCAAAGTAAAAGAGATGATGGAAGATGAAAAAGAAAATCGGAGAGAGAAGGGGTTGAAGGAAGGTTATATAGGGGGAAAAGCAGGAGGTTGGGAGGGGCAGAAGAAAAAATTCATAGCTAGTGGGGTCGTTGCTCACATACGATACCACTTTTTAGGTTGTTTCCAGGACGGCCCAGGAGAACCTTTTCTTGAACGGCGGCCTTCTTGGGAGGCATTTTGGACTTTTTCTTGCTGGAATAGAAACGGCGGAAGTCAAGAGAGACGAGGAGAAGAGGAGAAGAAGCGACAGAGACAAGTGGAGGGGCAGACGAGGAGATCAAGAAACGCAATACCAGCGCAGGACCAGCTGCGGATCGAAGCAGAACGGGGCGCTGCAGGAAAGACGTCGTGACGGTGCCCACCAGACAGTGGGATGGAATGCTAAGGAAGCTAAAGGAGGGAGATTATTATCACGGAATAGTAATTACAAGAGAAAGACGCCTCAATTGAGTTGTTTCGAAGCCTGAGCAATTGTTTTCTTGATCCTGGTTCAAGATATTTTGTTGTTTTTTACGTGTATTTTCTGTCATTTGAGTACTTCACCGCTCACGTGACAGCTAGCCCTATTCTGCTACGTCACATGATCTTTGTACATATAGTCCTCCATCACCACCATCATTATTTGGACACATCCCGCTATCAGATCAATTGCCGGCAAAGACCTTCCGCATCCCAGTCCTCGCTGCCAACGCCGCTGCGCGTGGTAAAAAGACCAGTGGGATCCCATCTCTGCTTGATCGCGTACAGGCGGGGATAGTTGCTTCCCCAGAACGATGTTTGGAAGTCCTTCTCGTAGGCATTCGCTTCATTGAGGTACGCGCCCATCATGCTGGGGCCTTCCACGGAGCGCAGTAGCTCAACTTCTACGTTGACCAACTTCGTAACTGCTTTTTGCTCCGCGAGAGAGGCATTAGGGTCCCAATCATGGCTGAAGGTGATATGCGTGGCAGCTTCTCTCCAAGCTGGATGAAGACTACTGTCCACGGCCTGTCCATTCCGGGCTACGGCGCCCCCAGCTACCATATGACCGGTGGCAGCTGCCCCGGGGCTCCACTGAAGATTCCTCAACGCCGATATCAATCTCTCAGGCCCATCCTCTGAAACCAACAAGTTTCGAGAGAACAGCCTGGACCCAAGTAATGCGATACTACCAGTCCTGTCCGAGTCACCAGTAATCAGTACCTGCGAAATGAGGGTTCTAATATCAGGCAGTGCAGTCGATGCATATTGCGTTGTGACGGCGGAGGTGGCATTCAGATTCGTAAGTAACGGAGCAAAGACTCGATCAACTTCTGCAATATCCGTTTGGTTCGGGAACATAAGTGTGATGGTGGAGGCGGAAATACTAAGATTTCCTACCCAGGGAAGCTGTGGGATGATGTAGTAATATCCCGCTCCCCCGGTATCGCTCAAGCTAGGCAGATGCGCATGGAACTTAGTTAAAGCTTCCCAAAAGCCTGGATGCCCTAGAGGGGTTGTTATGTTAAGATTCACCAAAATCACGGGAGCCTCGTCAAACGTTCGGAGCGTGACATCCACGACCACGCCAAAGGTGCCGCCACCTCCACCACGCAAGGCCCAGAACAGGTCGGAATTGCGATATTCGTTGGCGATGACCAAGTCTCCCTGCATAAATATATTAGCCAAGTCATGACCTCATGGTATGCTTACTTACACCTGCGGTGACAACAGTGAATTCCAGCGCATTGTCGGACGCCATTCCCTTCCACGGCCCTAGGAAAGAGTGACCACCACCTTGGATGTAACCACCGGCGGCGCCAACAGTGTGAGCCGCACCAGAAACTACCACTCTTTCTTTGTCTGCGAGCGCAGAATAAAGCTCTTGAAGGCTGACTCCGGCTGCAATAGTGACAGCAGGGCCTTCACCTTGACCATGACCTTTCGGGACTCCATCTGGCTTGAAATCATCAACAAACTCGATATCTTTCATGCCAGTAGTAAGGATCTGCAATGACTCGGGGGCAGTGGAGCGGCCCAGAAAACAGTGGCCGGAGTTTTTGATAGCCAGGCGGAGGTTGTGCTTTCTTGCAAAACGCACAGTCTTCTGAATGTCGGACGCAGACCTTGCCAAAGTCGAGTACAGCGAGATCCGGCCTTGTCCGCAAGGTTGATCAAACGGGGTCTCGATATGGCAATATTGGTCATGCTCCGGCCACGCTTCCCAATTCTCGTACTGAACCGCTCCAGGCTGAGCCGCTCTCCATGTCGAGTTGGACCATAGGGTTTGGACAGTCTGACACGCTTCACTTCCTGCACCGCCGTCATGGCAAACGGCGGCTACGGGCTTCACAGCAACTAGGTTCCCCTCAACAGACCGGTTCAATGTATTCCACTGAGATGGGGACGGCCAGCAGCTCTGATGAGGCCTGCAGCGGCAGTGAGAGTGATGCGGACTGGCATATGCCAAGGTAAGCAAAGACAATAGAAAACTTGACTTCATAGTGCACTATAAAAATTTTACCATAAGAGCCGCGATGTCTAAGAGCTATTGAGGCTCTCTTTATAGTTCACATGTGCAGCCCACATCCTAAATAGGCATTACGAGAGGCGGTGCAGTGGCTATGACATGGGCCCTCCAGTCTCCACGCTTCCATAAACTCTATTCGGCCAGGGAACCAAGGAACGAACAAGCCTCGGGGCTTGCATGCCACTTTATCCCTCCTTTTAATCCACGTGTTCGCGACCAAAAACCGAACTTGGTTTCCTAGGTATTTTGTCCCTTCATCATGTACATAGATGCTTGTCTGTTATGTGTAGTATATGCATCGGTGATGGAGGCCTGAAGCAAACTTGAGTATCTGAGTAGATAGTCCACTTGGCCAATCAAGAGGTCCGTACAACATGACATTATGTATAAAATCTTCGACAAGACAAGTGATGTGGAAAGGAGGTTGAGATATGGGATATCCATACGATAGTTAGTAGGTAGTATACAACACAGCAGCAGTACCGTGATAAAGGATAATATCAATAAAAAAAGCCATCCCGAACCCATAACCAGCCCACGACACCGTGAACGCCATTTAGATAGAGAAACATGAGAGAAAGAAGTAAATCAAGGTTGAATCTCCATGGCATCACTCACGCTAGATTCATTATCAACAACGCCTAGTAACTTCGCATACGGGACTGTTACACGCTGGAGGTCGCGGTGTTTACCTGAAAGAACCAGGGTTAGTGAAGTTGTAATAGGATGGAAGGTCTGATGATAGCTTACCGAGTGCCAGGATCACCTCTTTCATTAATACTTCCCGCGGCCAGCCACAGAGCGTCTCGGAACTCTCCTTCCAGTTTCGATCGGCATGTTCAGGGCGTTGTAGACGGTTGGGAGTATCTACCTGCGCATCTGCGTCCGTATCGTTCTCAAACAACCCGCCTAATAACCCCTTTAACAATTCCTCGACCTTCATTTTCAAACCCTCAGCCCCAATCCGCTTCGCATACATAGAAAGATAGAGCCGGAACTCTTCTTTCGCGCCTAGTGATAGCGCCGCAGCGAGCCTGTTCTCAAGATGAGCGATTGACACACTAGACTCAAAGCTCTCGTATCCCTCTCTCGAGAGGAGAACCTTGATAAGTCGTTGGAGAAGGTAAGCGCGTCCTCGGAGGAGTGTTTCGTTTGTTGTGTTGCGTTCTAGGAATGGAATTATACCTGCCGAGACAACCTTTTTGGCGTCTTGGTCCTGGTGCGCGTCCGAGGCGGATTGTAGGTTGCCGACAGGGGCTTCGGTGGTGTTCCAGTATTGGCTGCCGACAGCCCACCAGGGTTCTGAGAGGCGCTGCCAGGTGTAGAAGGATGGGGAGTAGGCGTAGCCTTCGCCGTTGGAAAGAGCGACGATTACTCGGCCTTCGGAGTTAATACGGGCGTTTGTGATCGAAGGGGTGGCGGTGGGATGGGCGCCCAGGGTGTGAATTGCAGCATCGAGAACGGGTTGTAGGGAGACTGGAGGATGAGGGGATGAAAGGTGCTCAATATTCCAGACGTAGCACATGCCCACGGCGGAGATGCAGAGGATCCATGGGCCGTTGCATTCAAGGATCACGGCCTGTGCTTCTAGTACGAGTGCGCTGACAAGACGTCGGCCGGCCGGTGTCCAGATGTACAGCGATCCGTCTTCACACGCGGCAGCCCACATACTTTGATTTCCAGTGACTAGAAGAACAGTCCTCGGGAGGAAATCTTGCCACAGCGGCTGTTCGCCACGAAATAGAGTCAGCCGGGCCGGTTCACGATCGACTGCTCGCCCAGTCAAACTTGCAGCGGACGGATTGCGAGCTTCGAAGACAACGTCCACCCGTGACTTATTCGAATCCCCAGAAGGATTCGGGGGCTCTGTTGGCTTCCCTGCCGGGTCAATAGCACGTAGGATGTGGGTGCGAATTTTCGGCACAGCCAGTCGAAGCTGGCTCATGGCCATACAAGGATTTGTCACTGCAGGCCGAATAAACTCAGGAGTCGGCTGCTGGCCTGTCGGAGGATTCTCGGGCTGAGCTGGAAGAAGACCATCAGTCATGTTGTTGAGAATAGGCGTCGCACCGTTTTGACTCGCAACGGCTACGCGCTTTTCGACATGCCCATCATCGTCGCCTTCCAACTGCGCGAGCTTTCTCTTGTTCCCGAAAAGTAATGCTGCAAGCCCACCCTTCGGCAGCCCATCAAACGGCCTTGAAAGGTCGACGATGGACTGCGGCGCATCAGCCTTGGGCTGGCTACTGACGGACGCTATCAGCCGGGCTTGCGGTAAAGAAGATTCCGCCGCTCCAGCACCAGATACTAGCAGAGGGGCGATACGCTTCTTTCCTTCTTTGGTATACGTAGGCCGTTGTTTCAGCCTCTCTAGCTTAGCTTGATAAGGATCACGTTTTTCAGTCTCTTGTGGAGTTGATGTAACTGTGCCGTTCGGTTGAGACCTCGGTGCATCAGCAGTTGGAGAAGGGGCAGCGGCTGGGGTCACGCCGTTCGAGGGTAGAGGTGTTGGTTTTCCATTGACCGCAGCTTCCCCGACATGCTCATCCCCCATTAAAGCGCCCATGCGCCCTTCAACGCCCTTGAGCTCATCGGCCTTGCTCATTTCTTCGAGAAGTAATCCGTCCGTAGTTTCTGGAATTCCAGCGCCTTTTCGGTTCGTACCGAACTTTGTCAACGACCTCTCATTTTCCTCCAGCTCCATAGCGAAGCCTAGATCTCCATCTTCGAATCGAACCGCAAGTATCGTTCCGTCTAGCGCAGTTGCATATAGACAACTACCGTCCGGAGACCATGCAAGGTCGGATAAAGACTTGGCTGCTAGCTCCTGTGCCACCACGATGGGCCGAGGGTTGCTGGTGATCCACACACTAAGAGACTTGTCCCCTCCGGCGCAGGCAATGACTGTGACAGCGGTCTGCGCCGCGGGATCCTGGTTATCCGCCGATTGTTTTTGAATCGGCTGCGGAGAGTACAGTCGTGGAGAAAACGCACAGACTTCAACAGGAGCTTCATGGCCAATGAGGTTGATATCTCCATCCCACTGTCCACGGTTAATGATAGCAACCGAACTCACTGGTCCATTGACCGCATTCGCCGCAGCAATGTGCATACCATCCGGAGACCAGGAACATCGCCGGAAGTAGGCTGTCAGAGGTGAGTTTTGGAAAGGCGTAGTTATAGTCTGCTCGAGGACAAAGTTGTTCATCTGATCGTGGGCTGTAGAGTTCGGCGCCGGGGAAGTAAAGCGGAAGATCCGAACGGTACGGTCATCACTCGCAGTCGCAAAGTACTTGTTCGCTGGATCAAATGTGATCCCCTTAACGTGACTCTGATGGATCGAGAGCGTCTTGAGCTTTTCAAACGTATGGCCGGACCAAACAACCACCTTTGAGTCCAACCCAACAGAAACCAATATCGAGGAATCATATGACCAGCCCAAGTCCTGAACATCATTATCATGCCCGATCAATCTCCGAATCGTGCGCCAATTCTCGACAGGCGGCGTCTCGTTCGAACCTAAACACCCGTCAAGTCAACCTCTCACTCATTCACTCGCTCACTCATCCAACCTACCAAAACTCGTAGCATGCGACGGCGGATTCGCATCCAACGTGTAAATGCAAACGATCTTATCATCCGCCCCAGATGCCAAGTATTTCCCGTTCGGCGAGAACCGCACCGTATGAATCGTCCCAGAGTGATTGCTCATCGACGCCAGCTGCTTCGGAGCCCCGGCCGCAGCATCCCCCGAACCGCAAATGGCCTCTGTAGACCATATTCGAACGTATCCATCTATTTCGGAAAAAGTAGCATGCACACATCAGTCCCCAACCTTTTGAAAATAAATTTTTTTTTCCGCGACAGGCACCGTAGCCAGGAGAGGAGGCACGAGAAGACTAACCTCCTGCTGCTGTAACCAGGCGGCTTCCATCTGGAGATACATGGCAGCTATAAACTTCAAAAGCTTTCCTTTCACCTATTATAACCAGACCAAAGCAAGATCAGAAAGTTAGCCCAGCTCACTCCGTTGAGATTTGGAAAGAAGAAAAAAAGCACGAATCGAGTGTTCAACAAGGACTAAAGATGTTCAAAAAGATGATGAGTTACCTCCGTGCGTTAGCCAGACAGGCTTGATGATATGCATATCGGCAACCCAGATGCTGCCTCCTTCGCCTTTGTTCCAAGTTTTGGGTTTGGGCTTGGGAGTTGCTTGTCTCGGGAGGAGGGCTACCTAGGCAGAATAGCTCGATCACTGGCAAGTAGACGTGGACAGAACAGCAAGTAGTCGGGGCATCGGGTACCGTTCATTGAGGTCCGGTCGGTAAGGCGACCGTAGCAGGTGCGTCGGGGTTGTGGGGGCGATGAAAGCAGTATGCGCGGAGCGGAGGGCGCGCCCAAATCCAAAAGTCGCGATCTTCAAGCGGCGCGGATGGTGGTCCGAGCTTTGCTACGTTTCCGCCAAGCATTCATAGAGAAGTATACAGACGAGACAACCTTTGAGGAGCTTACTTGATGTGATACCTCATTCCTGCTATGCTACTGTACATGGTCACTGATCTGGTCAGGAGGAATAATTCATAAACCGAGATCCACCTGCAACTGCCTGACCCCGTGCTTTTTTCGAGACCTGATAATAAGACAACGCTAAGAAAGGAAATGAAAAAGCTAGATGGTACAGTTATACACAGATGAAGTGGAGAGCGCCTGACCTGCGTAGTAATGGGCGCAGTACGGAGGAATTCGAAGACGTCGTCACCTCCGGAAGGGTGGATGATGGAGAAACTGTATGGGGAATACCACTCAAAGCGCTGACTCCTTAGTTCTTCTCTGAGCCGGCCTGATCAAAAGCTCCCGGAACCTTCTCCGCGACATCGGCCTTGGTCTCCGCGTTCGCCTTTGGTGAAGGCTCACCGGCTTTTGACGAATCCTGCACCCCAAGAGACTTCGCCGCGATGCCTCGTGCCTGGCTTCCGCTTACTTTACCGTAAACAGCCATAGCATTCGCAATCATACCACCTAGATCGCCCATGTTTCCAGGAACAACAACGGCAGTACCCTCGTGAGCAAGCTTCGAGAATGCCTCGACATACTTCTCCGCGATGTTAAGACTCATGGCACCGTGTGCATTCGCCTCACCGGCTTCAATGGCCTGAGCCACAAGCTCAATCGCCTTCGCAGTCGCCTCAGCCTTCGCCTGGATTGCACTGGCGTCACCAGCAGCACGGTTGATCCGCTCAAGCTTGTCGGCCTCGGAAGCCAGAATAACAGACTGCTTTTGACCTTCAGCAATGTTGATCGCACTCTGCCGCTGTCCCTCGGAGTCGAGAATCTCTGCTCGCTTCGACCGCTCAGCCGTCACCTGGCGATGCATCGCCTCAACGACGCCATCGGGGGCATGAATATCCCGAATCTCATACCGCAGACAGGTAACACCCCAAGCCTGCGCAGCCTCATTGATAGCCTGTGTAATATTGGTGTTGAGCATCGCACGCTCCTTCAGAACGTGGTCCAGAGTAAGCTGACCGATCTCGGATCGCATCGTCGTCTGCGCAAGTTGAGAGATAGCGTATTCGGCATCCTCTACGCCATAACTGTAACCACGTACGTCAGCATACATCCAAGCCTAATGAATTGGTAAAAAGCAAAACCCACCTCGCCTTGTAGGCATCAAAGACCCTCGTATAAAGTACCCCATCCAACTCCAGCGTAACATTATCCGCCGTGATCGCATTCTGGCTCGGAATCTCAATCGCCGACTCCTTCAGACTCTTCACATACGAAATCCGGTCGAGGAATGGAACTAGAATCGCCAGCCCCGGGTCTAGGATCCGATGGAACTTGCCCATGCGCTCCACGATCCACGCCGTCTGCTGCGGAACGAACCGAATAACCGTGTTCATGGGCAGTGTCTGCCGATTGCTGAAGTAGGTGGGCGGAGACCCGGAAGACGAGGGTGAGCCGATATTGAGAAGCGAGGAATCGGGACCTGAGCGGAAAGGCGTGGTAAAGACATTTCTTTGTCGGGCGCGGTTCAGGTTTGTGTGTATTGATGGGATGGCGGAGGGGAGTCGGGAAGTGTTTCGCAGGGTAGAGGACCGGAGAAGCCTCGCCGTTTGTCTCGACGCCGCTTCCATGATGAAGTGGAGGGGCGGGAAAAAGGTCGAGAGGGAGTAGGGACTGGGGGAGTCGTGAACTAGATGAGCTGGGGAAGAAGCTGCAAGGAACTTAACCTGTTGCAGCTGACTCCGTTGTTCGTCACTGGCTGGCTCAATACGTGCCTGAGGCAGTGATTTCATTACGTAACATCACCAACATAATAACTAGTTAACTACGGAGTACACATATCAAAAGAGTTGAGTAAATTATATCCATGCTAAAACCTTTCATAAGCTCCAGTCTGAGAAAATTCTTGCTTTCTTCACCCAATCCAGGCACTCACACCAGCAAACAGAATACATATTACCCATGAGATGTAAAAGTACGACCCTTGAAATGCCAAAAGGAAAAATCACACAGGGATATAAGGTAAAGAAATAAAGAACCCACCCTTCACGCCAAAATGTAGAAATGCGCCACTAAGTTGAATTGTCTCTTAGATGCCCGGGAAATGTTAGAAAAGGGGACATGTCTTCTCGTGGTTAAATCGATGTATCAATGGAGAGTCGGAGACCCTATGAAGGTACTCGAAGACGAAACCAGACGATATCAGGAATCAACCGGAAAGACGGGAATGAGCAGTCAATGCCAATTTTCATTTTTCTCTTTTGAAACTCCTCACTGTGAAGAATGTTTTTTTCTCTTTCTTTTTAACCTTCTGTATGCTGCCTCGTCGGTTCGTACTAGATCACGGGAGAAGGGAAGTGAATCAATTGCCGCGATATTAGGAACGGAAGAGGAAAACTCAGAGTTGAATAGATGAAGTGAAAGAAGAGGACGAAGAAACCGAATCAAAATTCTATGGTGTGAGCGAAATGCAGCCCGGTGCACCCAAAGCAAGTGTCGAAGTTGAAAGATACTGGTCCAGCAAAACATGTCCAGACTCCAGATATTTTTCAAACCGGAAGATAAATAAAAAAAAGAAGCGAAGAAGCGAAGAAGCCGATGTTTTGAATATGCATGTCAACCCCAGTGCGCTGAGAATAAATGTGATCGGCCACGGACAGATAGATGCATAATCCGACATATAGTAATGCAAGTCATGATGGATGATAACAAGATAGAAACGTGAGGGGGTGAATAGGAAGAAAAACAAGAAAATTCACTTTTGCAGCCCGGCCCTGAAGCTAGCTCTCAGAAGGTAGTCAATCTTTTCAGCGATGTCAAGGGTTTGGATGAATTCGAGCATGCACTTTCTTGGGCGAATTAATCGTAGAAGAGAAGGCTCCGCACCCACTTTGCGCGCGCTGAGGTAAAACCGTCCTCACTGATAATTTCTGCATAGGCATGAACCATGTTGCTCAACCAAAAAAAAAAAAACACCGTAAAGTGGGCGATATCTGGAGAAACCATTGCCGATGTTTCGTGCAGGGTCGTTAAACGCTAGACTCTTAAATTCATTGTACATTTGTGATTGAGATTGGACCAAAAAGGCGAACATGTTCGGCAATGAAGATCCGTATGACGATTACCGATGTATGTCTTCCCCCGTATAATACTTCGTCAACAAGGGGTTTTCGAAGTAATGTCCAGGGATGAGAAAAGAGACTGGAAGATGTAGATCCTCATCCTTAGATGCCGTAGGATGAGCTCCGGAGGTGGCTAAACGATAGGTTCACGAGACTAAATCCAGCTAAATCATGCGCTAGAAGTTCGTTAGCAATTGAAAATAATTATTAACTAATGCAGGGGATTCACATACCGATGAAAATGGTCGCGAGGGCCGGATTCAGAGTCCATAGACTAAACGAGCTTCTTTCCACTACTACAATAGTGTCAGTGTTTGTTTTTCGAAAAAATGTTAAGAACCTTGAGAGGCCTCTTACATTTGAAACTTCAGTCCCAGTGTGGTGAACACCGTTCGAAGGCGAGAATTCCGGGGCAGCGGAGGAGAGGGTTGTCTTCGATGGGAAGTTCCCACTGGACAGCGAATATTTCGGGACAAATCCGTTTGTTGCTCCATCCAGCTGGCTGTGCGCCACACTAGTACTCTCGTGCTGATTCTGGTTTGTAGAAGGGCGGGGCCCAGCGCTCTGAGCTGAAGGGTCACGCTGTTCCAAAGGAATAACCCACTGCTCCCAACCACCTCTCGGTCGTAGCCTGTCCACACCATCCTCACCCATGTAGTGCTCAGCAACCCTCAAATTCCGCGAGACATGGCGAAGTAGCTCAAAGTCTTCAGTCAGGGATTTGACTCGTTTGAAGGCGGCGATGACGTTCAGCGCAACAAATCCCTGCGAATCCATGTGTTTGCGGAGGTAGATATCCTTGCACAAGTTATCGACCGAGAAGTAGTATTCCCTGGATCCTGGGTCAGTACTTATTAAAAAAGTAGAGTGATCGAGGACAACTTACAGCTGCATCGAAATTATGCCCATGAGGGAAAACTGTTCCATGTATGGTCCATACGGAACTGCCGACATGGGGCCTGGTTGCACCTGCTGATAGCCGTACATGCTGTTCATATCCGTAGGGGCGGGATACATGTTGTACATAGAACTGGAGTTGGGCAATGAAGGGGACCTCAAGGTCATAGGATGACCGCGGGAACCATTGGCGAGACCGTGTTGTTGAGGCCCTCGGCGGTCATTGAAGCCGAAAGACTTGGGATGCATGTAGCTTTGGGGAGCCATGTGGTTGTTCGGGAAATGTGACGTTTGCGCACCATTGTAGCCGGCATGGCCACCTCCTCGGCCACGGTGTGAAGCCCTACCTCTTTCAGCACGAGGCTCACGGGAAAATTCTTTATCCTTTCGATCCAAACCAGAGAAGTCAGCAGTCTTGGGACCATTCTCGAAACGCCGGTCGAAGTTAGGCCCAGTGCGCGTATCCACTGATAGTTGAAAGTTCTTGTTGTCGCCTCCCTTAAACCCCCCTTCATTATTCTTGGGGAAAGCTTTGGCATTCCGGGAGACAGTATCGCCATTGACTTGCTTAGTAGCAGAAGTAGCATCCAACCCCTTGGGCGCACGGTTTCGGTCAGTGACTGGCGGTTTTCGTGCATCTGCCGGGGCGTTATCGGCACTATTTGAGCGTCTCGACGGAGCGGGCAATGAGTTTGCACGGGTGGAGTTAGATTCATTTCTTTCTCGATCTCCAGATGTGGTTTGCTTGGCCGCAGCGCCTTGTGCGGCCTTCTCGGAAGCCCCTGCAGCATGAGTGCCGTTGCGAGCGGTATCTCTACCGCCGCGAGCGCTCCTTCCGCCCCGACGCGCACCGGAGGGCAGAGGGGTGTTGAAGACAGCGGTAGGAACATAAGGCACTGGGGTCCACTTCTCTTTCCCATGTGGCCGAGTCACTGGGCTCTTCTCAGACTTTTCGGTGGTCTTCTCTTGTGCTTTCTTTTTCTCCTCACCTTGGGCGACGTGGGGCGTAGGCCATAACGTAGCATCTGCAACCGAAGGAACAGGTGCACTTTCTTCTCGTCCTTTAACACCATCACCCTTCTTCTTATCACTTGAATCTCCTCCCTTCTTCTTGGAGCCGATCTTTGCCTGATCTTGGTTATCCCCAGAAACGGAAGATGTCTCGGACCTGGGCTTGGAAATTCCAGTCCTAGCAGCAGGCTTGGTAGTCCCAGTCGCCTTGGATTTAGCATCTTGGGCTTCCCTTCTTTGCTGCCAAATATTCACAGAGGGTAAAGGAGCAGCTTTGAGCTCCTTGGGGGGCGCAGGCTTCTCTTTCTCGGTCTTTCCTTTGGCTCCCTCTGAGCCAGTATCGGGTTTGTCCGACACTGACGCTTGAGACTGCTTGTCCCATGTGGATTCTGAAGTGCCATTTGGGATATTCGAGCCCTCGTCCTCTTTAGATATCGTGGAAGTCTGAGCAGTTGAAGTCCCGGAAACGTCTGCCTTGACATCGTTCACGTTCGCTTCCTTCTCGTTATCGACAGTCGCGGTACCAACATCGCTAGGGGCATCTGCGTTTGGAACCGCAACGTCTGCGCTGGTATGTAGGTCCTCCGTGGTCTGCTCCACCGGGGTGGCCGACTCGGACGGTGTTTGGGACGCTTGCGTCGAAGCAACGCCTTTGGCTGCTTGAGCGTAAGAAAATGCGGCGGCCATTTTTCTTCGTTATGATGGGAGGAATGGGAGATCTAAAATGTCCGTGCTGAGAGATTGAGTAGAGAACAGTTCTGCCAGAGAACAGGTACCACCTGAGCAACAACAGCCAGCGAGATGTAAGCTGTCCAAACACCGATGAAATTCAGAGGGATAGCTCCAGCCGTCTGGAAATCCCACCAAGACGCAACTTTCCGTTGCAAAGTCTCAATCTTGCGAATTGTGAGTTTCGGTGGTGCGTCGAGCCACGAAAATTCCGCTCTAGCAAGGTCCTCGAATAGTCTGAAATCGAATACTTTTGTTCACGGTCCGTACGCAAATTCCGATCTGGCCGTAGGTGGTTCGGAAAAGGGCACACACGAACGTAAACGGTGGGAAAGATCAAAAACAAAAACAGGGTATCGACCACGGACGAACGTCTCGCAACTAGATTGATTTAATGTCTTAGAAGCCAGCTCACAATCACGTCGGTAAGCCAGGTACGCCTCAGGCCAACTGCATAAGCAGTCCAGAAATAGAAGACTCACAGTTTGGGACAATACGATTTTTACGGCGAAGGAATTTCCGTCGCCCCTTGAGTTCAAAGGGTGAAGAATCGCGAATTTCACGTGGGTGCGAGAGAACCCAGCAGGCGTCCAAGTAGTGAACTTCCTCGATAGGAAATTTCAGAGACAAAAAAAAGAGTTGCGCTAGAAGAGATCGATGAAGAACTCGTGCGGAGAAAGGAGAAAGGCCAGGAAGATCAACTGATCAATGTACCCTTTCCAAGTTTAGAGAAGGAAAAAGAAAGTAGAGAAGAAAAAGGCCCGGTAATATGGAGTTACAGGACGTGGGAAGGGGATTTCCGGCAGCGGCGGCGCACTGAGGAATGAGCACTGACCCAACTACAACAACACAACGTCAACAACAGAGCTGACGGGAGTGATGAAGACGGAGAGAGAGAAGAGAGTTGAGGGGGGAGAGAGTGCAGGGAGTTGAGGGGATGAGGAGGGGAAGAAAGAGGTCGTAGTAGAGGGGGTGAGAGTGAAATGAAATGCACACAGACAAGTGTGAGGGAGGAAAATAATAGTAATAATAAATTAATTACTATTAGAATGAGCCTGAGGAATCTGCTGAGAAAAATTGGTAGGGAAAAAAAGTTGTTCCTCTCTTCTTCTTTTCCGCGTTCGATCCTGAAAAAATTGATGGCCGAGTCGGTCCCGTACGCCCGCATGTGGGCTTCAGGGCTTCTGTGGGTATCATATTTTCTACTCTGTAGAAAAAGAACACAGTACGGAGTATCTAAGTCAATTGCTGTGATTGGGCATTCTCCGTACAAGTGATTGTCCTGTCAAGATGTACAGCCCATTGTTCTTTATTGCCAGAAATAAGTAGTCAAGACTCAAGACTCGAGAGCGCATTCATTTCCAATTATTCAATGAAAAGAGCAGTCTGACTAATTACAGCCGTCCCTGTCTTTATCCCAAAAGGATACACTGCATATCTGATGGTTCCCATGCCTGTCTGGACTCGAAGCATCCCCTCTAAATAAAACAACGCATTCACGGAGTATAGCCGAGCCAGAAGAGGGCACTGAGGGGTAAAATTATTGATGTATATCTTCAGCGAACATTCAATCCCGTCATAGAGCCTCAATATATTCTAGGCTGCCTCTCTTGCATTACAACTCTGTTTCCAATTATGTCTCCAAAATCTGTATATAGAAATATGTATGGCTAGTTAGTCACAGTTCTCCAAATCATGCCATTGATGTCGTCCGTGCTTGGCGCACGCTTGGTCGGACTTGTTTTACTCCAGACGCTTGCTGCAATGGCGAACAGAGTCAACAGACGAACAGTTCAATCTTGGTTAACTCATATGTATGCATGATTACATATTTTATCTGGATGCCGATCATCAGGTACACCGAAACACCGAGATTCCATCTCATGCAATGATGCAATCTAGGTCTGCACACGTGACAACTGACAGCCGGCCTCATTCTGTCCAACTTCCGATGTGTGCCGTTACCCTCAACTTCCAAGTGACGTTCGATTCGTCCTCTTCATTTAACTTTAATTACTACATTGCTGGTGGGCTGACTTTGTGAGTCGGGTCTGTTCCAGATTTTCCCTATAAAAAAAGTATTATATGTGTCCAAAAATGATAAAGGCTGATACTCGCTGTATGATTTATATCGTACTTCGTAAATCGTGAAGAGTCGAACGAGTCTTATTAGGGCTGATAATCGGCATCGATTACGTCGGAATTCCTCGGATGCGCCCCCATTGAAGAGCCCACCAAGTTACCAGTTCCAGCGAAATACCCGCAACCCGCAGCCGAAAGGTCCGAGTTATCACGTGTGCTCCCAGGAACAACCTTGGAGATATCTACCAATGCCTGAAAGAGACCAAGACCCGTTCCTGAGAATTCAGGTCAATGGGTAATTGCTGCCCAGTGATGGCTCCGAGGCGTAGAAGAACCTGTGAGACAAGTTTGCGCTTCAAATTCTCTCGGATAGGAATCTTCTCTAGCGCGTCATAGCCGTTGAAGTATTTGACGTAGGTTGGCCAAACATCCTTCAGTAAAGCTCCAGCAACAGCATTTCCGGTGTTAGCTTCGGTTGTATCAGGGCTGGCGCGTTCTCCGTTGGTAACAGAGATAGTGATATGCTTCGAGAATCGCGACACCAGGGCGTCTAGCCATCGAGATTCTAGCGGAGATGCCTTATGAGGCAGGAGTATCAGGGAAGATGTTTTCAACGAGGCAGATTGGTCTAGGAGCGAATGCGACAAATTGAGCATGGTGTCCGCTTTGAATCGACTTGGCATAGGAGTTTCATCCCCACTGCCATGACTTGCGAGGGATGACGACGAGGATGATGAGCCGTCATCGAAATCGCTCCCCTCAAATCTGTCCTCGCTGGCAGACGTCTCCTTGTCGGAAGTGGGTGACGACGATCGGCCTTTGGTCAAGTATTTGTCCACCTCCTCCCGTCGAACAGCCATTTCCACGGCCATTTTGATCTCCGGGGGCACTTTCACTCGCGCAAAAGTGCGGAGCTGAGTGACCCATCCGCCTCGAAGCAACCATGCAAGTATGGAAAAGTAAGTCGATTTATGATCCTTACTCGGTATAAAGCTTGCGAAGGGCCGTGGATTCCCACTCAGCGCCGATAGCATCTTGGGTAGGCTAGAAAATGTTGGAAATGCTATTTGATAAGCGGTCGTGGCTATTTCCAGTTTGCTGAGATCACAATTGGGGGACACGATGTAAGTATCTCTTTGGTGGAGCGGGGGAATGGCGCGTGCCCTTCTCCAGTAAACCAGATGGCTGGCGAGCATTTGAATCGTGGGTAGCGGTATGCCGGAAGACTGCGAAACCTGAACAAACGATTTTGTCGGTCTCGAGCAGCGAATGTAGTGAACAAGGGCTAGGGCCAAGGCGCCTCCAGCCGCTTCAACGTCCTTGATAATAGTTGCCTCATTATCTAGTAACAGTAGAGCAAAGTTTTTGGCCAGCACTTGGTGAGGTGCCGTGTTTTCGTCCGCCATGGGGTCATCCGCAGGGGTGATACTATCTGCTGTGGTGAGCCAAAGCCCAGGATATGCTTGGTCGGTTGGTCCAAAGAGATACGGAGTCGAGGTTAACGGCGGGATCTGAACGGAGATAGATACATCAGGGCTCAAAGTGACAGAGGCTATTTTTGCAGCTGAGATGCTGGTGAAAAGCGTGCAGATAGCCCTAGCAAGAGATGAGTGGCTAATTAAGTCGGAATAAAGGCTCTTCAAAGACGTTCCTGTAGAGCAACCATTAGCTTCTGACCAGCGAGTCGTAACTGAGCAGTACTTTTCTCCTTGGCCTTCTCTTTGACATGCAAAATGTTCTGAGATTCCCTCCAGACGTAATTTGTTCGAGCCTGCTCGTACTTCAGAGCCTTGATGAATTTCTTAATGATGTTATCATATACCTCTCGAACGCGCATAGAGTATTCCAGTAAGGGTGGATCGAGTACGAACACAACGTTAAACATCGTCATCGAGTCTTTATCGTCGACATCCGATAAGTCGCCTGCAATTCTCGATGACCGATTGCTAGACACGGACGCCCGTTGGGCCTTTGGCGGGGCCATCATTGAATGCGGACTTAAAGTCTCCGTTGATGCTGCAATTGCCTCGCCGGACTCGTCTTGGGAGTCATCTGCCATCTCATTGTGGCCGAGTTCCCCTCCTTCCCACTCTGTATGCTGCTTTCTCTTCTTCTTCTTCTTACGCCTCTGTTTTCTCCAGCCCCCGTCTTCCCTAACAAACACGGGCCACCCAATGAAGGCAAGGTCGTTGATGCCAATCTCGAAACGCCGCTTATGCCACGAAGGTGACGGACTCAAGAGCTTCTCCCATACATCCACAGGGAGGCCTAGAATTGACTCCCACGGGGGACGGTACGGGCCATCTCCGACTCTCGACCCGTCCTCTTGCCTATCAGAGCCCGCACCGGAGTCATTCTCTGCATCGGAGGTCGCACCACGCCTTCTCAGATGGGCTCTAGATGAGGAAATCGACCCTGAGCGTTGATTTTCTCCCCCCGGAGAACCCACAGAAGACACATGATCGTCAATTCCGAAGTTGCTCGATCTTCTGATGCTCGCATTGCTCCCTGCGACATGGCTGCTTTGGTTCGGGCCCTGACTAAATTCGTCTTCGTCTTCGTCGGAGCTCGAGTGGCTATCGTCACTGGAAAAGGAGTCGTTGCTTTTCGAGCTTTGCCTGCTTTTTGAGCGTGGGACACGTCTTGATTTTGCAGGGACGCGTAGGGCGTGATCAGTGAGTGGTTTGGGAGGATAATGGAACACACAGCGAGGACCAGCACGCGAGCGGGCGATGAGAACGATAGCAACTAAGCAGGGGTCGGGAGGACGTGCGATTGACGACATCTGGGGATTAAATCATTTCTTGAAGGATGTTGTGGAGCTTTTATATGGATGCAAAGTCTGGACTCTGGACTCTGAAGCTCGATGTTGCCCGGTCGGAGTTGGATCAGCGCTTCCCCGCACTCCAATTTTCCAACCAGACGGTTCAAGTCCGTACTCCGTACAGACTCCAGAGTGAGCACAACCTTAGATTATTATTTTGATGAGTATGAATTCAGTAAGAATGGTATGAGCCTCGCCTTATTATCTTGGCCCCGAATCAGGTGCAACATTCAGCTGAGGAAATGACGAGGGTCCTTGTCTTCGTCGTTCAGCCTGTCTGTTTCACCTCTACAAGCTCTGCGAGAGAGTACCTACACAACCCCTACTAGTTTACAATCAGTGTACCACCAGTCCACCATTGATGCTTGGTTGGCTAGCTTGCATAGCTAGTTACTGGTAAAGATATTGCAGTAAATGCGGGGAATCTAGACCATGTGATCCATCTTCGCTTAAGCCTGCCGAATTCCTGCCATCCTATCTCGATATGATTGCAACATTGATATCGCATATACCATCAGCATGGGCATATCAAGAATGCCAAGAGCGTGGAGGTCATACAATAACAGCCGATGCCGGAATGGGGTTCCTTTGAGGTTACGGACCCGGCAAGTCTAAAGCAATGCAACCATTGGGTCAATAAGACTCATCCAAGCCTCCAAGAATCGCTCCAAGCCCAGGACTCGCACCTTGTTGGACCATACCAAAAGTGGCTTGAGTCGCAATTGAGCGGTCAGATGCTCACCTTCGTCTCTATTCCGATTCTAGTCAACGGATCCAAGATGACGCTGACGGCGGCGTATCATCCGACCTCTGGAATACGGCTGAAGACCTGAACCTGGAGACTTAGAGGCATCTTAAAACGAAGATGATTCATGACTTTTGTTCCAAATCTTCTCTCTGTGTCAACCACGTGGACCCCCACCTTACCAGTTTTGGCTCAGTCTTTTGTTCTCATTAGTACTAGCTATATAGACTGCTTCTCGCGCCTTCGTCTTCTCTTCTGTTTCTCTTCTAAGGTAAGCCAAATAGAGAGCGTTGGGTGTGTCTGACCTCGCTCAATATGGCCGACAATTCAACTGAAAACAGGGCTCCCCCCCAGGGTGGTATCCTCGAGGGTGGTAATCCATCTCAGTATGATCCCAGTCATCCGATTGTCATTTTTATCATACAGGTAAGTGTGTCTCTTGAGTGAAGAAATATGTCTAATTTCTGTAGGCGTTTGTCATCATTGTCCTCTGCCACCTGGTACATTGGCCTCTTTCCAAGCTCCGCCAGCCGCGTGTTATAGCAGAAGTCATTGCCGGTATAATACTTGGACCTTCAGTGATGGGTCGCGTCCCGGGCTTCACCGATTCCATCTTCCCCTCAGAGTCGATACCCAATCTGAATCTCTTCGCCAATGTCGGGCTAGTTCTGTTTCTTTTTCTTGTTGGTCTCGAAACCAATTTGCGCTTTCTGGTCAGTAACTGGCGTGTTGCCAGCAGTGTCTCCGCCGCAGGCATGATCTTGCCTTTTGGGCTGGGAGCAGCCGTTTCGTACGGTCTATATCATGAGTTTCGCGAGGATGAGGGCACAAAACCCATCGACTTTGGGACCTATCTACTTTTCATCGGTATCGCCATGGCTATTACTGTACGTGTCCTTCGCCCCCAGCTCATACCTTAGCTTACCGTTCCTCTAGGCCTTTCCGGTTTTATGTCGCATCTTGACCGAGTTGAAACTACTCGGGACTAACGTCGGTGTCATCGTGCTTTCCGCCGGGGTTGGCAACGATGTCGTTGGCTGGATCCTACTCGCGCTGTGTGTCGCCCTTGTTAACGCTGGGAGCGGTATTACAGCGTTGTGGGTGTTGCTCGTCTGCGTTGGCTACGTCTTATTTCTCTGCATAGTATTCCGCCCCTTGTTCTTACGGTTCCTCGCCTACACGGGCAGCCTGCAAAAAGGTCCTAGCCAGTCAGTGGTCACAATTACGATCCTGATCGCCCTTGCTTCCTCATTCTTCACGCAGGTGATTGGAGTCCATGCTATCTTTGGTGGATTTCTAATTGGCTTGCTCTGCCCTCACGAAGGAGGTTTTGCCATCAAGTTGACAGAAAAAATTGAGGATCTGGTAACGGCGCTATTCCTGCCGCTATACTTTACGCTTTCTGGCCTTCAGACAGATCTGGGACTACTCAATTCGGGCATTGTATGGGGCTATGTTGTTGGTGTTATCTCGATTGCCTTTATCGCCAAGGTTACAGGCGGAGCGCTTGCGTCGAGGTTCTCTGGCCTTCTCTGGCGAGAAAGCTTTGCTATTGGAGTGCTGATGAGTTGCAAAGGCTTGGTAGAACTTATTGTGTTGGTATGTAAAATCCGCCTCGCATCTGTATGTTTAGGTAGGCTGCTGACACGGGGTAGAATATCGGGCTACAGGCAAATATCTTGAGCCATCGTACATTTACTATTTTCGTGGTCATGGCGCTCGTGACGACATTTGCGACTACCCCTTTGACCACCTTTATCTACCCGAAATGGTACCAAGACAAGGTTGAACGATGGCGACGCGGCGAAATAGACTGGGACGGAAACCCAGTCCATCCAACCGAGCGCTCTGACAGTATCGCTGTTGCCAAAGAGCATCTACAGTCCCGCAAGGTTCGGAGACTCCTTGTCTACCTACGTCTTGATGGACTCCCCAGCATCTGCACACTCGCAGCACTGCTTGGACCAAACCAACCACCAACTGCAAAAGTGCATCCAGAGAAGGTTCAGCAAAACCTGGGTTCAGCCGAGCCAGCAGCCGAGGAATCTGCAGCGACTGAAAATGGAGAGGATACTTCACTCAAAGTTCATGGCATTCGCCTAATGGAGCTCACAGATCGAGACTCTAGCGTGATGAAGGTGTCTGAGGTCGATGAGCAGTCACTGTGGGATCCAGTGATCAACACATTCCGCGCATTCGGCCAATGGCATGACATCTCAATCATGGCTGGGGTTTCGGTTGTACCTGAATACTCATACGCTGACACTGTTCTCGGAATGGCGCGCGATGACACCACGGACCTCCTTCTCATCCCATGGAGCGAGACCGGCGCTTTGAGCGAGCATCAGGGCGGGCTCGATCTGGACGAGAGAAACCGCTTTTCCAACGGCCCATACACGGGCTTCGTTTCTAACCTTCTGACTAGAACCCCTTGCAATGTGGGTGTCCTCATTGAACGCAGCATATACACTCGCAACTCCAAGGCAGGACCTGCCTTACAACGAACAATCAGTGCAAGGAGTACCGGAAGCGCAATCTGGTCCAGCCCTGCAGCTTCCCGCTCCTACCACATCGTCCTGCCTTTCTTCGGTGGAGACGACGACCGCTTCGCCCTCCAGTTTGTCCTCCAGCTAGCGCAGAACGACCAGGTCACAGCAACCATCATCCACATCGACCTGCCATTAACACAAACCACCCCAAGAAAGGCATCTGCGGGCGAAATATCCGTGACACCGAAAAAGGACTCACCACCAAATCCCATTTCCGAATCCGACAGCATTTTCTTCTCAACTCTCTGCGACTCCCTCCCAGACACACTCTCGTCCCGCGTGGTTTTCAAGCACATCACCCCGAATGACAGTACCGCCGACGCGGTCGTCCAAACGGCCATCGAAAGCGTCAAAGATGAAATGGCCCAGTCGGCGCATAAAGCCGGGAATGTGACTATCGTCGGACGACACAATAACCGCGTGAATCAAGTTTTGGAGATCGGCATGTCGTCCTCTGATGAGGTTGGGTTTGAGGCTCGCGGGGTGTTAGGTGCTGTGGCTCAGGCCATGGTGCGTACTGAGCATAGGACTGTTGGGAATGTGCTTGTTCTCCAGGCTGCTGCGTCTAGACGTGATTACTGATTAGCAAGTGCATGTTTCGGTTATTGAGCGCGTAGTTATATAGCTTTGATACCAGTCTTGAATTTGTGTTGACTTTCTAGATTTATGTCTGATGGATCTCTTGTTGCTTTTCTCGAGTAGGGATGCGTATGCCTATCCGTAGCCTAGCATGGAATATACCAGCAAAGAGCTTAATCTTTCAGTGAGTATTATTTTGTAGAGGAGATGTATACAACTAACCTTAGACAAGAACAAAGAGACGTCATGTCATAGCCCATCATATGCAAAGAAAGCCCAAAGTAAGCTCAAACAAAGAACAAATAATGTACATATGCATATACACCATATATCACATCATATCATATCATACAGCCCACTCCGTCCGTATCTCAAGAAGGACAACATGTCATGCCTTATTATATCATGATTTCGACCCGGTCCCTAAGCTCGACCCCGTACTCGACCCGCTCTGCGTTTGCGCCTGTGTTTGTGTCGTATTCGTCTCCCCGGACTGTCCCCCATTTTTCTCAAAAACAAGTCCTAGATTCTTAAAGTCGTCCGGCGCCATGAGATTCCTAAACGGTCCGCGAAAACATTGTTAGCCACCCAACTCAACAAAACTACAATGTCATGCTTATCGATAAGAGCAGGGAAGAAACGCACTTATCCATCCGACAACTCAGATACCCCTTCGCGAGCAAGCGGCATTCCTCATTGTTAACGCCGCGCTGGAGTTTGAGGCATTTTAGGTAGTTCTTTATAAGGTGTGCGCATTCGCCTAAAGGGATGCGGTGTTAGCTTTGTTCATTGCGGTTGAATTGGTGTAGTTTGGTTTGGTTTGGGTGCGATTGATATGGGTAGGGTACGGGTGGAATCGTCGGTTCCGCTCGGGAGATATGGGAAGTATGGATGGTTTATACCCTCATGGTCAAGTGGAAAACTTCCTCGTTCGGGTCTATACTCGTGGTTCATCAGTTAGTAACCTGGTTCTTGGGAGCATCTCATGCCATGTCTCTTTCTGGGCTGGTTCGATTCAGTTAGAGTGGAATGGGGGTACATACGGGGTAGGTTTGACATTTGTTGCGCCGCCGCCGGGTCCTCCGAAACTCATCTTGCTCAAATGTCTTTTTGCTGAAGTTCAGTAATGAATGTCGAGGTCTGGATTAGATTATGCCGATATACAGTGGCCTTTCAAAAGTTTGCAAAGACCCACTAGACCCACGGGACACGCTAGTAGATAATCACTTCCTAATTAGGATTAGATAAAGTTATTCTGCCGTGGACCAAAACAACGCGTAGATAGGAATTATTTCAACAAAAAGTCATATTATGCCTCAACGACGAAAGGAATTGACCCCAGATATTCGGGCCAGGATCTGTGAGCTAAAGGCCATTGGATGGAAATACTCAGAAATTCACTGCTGTTATCCTGAGATCCCCTATCCAACGATTTATTCGACGATATCGCGAGAATATAAATAGAAGAACCAACAGACTTCTCCTTGCTCTGGAAGACCCAAAGTTATCTCCCCTGAGGAGCAATAACATCTGTTAGATCTAGTAGAAGCAGATTAATATATTAAGATGCGAGAGCTATCCCAAGCCGTGCAAAGCAGCCCCTTAGTTAGCACTATACAACGGCTATTTCGGTCCCTTGATATGAGGAAATAGTTGCAACTAGAGCACCCTGAAATCAAGCCTGAAAATACTGAAAAGAGGCTATAATGGGCAGTTGACTATTCGGGATACTCTGGAGATGATTTCCACCGAGTTATTTGGTCAGATGAGTGCATGGTTAAGCGTGGAGTGGGTGCCCGACGAGCCTATACTTTCCGGTCCCCAAGACAGCAAATTATCGAGCGAGATGTCCATGCTATACGCTGTGGAAAGGGTGTGAAGCAGATATTCTGGGCTGCTTTTGGCTTTAATCAACGGACAGGTCTTTTACCCCTCGAGGGGGACCCTGAGGCCGCCCGTGGAGGAGTAAGTAGCTGGGTTATTCGTGGAGTTTATAAAGCATTTTTACCTGATATTATGACCCCTGGGGATATATTTATGCATGATAGAGCTTCTGTATACCGTGCCTATATTATTCAAGACGCTCTGGAAGATCTAGGGATAGAAGTCATGGTATGGCCACCTTATTTACCTGATTTAAACCCCATCGAGAACCTCTGGGCCCTTATGAAGGCGAAGGTTTATGAGCTTCACCCTGAGCTAGAAAGAGCTCCTGATACTAAAGAAACTCTGCAGGCACTTACTCAGGCGGCAGTGGAAGCGTGGCATATAATTAATGAAGGGGTTTTACGAAATCTATGTAAAACCATGCCTCATCGAGTTCACGCAATTATTAAGGCGGAGGGTTGGTATACAAGTTATTAAGTTTAGAATAGCTTCAGACTAGCTGTATTAGGAAGGCGGAATCTACTTATGGAATAGCGTGTTTTGTGGGCCTAGTGGGTCTTTGCAAACTTTTGAAAGGCCACTGTACATTATCTGAGACAAACTAAGCAAACAGTACAAACTTTACAAACATGTAACCTTGACGAAGTGAAAGCAATCGATCTCCTGCCTCATGCAACTGTGGCAGTACCATGGCTTAAAGAAACCTCTACCTGGGACTCCGATACCATCCTTGATCAACTGGTTAGGGTCTATACCAATCCCAATAAGATCTATGAAGCAGAATATCTATTGCTTTCACTCCATCAGCGCTGTTCAATATATATATTGCTCTACCACCTGGAAGGCTTCGTCAATATAAAAAGTAATGCACCAGCATGTATATGATGGTAGTCACCTCTCGCTGTATTTTGATACCTGATACCTGTTCGTATTTTGGTCAAAATTCAGGCACCTGACCATCCGAGGCGGATTTTTGACAAGGCTGCAGAAGATCAGTACAAGAAAGACATCATCATCTCATCTTATTCATTTTCATCACAATGATCGACAAGTATCGGCTATTACAATCCAAGATCAACAGCCTTTATATTCAGTTTGATTTGAATTTATCGATACTATGGAGGTCTCGGTCCTACCAATCCACACGGCCATGAGCATGAACAGTCCTAAAGAGGCTCAGAAAATTGAACTATTGCTTGGGCAGATCTGCCAAAGACATTTCAAGACGCCGTCACGCTCTGTCATCGCCTAGGCATTAAGTATTTGTGGATTGACTCTCTTTGCATTATCCAAAACTCTCGGGTGAACTGGGAGATAGAGTCCGTCAAGATGGGCGAGATTTACCGAAACAGTTATGTCACGATTGCTGCATCAGCATCGGGCAAATCATCGGGAGGGTGTTTCTCTCAGACAGTCCCGGACAGTTGTCTTTTAATCCAGGAGCCGGATCATCCGGAAATCTTTGTCGGTGTTAGGGATTGTCAAGGAGCTGGAAGGGTGGATGTCAAGAAGGACAAAAACAAGCAATTCAACAAACACTTCCCTCTCTTTACCCGGGCATGGTTGTCCCAGGAAGGGATGCTCTCACGACGCATTCTTTTCTGCAATAGATCAGAGTTCCAGGTCGAGTGCCCGGCAAAACTGTTTTGTGAGTGCGGTGGAGGTAGTATAGCACCGCATTTCTTCCCTGCGCCGAAAGGGCTGAATGTCACCAAGTTCAGAAAACCTGCAAAGCTGAAGCCAGACGAGGGCGGCGGCGGTTTAGTTGGCGATGCTTTCGTGACGCTCACATATCGCAACTGGCTTGGAATCGTAGAGAGCTACGCGAGATTGAATATCACAAAACCGTTAGACAGGCTCCCTGCCCTCTCCGCCACTGCAAAGATCGTTTCCCAAAACATGGAGGGTGAATACCTGGCCGGGATCTGGCTAATCTCGCTCATGGAGGGCTTACTGTGGTATGTCAGAGGACGGCCCTCCAAGACCCGGCTAGGGGGGAAGATTGGCGAGCCCCGTCCAGGTCTTGGGCGAGCCGAGAGCCTTATGTTTTTCGCTCCTGGGAAAAGATTTTCCTCCACATTTAACGGCAAGATAGAATCTGCCGAGTATATACCGGCCGGGGAGAACAAGCTAGGCGAGGTGAAGGCTGGCTTTATCCGTCTAAAGGCATCTTTGGGGGCGACCTGCTGGCACATGCGTTGTAGAGGCTGCGCTACGCCCACTACAAGGACAAAGACTCAGGGGAAACTGCGATCCGACATTACACTCTATACATGTCAACCAGATGGACAACTCAATAAGGTCTGGACCAGATGCGCCTTTTCTCAGCCAGCTCTGGATTTCATGGATGCCACGCTGTGTTTCCACGCTGATGCTGTTGTGGATCCGGCGAGATATGGCTTCATCGGATGTATGGGAAGAGGCTCATGTCGGGTTGCACCATGCTATCTCCCCTATGTGTCTCGATTCGGTAACCAGGGGCGAGCTCGAGGCACAGTAGGGGACCAGAAGCGAACTCACTCGGACGTATTCTTGGTCTTGGTGAAGCTACAACCCGAGCATCAAACATTCGAGAGAGTTGGATTGGCTGTGGTTGACCATGTCAGTGAGAGTACCAGGAGTCAGTGGTTCAAGGAATTGTGGCCTGGTATTGTCCTGCCAGAGACAAGCATTACTCTTGTTTAGGGAGTACCATTAACTCAACTTGAACCCTTCCCGGACTACGTGGCTCGCTCGCAGCGCGGCAGAGTTCATGATACAACGGGCCTTCTGGGCTAGTTCTAGAACGTGAAGGACACTATTAAGGGTAGCCCGCCTCACGTATGGCTAGGCAGGGACATTTTAGATACGGAGACAGTACTCTTGTCCTACCGACACTCGGCCTAGACTGCCAGAACCACTAAAATGTCCCTAAAGGTCTCATTAGGCATACCCTGTCTATCTATTCGTTTCCTCTCTGACACCAGAACTAATTGACACTCCAAGGAGCCAGACTTGATTCCTGCACCGGCTGATCTCTTTCATAAGAAACAACTCTTCTGTGAGAGGAAAGTCTACTCTCTCCTGCAAGCATTTCAAAATGGGCTCGTACGCAAAGGTTGGTGTGTCGACCACCAAAAAGTCCACATCATCGTAATGCTTGAGGAAAAGAAGAGATTTCTTTAGAGTCTCCTCACCCGCAATGCGTAGCATGACTACTAGTGGGTCAGACACCAGTGCATCAATGTCCCTTTCAATTATGGCAAAGGCCACAATTTCTATGTCTTGAATCAAGCATCTAAACGCATGATGCTTGACAAAGTGATGAGTGTTTTTGAGGAAAGTCTTTCGGCCTTCTTTCAAAAGTGTCTTGAGCTTATCAAGGCCAAACTTGGCAGTAACACCTACGGTACATGGTCAGAACACCCATTGAGTGTGGTCAAAATGGTTGGTCAGAGCAAGGTATATAAAAAGAGGAACTAAGTACAAGGTCTAACAGGATACTATGTACATGTGTAAAACCCGATGTTGGGTCTCGCTTTCGGTATTATTAAACCACATTCGTCACAATGTGGCCTGTCCAAAATGCCACAACTAGAAATTCGGCAATTGGTCGACTTCGCGCATCTTCGCAAAGACAGCATCGCGGTACGCTGCCATCCCAGCCGAGCGGGGATGAAATGTCTTGATGACCGACGGAAGGAATGGTCCCAGGATATTTATATCCAAGCCCTCGTTGGACGATAGACCTGAATTTGCCTCGTCCACCATTTTGGCCATCTCTCCATCAGGACGGGCGGCCGCGAGCTTGGAAATCTCGCACTTATACGCCGCGTAGAGGTCAGTCTCGTTGGGGTCGCATGCGTTGGGATCTGGCAGGTTAAGGGAGCCCTGTTTGCGGAGGACATCCATATCTCGGGACTCTATCGTGTCCTATACTCACTGGTTAGCTCGGAAGGGATACAGTCCCGAACGGGGGAGAAATCTCATCTAACGTACCCTGGGTACCACCGGAGCCTTAACATTGCCCGCAACGTCGTCCCACCCCGACAGAAAGAACCAGCTCTTGCCACCGGGATCAGGCTCCACGACACCCGCCTCGCACCATCGATGCCCATCGAAGGATGACTGAACGTCTACGAAATGGATCCGCTCGGAGCCGAGGTGGCTGTTAACCGACGCGATGGTGTCTTGGATCACCCTGTTCAAGCGGTCCACAAGATCGTTGAGCTCCCGGCGAAGGTCTTTCGTAAGGTAGACTAGGCTTGCAGCTGGATCAAGGAACAGGCTGACGGAGAACGGATAGAAGGTGGTGCTGTCGCAGGCATCGGTGTCGTGGTTGAAGAACCCTGAGTAGCCCGTTACATAGAGGTGAGCGTCCGAGGCAGCGTTGGTAATGATACGCTCGTAGACAGCGCTCAGTCTGGCGGGGAGTCCGGAGTCCCCCCTGTCCTCCATGTGGGCAATTGCTTTGAGCTCCACGTCCTGGCAATCCTTTCGATACCCCTCTTTGGAGTATACTAGCTGCCCGAGTACCATACCCATGGTGAAAACACATGCCTTGACCAGTTCGCTGAAAAGAACGTCATTGCCACCAATGCTCAGGGTGATTAGCCTTGTCTTCTCGGGTTCTGGATAACTGGACCCTGCGTGATTGATCCAGTCCGATATCTTGCCATTCAGTTCCACGGTTGTGTCGCCCGAGCATGCCCAATTGTGGTATTTCAGATCTTCACCTCTAAACGCCCATGAGATCAGATTCCCGTAGCTATTACTGCCGACATGGCATGAATCAGATGAGGTGACGCCCGTGCCCAGCCCGGCGCCATAAGAATCTCCAAAGTGCGCGTAACCGTCAACTCCAAGGCGACTCCAGGAATCGAAGGCGATCTCAGCGCTATAATCTGGACAGGCCGTCCCAGTAGCGGTATCAGCTGGGCCCCAAATGAACCTTTCACATTCAGCCTCAAAGTAGAGGGATGCGGCGACGATCGTGTACGAATCCACGTTGAGGCGCGAGAGGTCGGCATTGCAGATGCCTTCTTCGCCAGTGTGCGAATCCGCACACAGAGGTTTCCCAGCTGCGTTCGCCAGCTGCCCATAGTCTGTACATCCGCGATCAAAGGTTCCATGGGCAAGCGCGATCGATGGAAGGTACCCGTGCGCGTAATCCTGAGCCCTGATGGAGAGGAAAGAGAGATCAGTCAACGCCATCCTGGAGGCTTTCCTTGGGCTCACTTACATTTCTCCCCCGTCCCGATCCCCACTCATGGCGTAGCTTGTGTGCAGAACTTCGTGGAAGATCACGGCTGCCCCGGTTCGCTGGGCCAGCTGCCGATTCATACTGCTGCACTGCTTGAGCCTGTCCGCCGTCGGCGCGAACTCTGGGTGCGTAAGAAACTCGGGGCAGACATTCATGCGGTTTTTGACGCCGTCCATCCCGACCAGAACGTGTTTATCCGCCGTCTGGCACATCACCGCGTTGGCATCGCATGTGACGCTGATCGATTTACTCGATAGCATCGAGGAAACGCGGGCAAAAATCTCCATGGTCTTGCTATTAAACGAATCGGCGACGACATTCGGGGAGAAGAAGGTGTGGGCGTATACCTCACTGATCGTGTTCCTTTGCGCCATTTGAGCCATATCAATCGCGTACCCGAACTCCGCTTGCAGCGTGTTGACCATCTTTTCTGAGCAGCTGCTGTCAAACGAAAAGTAAAAATCATAATCTGGAGTATGGCCCTCGTCACCTCCTCCGATTCCACCCCCATCTCCACCCCCATTTCCTGCGCCTGCGCCTACATCTGGCAACAAAGGTAGGTTTGGATAGTCAATGTCGCCATCGTCTCCAACGGAATCTTTACTACCACATCCGTTGTAGTAGGTGGTGGCCGTGTTCTCCAGCGAGTCGGTGATCGAGTGCATATCCGCAGCGCCGTCGCCGTTCAGATCGGGGAAGTAAGTACACGATCCGGCCACAGAGCCCGAGTATGCCTTTCCCACGTTGTCCCAGTGGAAACTGGACCCGCCGATATCCCGTTCGCCGCGGTTATACCAGACCGTGCCATCGCCAGTGAACTTGTCCGTGTGGATCATGTCTGCGCGGCCATCCCCATTGACGTCAGCCCAATGCAGGTTCGCGCGGTCACGATCCTCAGCAAATTTAATCTGATCCTTGTGGTCCCATGAGTCGTCATCCCGGTGGATATATCCGGAGGTCCGGCCGTCTTTCTCAACACACAGATAATCAGCTTTCCCGTTGCCGGTGATGTCGGCCATGTGGACTGGTCGGTCAAAGAAGCCTATGCCACGCTTCTCTTCGCATAGCGGACCGATGGCTTCCTGGTAGGCCCAATTGAAGTCCCCTGTCTCCTTGATCCGGTTCCTCCAGACGTGCATTCGGTTTTTTTGAGCTGGATCTGTCCAGATGATATCGCATGCTCCATCCCCGTCGAAATCGGCCAGATGAAGGTCTCGGCGGTCTAGATTTTGACCGTATAAGGAGTGGGAGAAGACGCTGGGATCGAATATGACCTTGTTAGGGCCCCAGAAGCTCTGGCCTCCCTTGGAGAACTCCTCGACTGACAGACCCTTGTTGGGATATAGTCGCATGTCACCCTTGGACAGGATCCAGACATAATCCATCCGACCGTCATCGTAGCCCATCATATTGCAATACCGATTACCATCCGCTGTCATTGAGTGGGTCCTGATTAGCCGGAATCGCAAAAGAAGAGCTGGAAGCTACTCACCCTTGATCTTTGTTGCACCGCTTCCCACGTTCTTGAACGCCTGGAACTCATATGTTCTATGGTTGAAGGGGAGGGGCGTGGTCTTGATCCAGACATAATCCATGCGGGACTCCAACCCAAAGTCTTGAGAGCGGCCGAAAATCCGGGCGAAATGGATATTGTCTCGGACAGGATTCTTCTGACCTTCGATACCCGGATGTGTAGGACCAGACGACGCACTTTTCCGGAAGCCCTGGCGCCAGGCAATATTCAACCCATCACCCTCCTTGCCTCTCTTACAGCTGCGTGAATTAGTGTATGTCGTGGTAGCACCGTCGTCATCCACCCAGAGCCAATCTGCTCGCCCCTGTCGCAGTATTAGTGCATGTATCAGTCGAAAGGAATGTCCATTGCTTACGTCGCCATTGATATCCTCGAGACGCACACCTGCGAGATTTCCCATTCCTTTGCCGGTGAAACGCTTTCCGAGAGGCTGCCAGTATTTGGGAACGTCATCTGAAAGGATCAGCTTAAAAGTGACGGCAATTCCCCAAGATGAGACCTACCAATCCATCCGTTCCTCCAGCAGCTCATGTCTCCATTCTTCTCCAGCACGCAGTAGTCTGCCCGGCCGTCACCATCCACATCGCCCACGCGGACTTGAGCCTGCGGGTAACCCTCGTTCTGTTTCCATTTGCCCAGGTATTTAAAGGTCGGCGGAGTCGCTTTGGTTCCATCGCCGTTGTTGATGCTAGCAAAAGCATTTCCGTCGAGTCCGATGCAGATGAAATCATCCAAGCCGTCGCCTGTTGCAGATTAGCCTCTCTCTATAGCGACTATACGGATACATACCGTTAATATCAACCCAGTGCACACCAGCAGGGTTGCAGTTATCGTGGACATCCATGTTTCCAACATGAGAAAATGCCTTATCCTTAACACTAAGATCCCCAGTGTTCATGAATACATCATACAGGACACTGCCCGTTTGTTTATCCCAAACCAGCAGGTCATCCACGACGCGATTGTAAAGTCGGGCGAAAAAGAATTGGTTAGAGTGGTCTTTGTCGGTAATGTTCACTATGAAATGGATCCTCAAATCCGGGTCACTGTCATGATAGTAGATACCATCTTCTTCGCCGCTCCCACCTTGCGTGGGGTTTCCAGCCCATATTCCATCCCCTGGCTTTTTCTCGCACACACCCGCATCGAGGTTATCGACCGGGGCAGGCGATGGGATCAGTGCATTCCAGTTTGCCTTTTCGATTGCATCGTACCAGATCATCGCCAGTTTCCTATATCCCCCATCATTGGGATGGGTGCCGTCTGGATTGAAGTCGGTGGGTAACCTGATCCACCCGTGGTTTGGCTGGCCTTCGACGGGGTTCAAGTCGGCGAGGACGATGTTGACTCCCTCGCCTCTCATGGTAGTGACCAAGTTGCGGTACTGTTCATTGACAATTGGGACATTCCGGCTGGTGTTTGCGTCTAGGGACGGGAGCAAGGTCGATAGGACGATCAAGGAGTTGGCCATATCTTCTTTGTCCACGAGGCTCATGATGAGTGCACGCATTCGGTCGCCAGTAGAGGGAATATCTTTGTCAGCTCGGCAATCGTTGGTCCCGGCATTGATCAGGACCACATTTGGTTTGTAGCCCACCGAGTTCTTCGCAGCGTCCGTGACCATCAAGATAGTATCCCCTGAGTTAGCTTCGACATCCTACACAGTCTTAGTACAGTCCTCGCAACTTCACTTTGCATCTCTCATGGTAACAAGTTGACAGGGGACTCTGGGGTTCCAGATACGGGACACGTACATTATCAAACATGGTTCCATTTGCCTTGCTTCCTACCATGTTGACCTCGAAACCCTTCCAGCGAAGTTGGTCTCGCAGGGCCTTGCGGTATCCATTGCCATCTGTGGACCTAAGGCCATATGTGATCGAAGCACCTAAGGGTAGGATCCTCAAGTCTGGTCCAGCATTATCCGGCATGCAAACATCGGCAGCGCTTCCGCGGTCTACCAGCGACAGTAGACCGCAGAAGGAAAGAAAGAAGATCAAGAACAGACGACCCATAGAGGAGTCCTTGGATGTCTTTTTTGCTTCAAAGTATGAGCAATGTTTTTATTCGAGTCAGACGAATGCAGGATATCGAGAACTTTATATCACTTTCGCCCATACTCTCATCTTCTTTCCACTGACGTTCAAGCCAACAGGGACCTCATTCATCCCCCCTTTTTATGTCTTCCGAGTCCAGTCCATCCTCAATTTACAGCCTCGGAGCCGGATCCTATGCCGGCGAGTCCCGTTTTCCAACATGGGCGAGGTGGACAACCAACAACTCAACAACTTACTCCAAGGTAGCCTGTACAAGCGCCATACAGAGACGGAGATGAAGGAACGTCTCCCGGTCTGTATCATCTATACGACAGGTTGAACCGGGTTGACCGACTGAATCCCAAAGAAGAAAGAGCACTACTTCTCGCCGGAGCGCCAGGCTCCCTGTGCGGGCATTGTGGACCTCGCATTTTGGGATAGTGTTAGCCGACACCACTCCTATGTCACTATATGTTGGCGCTGGATGTTGAGGTCAGAGGATGAGACTTGGTCCACCTGCCGGTGAGACCAGAGACACGGGGGATAATCCAATTAACAACCAATAACCCCCAAGACTACTTGGACAAGCGTGATACAGACGGAGCCATGGATGAATATCGGCCGGGCTCACTGTATCCGCACCATGAAGTGAAACAGGAATCAGTCAGCTCAATCCTGGCTTAGAGTGCAATCCAATCAACAACCAATAACCCCCAAGACCACCCGGACAAGTGTGATACAGAGACGGAGGGATGGATGAATATCGGCCGGGTTCATGGTACTCTCACCATGAAGTGGAGCAGGAATAAACTAGTTCAGTCCTCGTCGAGAGGAGTGCAATATTGCTGTGAGCTCGATACCGAGGCGGAGGCATGGATGAGTTTGAGCCGGGTTCATTGTGATTTCGCCCCACGACGTGGAACAAGGTTAAACCAGAATGCAATCTTACTACAAGCGTGATACAGAGACAGAGGCGTGGATATTTAATCCTAGTCAACATGAGTGCAATATTGCTGCGGTGGCTATAGAGCTATGTCGGCCAACAGCGTGTGCCATGTGCTTTGGTAGTACGGTGGTACTGTGCACCTGCATTAGCACATCCTTCAAGTTGTTCCTGCATCTGAGATCAATTAAGTGAAGATATATGGGTGTGTATTACTAGATACTAGCGCGAGTGGAGGTCACTTTAGACTACACATCCAGAGCCCGTCGGACGCTAAATTAGCGTTTTGAACCCTGTCAATCTCATTTCAAGGGTAGCACCAAGATATCGCTGCTTGTCCATTCTAGACTAGTACGTGGTAGAGATTTATCTCGCCTCTTAAACTTAGCGCCTGTCTACTGCTACCCTCTGCCACTCAGCCACGATAACACTGCCAATTAGCGCCATGTTGCGCACAATGAGGGTGGGCATGTGTTATTACTGGCTACATACCAAGTTCGTCCCCGTTATCTCCTCCAAATCCGAGTGGGCCGACCCCATAGCATTCCGAAGGGGTCGGTTATCCAGGAGGAGTGAATCGAACCCCGCTGGATGGCACAACCTTCTGGGGGCCAAAAGAAACTTGGTCGCTGACGGAGTGGACCGATGTAGGTATCAAGCCCGGTCAGGTACAGTATGAGTTGGGATGTTGGCCTGGATCCCGTGTCTGGAGGAGATTTTCCTTTGCGCCCTTCTCCGCAGCACTTCCGTATCATTTCCTCGTCTTAGCTTGAGATGAATAGCCCCTGGTCGGCCTGAGATTGCTTTGCCCGGTATCAGTTACCTAATTCCGTGAATTGATCCAAGCAGCCGAACCAAGAGTGCGAATATTGTGGCAGGGCCGTACCGTATATCTATCGCCTTCCTGGTGTATCACGAGTAAAAGTCTTCTGCTCTACCGTATGGATTAGAGACAAGGTTCAGGATATGCACGGTAACTGCGAGAACCGTTGATATTGCTGCATTTCCCTTTTGGGGGCTAGATGTCCCTTGAACTGCATCCAACCAGAGCAAGCACCTAGTCGTGAGTATTCATTTATTGTTGAGATATCAAGGTGTAAAAAATAGCCAGTTTATATACTCTACAGCGTTCCCACTATGTACGAGCGTATCTCTAATTGACAGGTTGGACGCGAGCCTCGAACACTGGTGCGTATATACAAACCAAACAAAACCAAAAGACCTTCAAACCACCCACTCACTCAACCAACCCTGAAAGCGTCTCCGAAGAATAGACTGTGATTGTATCTGGAGAGCTTGCTTGCTGCCATCAACCACAGCAAGGGCGATAGCCACTACCGTAGGGATCCGCAGGGTCATCGCCACATCCCATCCAATTGAAGCCGCCATAGTCAACGGCCGCGCGGCGTGAAATCGTCACTGCAGTTTCGTTCACTGACACAGCACGTTCTGCGTTGGCTTCTTTCGGCCAGAGTTGTTTCCTAGCCACCTCCCGATCCCTTTCTGCATCCCAGTGCACAATGGTGATCTTGGTCACCTTCGGATTCTGGATCAGAGTTGGGTACTCAACCCGAGCCCAGACCCTTGTAGCCGCATAGTCGGCCCCTTCCTTCCAGTCGAGTCGGTAGAACAAGAAAAATACCTCCCCTGAGGCCCTATCCGCCACCGCGCCCGAGAACCTGTCGCCGAAGTCTTGGTACCACCTCTCGGATCTTGAATCACGCTTAAGTCCGTTGGGAGAACGGTTCGTAAAATATTTTGGGTAGCAGTCGCGAAAGAAGGCGCCCTTGAGAGCTGTGGTCCTAGTAAGTTCTAGGGCGAAGTTGCGGGCGAAGTCAGAACCTCTCAATCCTAACATGGAGAAGAAGACGAAGTGCCTGGTTTCCATCTCGGAGCGAAACGCCTTATTGATAGCATCATCATCCGGATAGTCAGAAACTTCCGGACCCTTAATCTCCAGCGCCCCGGTGAGGTCCCCTTTGTAATAACGCTTAGCAAGGATGCGGGGTTCGAGGGTGCTGGTGAGGTTTAGAGTGTCGAGTAGGTCTGCACTGTTGCCAAGTGGAGAGGCTGTTGAGAGAGCAGGGAGGAGGAGCACATAATGGAGGAAAAGAACCAACAAGAGGCCTAGGAGGCCCCGGTTCGAAAGAAGGTCACGGGTTAGCCTCATGCTCTATCTGTTCAAGGATCAGGAGGAGAAGATAGAGCTTGAGGAAAGAAAATTGTGTCTTTACAGTTTGAGACCACAGTGTCATATTTATAGCTCCTTAGTATATGTGCTCACGCCAGTTTCATGTCCATTTCTTTCTCCTAGCCGGGTTGGATTCCACCACAGCAGAGCTGAAGCAGGGGCTGTTAGCTATCGGTTACAGGGTGGGCTATGAGATACCAAGGACCGATCTATGAGGACGTAAACATCGTAACGAATATTCTGTTTATGACTAATTTAGCTTAGCGGTATATTTCCATTGTTCCAATAGATACAGGCCAAGTCTTTTCAGACCAGCGCTAGCTGCACCATTTCCCCTCATATTCGATCATCGTCCCATCAGCCATGATTCCCAATCAGACTGTCTATTTCGATCGTTCAGCCACCGCAATGTACTACAGCGATAAGATGCGCTACAAAGATGAGATCCTGGCCATATGCCGCCAAAACAGCCGTGAAGCCCTGGAGGCTTTCATCCAGCAAAAGCAGGAAACCGAACCAGACTACTCCCCGCATCTCCCTGATTTGTTACAGGCCGCTACCGACTATCGAGCGGACACGATCGCAGCCTACTGCCTGGAAAACGGCCAGGTGGCTCATCATGGGGTGATGACTTCAGTGGTGGTCAATGCCTCCTTTGCCGTTTACCGTTTGATAGTCGAGCACAAGGCCGTTGATATCGATTACTATGTGTCTTGGTATGGAGATATTCTCGGCACAATGGCCGATGATAACAAGCTTGACTGGGTGAAATTCTGCCTTGACCACGGTGCAGACCCAAATCGCAATCTTGTCGAGGAGTTTCGGAGTGCAGTGGCATGTGCTGCTACAACGGGTAACATTGAGATGGTGGACTTGTTACTTCAGCATGGAGCACGGCTAAAGGGCAGTAATGCAATTCCTGAGGCAGCATTTAATGGTATTTTGGAGATGGTAAAACATCTCCTCTTGAGGGGGGCTGATATTGATGAAGTCGGGACCAAAGGCCCGCCGGGTGATGAACGTTATGATGATATGGGAAGCCCCCTTCATCACGCTGCTACAAAAGGATACACAGAGATGGCGCTTTTCTTGATCGATGCAGGAGCCAATATCTATCTCAAAGATCCCATGGGGCGCACCGCAGAAGACCTTGCTCTGGAAAACAACCACACGGAGATCCTTAACGCTCTACGCCGGAAAATGGGTGCCGTGAAGGAGTGATTATCCACCAGCTGTCTACTGTACTTCGGTCAATCAACTCTGTTAAACGCCTACAGACCCTCAGATTCACTACCGTCTAGATTGGGGCCTTGCTTGTGTTGGAGTGATGGAAGATTGGGCTGCATCTCAGAGTGGACCGGAGAACTGCTCCAGTATATCTCTTCTGAAATTGAATGATTCCTTTATGTATATACTTTTGGAACATTCATAATTTGCTACTAGTCCGAACAGAAAATTTGCATCCTCGGCCGTTGGCATTGAATTTAAATTTAAAAAACAAAAAAATTTGGCGCGACAGCCACCGGATATCAAAGATCTCGAAAGGAGTGGAAGAAACGTGCATCGAGTTAATCAAAAATGATTCATGGCAGATCCGCGGCTTCACCTCTGCCCTTTCTCTTACGCTCGCTCTGTTTCAGTTCTCCTGCAGAGAAGAGAATAATCTCGGCCCTTCTATCCAGGCAGGCCTTGGTCCCTGCGGGCCTAAGAAGCTAAGACGACCTTAGCGTTTACGATCTCGGTGTCTTAGACGAAGGGGACGCTTCATGCACTGCGCAGCGCACTAAAATCAGAGTGGCAATGATCCGAAGCGCAGTCCAGACTGGCCTTGATGACCCGCCCTAAATTAGCCTTAATCTCTAGGGTCCTCGCTTAAGTCAGGGAAATTAGGTATTAGAACTAGTAAGTTCCCTTTTTTATTTCACATGTCACCTAATACCTGAGAGGCATGGACTTGTACTCCGCTACCTAGATATGGTCTCGGACTCCTAGTAGTCCCACGAGAAGGCAGTCCTTCCGGACTCTAGTCAGCTTGACGTTTATTCTATTTAACATGAGGGCTGCCCGCCGTGGATCTAAAATCACAGTAACCGACCATAATATCTTATACCTTCTAAACCATGGGATCGTCCCTCTCAAGCCCCCTGCGTCCCCCGCCACCCCTTCCAGCAGGCTGGACTGAACGATGGGACACGCTCTATCAGCGTTGCTACTACCTCGAAAGGAAATCGGGCACCATGCAGTGGGAGCATCCACAGGTATCCGAAAAGAACAAGTCCTCTGCAGGTAAGTGAGCGATGTTTGGGGATGTCGGCATTTGAGCTCGCTAATTGGAACAAGCATGCCAAGGGGTTCAAAGTTTAGAGAAGGGTCTGGTTGTGCGTCCAGGGATCTGTGGTGGCCAGAAACATGGTGCAGGTGAGACACTCCACCTGCTTCTGCCTGCGTATCTGACCGATAAAGGAGCGGAGAAAGTCGTGGAATCGCAATGGGCACCATCGGACGATGAAATTGATCAAGTGGACCGGATCATGTAGATAGATCAGTTGAAATTATGCATTTGGCCATTGGGAGATTAATGAAGAGGGATCATGATTATTCATGAACAGCAGTTCAGAAAATAATACTCCCAGGTAATATTACAGTAGACTATTGTTTTACTAACTTTTGGGTTACCTGTTCCTCGGGACGGTCCGTCAAATCTTAAGATCCACGCTAGCCGCGTACCCACCAATAGGACCTTGTGAAGTTGTGACTCGTGCCTGAGTCAAAGGAATCCTGACTCAGAAAAGCAAGTGTCACGATCATCGCTACGCCTCAGAACTTGAACCAGAACTCGAGGTCGACGGCAGTATATTGACAGTCGTGACGGGCAGCACTTTCGGGGCTAGCGTTCGCTCCGAGTCTTTTGCCCACAACCTTCGCGCTACCTAGATAGTTTCGCTCTCTACCTTTGAGTTCCTACCTGTACGATCAATCAGCATAGTAGCTTGAGGCCTTCCGTAATAGCAAGTACACTATGATACAATTAGATTTAAAAGTACTGCTCCACTGAGCGCTGTGAGAGTGGTTAAATCAACCCAAAAGTCAAATATCGCCTAAGTTCTCTTTCCTCTAAACTACCCCATGCTTAGTCCTCATTTTAGTGGAAATACATCCTGGCCTGTCCTCCACTATAGCCGAACAGGTCGCTGCCCCCAAGGGCAAAGCCGTGCCCCCCTCTAGCCAGCCGTGTCTCAGTCTGCTGCATCGTTAGGAGCATTTGGTACCACGATGGTTTCCCCAAAGATCTTTACGGCAGCCCCGAGCGGCCGATGATTACCCGTAATGTCCCCGAGCACTTCTCATACTGTTTCAGGTACCCTGGAGCAGCTCCTTGCTGCATACCCGGATAATATTCTATTACGTTACCAGGTTGGTCATGCCTGGGCAGTTGGAGACTACTTCAGCCTGTATAGTGAGCTTCGCCTCCTTCCGGACGTCGCGTTTACAAAGAGATCCGTGATAGCGAGGCTGGCCAGCCTGTATATGAGGCAATAATAAGACCCCTGTTTCTTTTTTTCTGCTTATACGAGGCGATAGATAATCTTTGTCCTATACACCCTCAAAGCCTGGATCCTCCCTCCCCAGCAGCTGCCTGCATCTTCCTCATCATCTCCGCCGCCTCGAAAGAATATTTGCACTTCATCCGGACCATCTTGCCATACCGATACATAATCAATGGGAACGGCATACACACAAGGGTCATGAATGCCGGGATGGACGACGCCCAGTGGATCCCCAGGTTGTGATACATCTGCGTTGTGAACAGGGGAAACACCGCGCCCACAACCGAGCGGAATATGGCAGCCGCAGCCAGAACAGAAGCCGCGTAGATGGTGTATGTGTCGATAAGGTAGTTCATGATAGGCAGGATGACAAGCACGCAGCCGAACCCGAATGGTGCAGACAGGATGATACTGACGGACCAGTGGATACTGGGGTAGTTGGTCCAAGCAAAGGAGAACATTCCGATGGGTAGGGCGATGCCTCCCACAATTGCAGGCCGCAGACGGGACTCGGCTGTTGCGGTTTTCGCTAGGAACAGCCTTGTGTATCGTTTGTTGTTATCCCAGACGGCGTAGATCAAGCCCAGGATGATGCCAACGGCGATACCTAAGAAAGACAATCCGCCGATTCCCTCGCTCCAGCCACGGTTCTCGTTGTAGACGATGGGCATAGCGCCCATGAACATGTAGACTGTACCGTATATGATGGCCATGTAGATCGATGCTACCAGGACAATGGGCTCGAGAAAGAGAAAGACCCAGGGGCGGAACAGAGCACGCTTGAAGACTGCCGACGGTTTGACTTTCCCTTGGTTCTTCTCCAAAATGCTCACGTAGACCTTCCCATCAACCTTGGCCAGCTGGCGTGCCCGCCGCTGGAGAAGTACTGGTCCATACGTCTCAGGAACGAATGCAATACCCAGAATGCCAACAATGCCAATGAAGATCACGCAAACCCCTTGAAGCCATCTCCATCCAATATTCTCAGACACAAAACCGCCCACTATCGGGCCTATGATGGGACCAAGAAAGGGAGCAACGCAGTATATGGTCAATGCTAGGCCGCGCTGGACAGGAGGAAAGAGGTCCGCAATGGTTCCGCCAGAGTTGACGAGTGGCGAGGCGCCGAATGTACCAGCGAAGAATCTCAGGACCATGAGCGTGGCCACGTCTTGACTACCTGCGGATCCTCCTAGAAAGGCGACCATGGCGACGTGAGTGATTATCCAGAGAGCCTGTCTTCCATATAATTCTGATCTTGGCATTGTTAGCACCGAGTTACGTATGGTAACGAATTCGAACTTACTATCAAACACAAGCGTTAGCTGAGATAGCACAAGAAAGAGTACAGAGTAGGGGCTTACCAAAGGTCCCCATACTGCGGGGCCAATCGCAAACCCGAGCACGAAGAGAGAAAGTCCCAAAGTAAAGACCTCGGTGCTGATGTCGAAATCCTGAAAGACTTCCTTTGCCGAAACCGAATACGCTGAGGAAGTGAAAGTTACGGCGAAGACAGACAAGGTCGCAATTGCAGCGATCGACCACTTGCGAACCTCACCCCAGTTCATCGGATTATCAGGGTCATCCTTTTGGAACTCAACCAGGAACGGGTCATCTTCGGTGCCTGAGCCACTGTAGGTGTGGCTCTTTTCAGCCTCACCTGCTTCGATAGATTGTATAATAGCCATAGCTAGAGGATGCTCGAGAGTATAATTGTAGAACTTGAATTGTCCAGGATTTATATTTATATAATAGTACATCCGGCGGAACCTTCAGACGGGTTACTCGCTCATTGGTTCGATGTCTCATAATTATTGGTTAATGCACGAATCAACGAGCTTTCCGTTATGGGTCTGTAGAAGCGGCAAGATATCTCATTGGCTGCGGGACCTGTCACTGGTCAGTCCATAAAGAAGACACGTGCCTTGGCCTTATCGGGTATTCTTCAATCTGGGATGATCACCCAAGTTGCGTTCTCCAACCCTGCGATAGCTGAGCAACATCTCCGCTTTGGCCAAGGGATGATTGCCCAGCATGTTCCATCTAAAACTCTGCGCAGGCCGAGGCTTAGAGTCTCAAATGCATGCCAGCTATGTCGACTAAGAAAGGCCAAATGTGACGGTGCTCGTCCAGGTATCTTTTACTTTCTTTGTCAACCAAAGCGTATGCATGAGGCTAACACATCTAAAGTATGCACAAGATGCCAGACGCAAGGGAAGACCTGTGTCTATAGCCACGTTGCCAACATCTCCGCAAGACCAACAGCACGTAAGTCTCATGGAGAGGAAGTATCATCGGGCCGCGACCTCGCTCCTGTGGTCTCACATTCTCATTTCGCCCCGTGTTTTGAGACCCCATCAGCCTCGGTGGTCGAGACGCCTTCCACGCTAAAATCAACATCTGGGCCCTGCCATTTGGACGAACATCGAGAGACGGTGTCCGATCCGGATCCGACACGGTCATACTACACTGCACACATCCTTTTTGCAGGACAGGTTGCCGCTACCATAGACGCAAGGGCAGGACTCATCCCCATAACCTCCTATCAGGTCCCTTTCGTAGATGCGCCGTTGTTCGGAGATCTAGACTTAACGCCTAGCTCTGTGTCTTTACGTCCATCGACCGAGTTGCCCTCCCGGGTATATGCTGACCAACTGGTCGACATATACTGGCGACACCTTGACCCTGTGGAGCCGATATTGGATCGCCAGCGTTTCTTCCAGAACTATAGAAAAGCGTATTTGACGCCCATCACATCACCACTTTGGGCGGATTGCGACCAATGGCTTGGTATCTTCAACCTCGTGTTTGCTTTAGCAACCCAACGACAAGAGCATAAACCCATGCATCAAAGAAACGAAGAAGGAAGTCGCTTTTTTAAGCGCGCATGGGCTCTCGTCCCCGCTGAGTCAATGCTGTGGAAGCCGGAGTCACTTGAGATGGTGCAGTTCTTGATGCTGATGAATCGGTACCTCCACTGTACCAATAACCAGCAGAAGACGTGGATGACAGCCGGCCTGTCGATGCGTATTGCACAAAGCATGTGCTGCCATACTGTAGAGCCCCCAGTTGGTATTAGTGACGAAAAAGCTCTCAAACAGAAATTATGGGCAAGCTGCGTTGCTCTTGATCGGTGTGTCGTCAAAAATTGTTTAACTAACCATTGTGGTACATAGCTGACGCGCATAGGTGTATCTCCTGGTCACTAGGTAAGACGTCGGCACTGGTGCTCATTCCTTCACCCAGTAGCTGCAGTCCGATAGATCATAATCAGATGCACAATGCCTGGGGATTAGAGCTCCACGAAATTGGTAATCAAATCCAACTGGCGCAGATGCAAACGCGAACTAGTCTCGCAGCTAGATTCCGACCGCCGCTACTATCTCAGCAAGACGAGTATCAAAATGCGGCATTGCAACTGGATGCATGTCTCCAGCAGTGGGAAACCGGCCTTCCCAGTGAATGGCAGTCGAAGAATCTCAAAATGCTCGCCGACAGATCGACCCGAGCTGAGAAATACTTGTTGCATCTTCGGTAGGTCGAGCTCTTAGAAACTTGCGCTCAATACTGATCAACGCACAGCTACCTGCATTACCGAATCTTCCTGTACAGGCCTATGCTCGCCCGCTTCTATTCAATGAAGCCGGATAACTCGACAACGCCGAGTCTAAGCCACCGACTTCTACGAGAAAGCGCTAGTATGTGCATTGAAGCCGCGCAGCAGATGGCCTTGTTAGTTATCGAGACATTAGAGCCGGATGAGCCGATTGGACTCCTTCCGTGGTGGTATCGAATCTACTACCTTCACATCGCCGGTACCAATTTCCTCGCGGCCATGTTCAAACCGGAGCTGTTTACAGAATCGGTTGTCCGGTCCTGGGAAGCTGTAATGTTGGCGCTCCGTGCTCATGAATCCTTGAGTCCTTACGTCTATCAGTGTCGGCGGGCATTCGAGACCCTTGCGGCGAGGATCACAGGCAAGGTTCTCGTAGTCGATAACAGTGGAGATCTAATTGCAGGGGAGCCTTCAGGGGTAAACTACTTTGATGCCGTTTTCCAGGATATCAACTTTGATCTCGACAATTTCTTATTCGGCTCTGAGGGCTTCGAAGGGATGGCTTAGGCATTTTGTTAGCATAGCCTAATAGCAGAAGCAACCCCCCAGACAGCTCTAATCCGCCCGAATCCGCCCTAGCCCATTTCCCATCTCCAACCCCCCAATCCGCCGCAGGGAACATCGTGCCATATCCCGCATCCCGCCTGGAACCCCATTGGCAGCCAACTCCTGCTGCCTATTTTCATAGCTGGGGTTAATGTAGCCCGAAAAACAGAAAGACTTGTGTTAGTAGCCGTATTATCTAGGGTGTTGTCGGAGCATGCTGGATTTCTTCTGTATTGTCGGTGGTGGTGATGTCATATAACCGCTGATAGTATAAGCCCGAGATCATAAAGCCAAGTGGGGTGGGATGTCCATGTCCATTGGATGCCTGGATTTGCTAACCCTCATTAATCTGGTTATTGATGCCGGTGGGATACAGCATGGCTTCGGAGGTGAAAAAAAAGTCCGTTGGTATAAATATGACGTCGTGCAAAGCTTCTCTTGACTTCGTCTTCAATTCCCTCTTCATTGAGGTGAGACTACATCTTGCCAAAGAAACAAAACACAATCAACAAGTGTCATCAAAGTTTTCGAATCGATCAATAGATCGAGTCTACTTCAACTTCTAAAATGCCAATGTACGATCTCATCCACTTATCCACCCTCCCGACCGAGGACCTTGAGGACTCCCGCCAACCATTGCTTATATCTAAGCTAACTAATAACAAACAGGAAACTCTTAGGGAGCTGCCAGTGCGGCAGCGTTGAATTCAGCTTAGACTCGTCCACGGCCGTGCCCTACCAGCTCTGCGCATGCAGCATCTGCCGCAAGATAGGCGGGTACATCGGATGTGTGAATCTAGGTGGGATCGCGAAGAGTCTGGAGGTTAAAAAGGGGAAAGAATCGATCAAGTATGTTGCTCTCAATGTTTTGAAGACATGGTGGCTGATAGAGCAGGAAATACAACGCCATCAAAGCCCGAGGCACAAAAGATGAGGAAAAGTGCTCGTCTGAGAGGAGCTTTTGCTCGAACTGTGGGACTATGCTGTGGCTTTGGGACGGGGGTTGGCCGGAGTTGATCCATCCGTTTGCGTCGGCCATTGACTCCGAGTTGCCCGTTCCGGATGAGATGGTTTGTATTTTTGAGGACTCGAAGCCGGCGTGGGCGAGGTATCCGGAGGGGAAGAAGCAAGTATACAAACAGTATCCCGAGGAGAGTTTGGAGGATTGGCACAAAAAGCATGGGTTCTACGTCGAGTAATTGCTACGTGGACAAAGTAGTGTGAAATAATGATATTATTGAACTATTTATCATCTGGTCAAATCGTTAGCAGTGAAATCGCTAGTGATCATGGCAACAATTGCGTTCAAGCAAAGCTCAGTTCTCCAAGGTGAAAAGGAATTTTCTTCAAGGGTGTTAAGAAATAACAGCAAAAAGAATTCATCATTGAAAGGTAGAAAAGAAAGAGGCGGTCTTACAATTGCTTCAACCGATCGAGTCATACAGCAGTGTACAGTCCTAAAGTTCGACACGGTCAGCACATGTCCACGACACCGAGTGTGTGTATCAAGTGATCAAGTGTCAACGAAGTCAGGCTGTTCATGTTAGCAAAGCTCAACTCTCGAGACCAAGACAACCAACCTCATTAAATCAGATTTTGTTGTGTTAATGTTCATTTCCACGAATGGATCAAACAGTGTGAATAAGTGTTCATCATGTAATGTTGACGGGGGCTGTTGATGCTGGAGTTGATGCTGGAGTTGACAATACCTAGACGTTGATTAGTATCCTGAAAAACCAGATACCCAACATCATAGATGAAATGCAAAACTCAGGTGACGAGATCTCAACAAGCAATACAAGTCCCAACACCCGCAGAGTTTGTACGCTCTGCTGTTTCTGGGTGCGGGAAATGCAGTATTATGTCCGCCCGTTCGTTCAAAGTATCTTCATCGAGGAAAAGAGTTCTAGAGCAGAGATTGATTTACCTAACAGTCTTCTGTTAGTCAAGGCTTCTTCATCAAATGCAAGTGAAATAGTGATGAAGATGGTGGTCAGACAAGGCTGAAACTAAGTTTGACAGATTCCACATGGTGTTTTAAGTCTGAGGAATGCCTATAGCGTGTCGAAGGATCATCATACCAGGGGGGGAGATAGGAATAATCGTTTCGCATACCTTTTACATAGTGTTTTGCTCAAGCATTGATAAGCAGAAAAAAAGATAAATCATGTTGTCGACGCGACTCGTCAACCTCGCGTCGACAACAGAAAGTTGAGAATGCAAGCATTGTGGACGGAGAAAAAACTCTGTCGGCGCGAGCTTATTTATACCCTTTTGTCGAGCTACGGTAACCGAACACCTCGCTAGTGCTGTTTGTCAATTATGCAAACATATGCCGTAAGGCACACAGGCACCAATTTAGATCAGGCATCTAAATTGGTGCCTGAAGACTTTCTCGGACTCCGCAAGAGCAGGGCCCAAGGAATGCGAGATGACATCAAAGATTCCCTGTCCATGGGGCATTGTGCTCTCGGCGTTACCAAACCAGTTTGCCCAGGAATCTGAAAGCCGATTTATGCACCCTGAATCCAGTCATGAATGTTCAATCAGTGATGCCTTGTCGGCTGTTTGAGAATGTTTAGCAGAGTGTAACTACAAAGTAAGCTGACGGGGAGAAATGCGACACTGCAGTGCTAACCGCATTTTCTAAGCTGTTCATCATTCGTTCCTCATGTCCCAGCCCAAGACCGAGCCAAGATCAGATCGGCTTCTCAGCCACAAGATCAAGGTTATTAAAGAGCTCTTAGAGTCTTAGCCCGTCGGCGTCGAATTCCTGATTTCGATGTCGTTTTCAATGGCGAGAGCCTGACAATTTGCTTCTTTGGTCATTCTGTGATGGAAACTCATTAGCAATTGTTGCGAACGTCATCATCTGCAAACCATACATACTCCGAACAACATCAACATGGCTTTCTCCTCGCTCAAGTCGCTCCCGGGGCTGCCGAGGGATCACGCGACCTTCTCAATCAGCCTGTTCCTCTCGTACATCTTCGATTGGATTCTGATTGTGTATGTATAACCTCTTCGCGCACTATAACCATCATGAATTATCATTGACCCGTCTAGTGGCATTGCTCTCATCGGATATGGCTTCCACAGAGTCGAACCAAACCACATGCCCTTCTCCCTCGACGATGTAAACTTCTCATACCCGCACAGGAACAAAGACACCGTCCGAACCAGCGTCTTGGTCGTGGTCTCCCTCGTCGTCCCGGGCATTATCATCGCCCTCCTCAGCCTCCTGCTCACACCCGGCGCATCCATCGCCAATTCCTCCTCCAGGACTCTCCTCCTGCAGCGCAAAATCTGGGAATGGAACGCCGGGTGGCTGGGCCTGGCTTTAGCGTGTGCAGGTGCATTTATGGCCACCGAGGGTCTAAAAGATCTATACGGCAAACCAAGACCGGATATGCTTGCGCGTTGCGATCCTGACCTCTCGGGTATCGCCTCCTACGCGGTCAGCGGCCTGGGGGAGAGACTGGCCGGTGCTCCCACGCTCGTAAGCTGGGACATCTGCCAGAATAAAGGGGATATGTTAAAGATGGACGGGTTTGCCAGTTTTCCTAGTGGGCATTCATCTTGTAAGTCTTCTGCATAACCCAACCCTACTGATGGTATAAACGTCGTATCTAATAGTGCAGTCTCCTTTGCCGGTCTGACATACTTCTCTCTCTACCTCTGCTCCAAACTCGCCATTAAATTCCCCTATCTCCCGCACTCCCCGCTCACCCAGGACCTCCGCGCCCAGAACCGCCTGGCAATTCGCACCCAGGGCGCTGCGCCGCCAATCTACCTCGTTATCCTAGCATTCGTGCCATTCGCTGTTGCGTTCTTCATTTCTGCGTCGCGGTGGTTCGATTACAGACATCATGGGTTCGATATCATATTTGGTTCGGTTATGGGGATGGTTTTTGCTTATGTTGGGTTCCGGCTCTATAGTCCGCCTGTTGGGCGGGGCTCGGGTTGGTCTTGGGGGGCTAGGGGTGTGGGATGGGCCTTTTTCAGGGGGGTTGGGGTTCCGGGGAATGGTGGGGATGGGGGGTGGGGGCGTGAGAGGGGTGGGTTAGGTCTAGGGTCGGAGATGGCGGAAAATGGACAGAGGGATTTGGAGAGTGGGAGGAGGGGTTTGAGGGAGTAGATATCTACTACTTCTGAAGATTGTATGTATGCAGCGGCTGGATGTGTTGCATTGAGGATAGCGTGACTTTGTATATCTCAGCTTATCATATATAATAACACCTATAAAGATTCAAGCCTCTTATATAAAAACCACCAAGAGTGCTCTGAAGAGTTATCTCCACCCCCCAACCCTCCCCTCATCCCACCTCGCCTTCGCTTCCCTCCTCCCTGCCAACTTCCCCCTCTCACTCCTAACCCTTCGAACCCAATCCGCAACCTCCTTCTCCGTCGCCCTTTCACCATGAAACTCCCCATGCTCGTCCTCCAAAAAGCTTTCTTCAACCGCCATGCAAACAGCCTCCTGCTCCGCGATCCCCGCAGATAACCGCTGATACAGCGCCTTGGGCGACCACGGCGCAAGGGCACCATCCATCTCGACCTGCTTCTTCCGCCAAGAGACTTCGAGCGATTGGTTTTTGAGGAGGAGGGTTTCGGTTGAGGAGCGGAGGGTCGTGAGCTGGGATTGTAGCGATAGGAGGTGCGTGGCTAGGTCTTTGTTGTATGTTAAGAGGGATTGAAGGGATGAGGTGTGGGATTCGTAGGACGGGTGCAAGGAGGAGAGCGAGGTTATTAGGGCGGGCGTTTCCAGGATTTTCTGGAGGTCTGTTGTTCTATTCGTTTTTCAAGTCAGTAACTGGTCTTCTCGTACCCTACTTAAAGAATTGCGGGCGTACGATTTCTCTTTCACGCCATCTGGTAACCAGCCTTCTTCGATTGTGGGCGGTTGCGGGGCGTAATTCGTATTCGGTGTGTTTGGCGGTTGGTTTCGGGATATGTCAGTTCCATATTGACTCTGGCCGTGACTGTGCTGGAGTTGTGGTGTGCCTGGTAATGGAGAGTTGACTTGTGGTGTGCCGCGGCGACTGGCTTCGTGGCTGCTCGGTTTCGGTGGTGGTGGTGGAGGAGTGTCGGCGTTGAGTGACGGATTCATTGGAACGGTGGTTGGTTTAAAATGTTGGTCGAACTTCGGAAAAGGATGTCAGTCTGGTCAGATAGTTAGAGTTGGAGTTGGAGCATATGGAGATCTGTGGATCTGCGGGGAGGGCCATCCCTACACGTGACCCTTGTATAGTCCGGATCACTATTTGACTTCTCTCCCTCCTGACTCTGTTCACCATGGAGAATATTACTCTGGAGGATACTACTCCTAGCCCTGAAGAGCGCCAAACTGTGTATGAAAAAGGCTTCCGTATCTGGCAAAGCCTTTACTTGCGTGCTATACAAGGATCTGGCTTTCCCTGACCCTGTTTTCAGATTTAGCCAGCACTTTTATACCACCTATACTTTCCAGATAATTTAGATCTAAGCCTCAACTCCAGCTATCTCTCCGTTTCTGGAGTATCAATTTGGGAGGAATCACAGGATCCCTGCAGCATACCATGAAGCTCTCCACCATGAAGAGGAGTCTGCGTCAGTACAAAAAGTATCTTCGGCTGGCTGAGGGCTGAAGGGTACCCTCCAGGCGAGAAGAGAATACACGAGTGGATTGACATTGATATGATGATTCTGACGATGATTCTGATGAGGATTCTGGTGAGGATTCTGATGAGGATTCTGATGATGGTTCTGATGATGAATGCTTAACGGACAAAGATTCAGGAAGAAAAAAGCTTTAAGATCTGCTGTAGAGGGTTGAATAGACCAAACGCTCTGTAGGATTGATGACAGCTAGATAGATATATTGCAATTTCGGCTACCAGACGTCCCTGACAGCGCTCATTGATACTCATCGTATGTGCTTTCCCGCACTTTGGTGCGTTTCCTGTAGTTTTGATCGCGTTTGAGTTGTGAGTGTATCTCCTGTTGTGCCTTTGATACATGAGCACCGTCCTTCATTCCGAATCAACTACTTTCTTGTTCTCTGCTGTTTGCAGACCCTACTTGAGGCGGTGGTTTTCATGTCCTTAGGATCTTTGGACAAGATGTATCGGTTGCACAGGTCTCACAATATAGTGTTAACGTTGGATGGGAGACCAGGAGATCATTGCGGCATGATATGTATATACTATGTTCATTTCTCGTCGACTTTTATGCAGTCTATACCATCCTCCTCCGCACATCTTTATCCTCAGTATCAATACTAGATCCATCAATCGCATCCAGAACAAGCTGCCTCAACTGACCCTGAGTCGCGTCGCTATGAAAGTCATCCCGCGCAGCAAGCTCCTCAATCCTCCTCTTAAACTCAGGATCCGCATCACTAACCCCAGCGCTCGCCTCCTGTTCCGACATGGTCCCCAAATTCACTTTGATATTTGGCGGCAGCGGCGGAGCAGGATTCAGTGCGTCAACAGCCGACAGGCTATCCGACACTGGCGGTAACCCAGCGACTTGTCTTAGGTATGCAGAGACTTCCGGAAATGAGCCATCGCTCTCGATCGATTCTTGCGCTGTGAATTCTTCCTCGTTCCTCCGGTTATAGTCAATTCCGAGCTCTTCAACCAGGCATTTTGCGATGTCGACGCGCTCTGTTACGAAGAGGCAGGTTTCGTTGTCTTCGTCAAGGAGGTTGACGTCTACGTTGAATTCACGGACTAGGGCGCGGAGGAGATCGATGTGGCCGTATGATGAGGCGGCGTGGAGGAGCGAGTAGCCGTGTTCGTCTTGGTTTGCGGCGATGGAGGGATCGGAGCGGAGGAGGGAGAGCACGGCGGCCGGATTGTCTGCGGCGAGAATGTAGGGGTTTGGTTGAGTCATTGTGAGTCAGAGGTGGTGAGACACGATTGAAAAGCAGTCTAGCGGGTGGTCAATGTTGTCGAGCAGAAGTTTCCTTTTAAGCCCCGCGATAAGAAGTTATCGAATGGGCCTCTTTTCGTCGAGCTTTCTTCCCCGCCATGATTCATACCTACAACACACTACTGCTCAGCCTCAAAAAAAGTGCGAGGCGCAGCCTCTGACTCGTTGAGTTTATTTGAAGAGTCATAGAAGGATTTTACAGGGTATAATTCAGATGTTCTTTCATTTTCTCAGTCTTTATCCTAATTTTGGTCTGAAGCTGACCACCCCGCAGCTCCTCTCAGAGTCCTCACAACTCTCATTTTCTACCTCCTCCTGCCCCCCCCCCTCCTCCTCCTCTTCTTCATTCAAAATTTGATTTACGTTATACGAACAACCGAACCTAGACGATGGAAAACCGCAAAGTGGTCCACCAGGATCCACAGGAAGTACACCAGCTAGTTCGCGCCCTGGAAGCCGGCCGAACGGAAAGCAAAGGAGCCAAGAGCAAGACCTTCCGATGCAGAAAATCCAGGTTCATGGTGGGCAAGTCCGGTGAGGTCGGTGTAGACTCATGGAAGTTCATGGACTGGGACTACAAGCGTTCGGATCTCCCAACGTATGCTCGCGGCCTGTTCACCACCAAGCGAAAAGACGGCACTCACGAGATAGCCACTCGCGGTTACGACAAATTCTTCAACGTCGACGAAGTCAATGACACACAGTGGAGGAATATTGAAAACAATACTCGCGGGCCTTACGAGCTCAGTGTGAAGGAAAACGGGTGCATCATATTCATCTCCGGGCTGGAGGATGGTTCTCTACTCGTCTGCAGCAAGCACTCCACTGGGGCTCGCTCTGATACAGACAGGAGCCATGCTCAAGTTGGTGAAGAGTGGATTGAGCGACATGTTGCTTCTGTCGGCAAGTCTACTGCGGACCTCGCAAGGGAATTGCGTGAGATGAATGCTACTGCGGTGGGAGAACTCTGCGATGACAGTTTCGAGGAGCACGTTCTCGCCTACAACCAAGATGCTTCAGGTATCTACCTCCACGGGATCAACTTCAATATTCCTGAGTTTGCGACTCTCTCCAGCCCCGAAGTGCACAGTTTCGCGGATGCGTGGGGCTTCAAGAAAGCGAATTTCCTCGTCCACGAGGACCTTGGTGCAGTAAAGCAGTTCCTTGAAAAGTGTGCAGAAACTGGGTCATGGGATGGCCGTGACACGGAAGGATTCGTCATTCGGTGCCAGCTGGGCGTGAACGGCCGTGCTCCGTTAACGGATTGGTTCTTCAAATACAAGTTTGAGGAGCCATACTTGATGTATCGACAATGGCGTGAATGCACCAAGGCGGTACTTTCAGGAAAGTCTCCAAAGATCAAGAAACACAAGAAGATCACGGAAGAGTACCTGCAATATGCTCGCAAACAGTTCGCACTCCATCCAGGTTTGAGGCAGGCTTACCAGCACAACCACGGCATTATTTCAATGCGGGATAACTTCCTCAAAGAGCGTGGGCTCAATGGAGCCCAGATCATTCAGATGGAGGCGGAGACGGTGACCCGGGATGTCGTCCTGGTTCCTATCGCATCGATAGGTTGTGGAAAGACGACGGTGGCTCTTGCTTTGACCAAGCTGTTTGGCTGGGGTCACGTTCAAAACGACAACATTCCGAAGCAGAAGAATAAGCCAAAGAAATTCGCCACCGATATTCTTAGTCTCCTCCTTGACAGCCCGGCAGTTATCGCAGACAGAAACAACCACCAGAAACGTGAACGAAGCCAGCTCATCAACGACATAGCTGGGGCTGCTCCCAACACACGATTCGTCGCGCTTCATTACGTGCACGAACCCAAGGGCGAAATGCTTTCTGAGATCCGCGAGGTGACCCGGAAGCGCGTGCTCGAGCGGGGCGACAATCATCAAACGATTCGTGCAGGAACCAAGCACACGGACGAGGTCATTGGAATTATGGAAGGATTCCTTGGTCGTTTCGAGGCCATCGATGTAGACCACGAGCCAGACATGGGCTTCGATGAGGTTATCGACCTCGACGTGTCAGCGACATCGCGCGAAAACCTCGAAAAGGTCGTCAACATGTTGCATTCCGTCTACCCCCAGCTCGTGGATCGAGTACCGTCGGCGCAGGAACTCGACGACGCCATCAACTTTGCCGTGGCCGACTACAACGTTGAAGTAGACCATAGCAATTCCTACAAGTCTGTCAAGAACCCGAAGAAGCCGCAGCAGGGCCCTACCTCGTCTATAAATATTGAGGCCAAGGTCAGAAACATCGAATACTTTGGCGTCTCACTCCCTACCAGTGAAGTTCTTGATCTTCTCCACTCCCTCTTCTCCCCCGCCACGCCCCCAGAAAAGTCCCGCCTCTACCACCAACTCGTCAAGTCGCGCCGCGTCCAGCCCGCCTTCCATGTAACTCTCATCCACAAGGCAAGCAAAAAAGACAATGCCGACGTGTGGAACACTCTCACAACGCTCTACACCGACAAGGTGGCCCAAGGTTCATCGACATTACAAATAGGAACAGCGCGTATCAGACTAGAGCGACTCATTTGGGATACCAGAATCATGACCTTTGTTGCACGCATCATGCCAAATGATGAGGCGGACCAGGTTGATTGGATCTGCGTTAACGCAGTTCCCCATGTTACAGTCGGGACCGTGTCGCCGCACGTAAAGCCGAAGGAGAGCAATGATCTGCTTCAGCGGTGGTTGAAGGAGGGGTCCAATTCTGGGACGGGAATCTGGGAGGCGGAGATTCCGGGTGTCAAGGTCGTCAATGGGAATGTCAATGTTGTTATGAGTCGGGGGAGATGATTCATTGAGTTATCTACCATATTTGGTATTATCTTCGAGTACAAGGCACTAGGCCAATATCCGGGCAGAATAAGAACATTTTTCTCGGTTCTTTCGTTACGTTCGGTACCTGAGACGAGAGGTTAGATCAATGTTCATTGTACCTCTTTATCAAAAACGCGGCATCAACAATAGCCCTAACTCAAAGTAAACCCTCTACAAAGCAAGCCACTTCCATCTCAAACACCAGACAAAGCCCATTGAACAGCCCATAAAGCAATAAAAAACCAATCCTCCCAGCACAAGTAGCATAAATACTCTATCTCCCCGTCTCACACGTAGCAATCATCAACAAACTTCAATCCGACGCAACACAAGCCAGCACAAGCCAGCACAACACCACCAACCAATATGGGACTCATCTACGACATTGGCGCCATCGTGCGCGAGGAAGCCATGGCCGCTAGTATTGCTGCTAATGACAGGGAAGCCAGAATTTCCCCTCAAGCTACTGAAAGTGCTCCTGGTACTACGAGGATCACCGATGCGAATGTCGGTGCAGCAATTGCGAGATTCCAGAATGCTGCGCGTGTTAACATGGCTAGATTCCGCACTGAGAATATAAGACGACAGCACCCTTCCCGGAGCCCAACGGCTGCTAGTGCCGCTGTTGCCACTGCTATTGCGAGATTTAATAATGCTTCTCATGCTCGTAGCAGTCAGATCACTGTTGGAGCACAGCAGGAGGGGCAGGATATAACTGCTAATGTTGTGACAACTACTGCTGCTGCTGCAGTAGCAGCTGCATCGGCTATAACTACAGCACCACCACCACCACCACCACCACCAACAACTACAACAACACAAGCCCGGCGCGTAAGTTATCTCCACCTCGAACTCCCAACGAACGAACTCCCAATGGGCATACTCCCAATCGACATCATGATGAACCTCGAACCCCCTGTGATCGGATCCCTGGCACCAGGTCTAGCCGAAAATGAGGATTCCCACCTCTTCAACTCATTCGGCAGAGTCTATTCGGTTACAGAGCTGGACCGTGTCATCTTTGTCAAGCCGGCACCGGAACTAGGTTGTCCGGAGGAGAGCTTTGAGGAGGTGTCTTTTGAGGAGCTCCTTCAGCATCGGCCAGCTGTGCCTAATACGCATACGATTGCTGGGGAGCTTGCGTATGGGGTGTGGAAGAGAGACCATCTGAATGATTTGATAATGATTGGGCAGGGGAGATTTGATACTATTTTGGATACTTGGGTTAGTCTGGTTAGTCTTGTTGGCTGAGCTGTGATTTCTCTCTTCTGATATTGCCATTTTTGGAGTATAGATCTGTGGTTACTGAAACGGAATTGATTTTTTAACGATGGAATTGGTTTTCAAGTGTGTCTATCATATAAAGATTCTGTAATTGACTAAAGGCTTTGTTAGAGTATCACTAAAGAGGTGTCATTCAGACAGCAAACAATGGACAACCCATTGAGACATTGTAGTAGACAAAGAACAAAGAAGACAAACAAAGGCGCAAAACATATCAAGAAAAGAAAGTAGACCTCAAACCTTCCTGTATGCAAAGAGATCTACACAAAGGGACAGCAATATAAGTAGCCCTAATTCCCTTCAATGCTCACCTCGTCCCTCAAGCCATCACAACAACCACCCACAATCCTCAAACTTCACAACCAATCAACAAAATGGCACCTATCCCTATATCCCCAAGCCCTCCTCTCTCATTCTTCCCCTTCAACACAAAGCTCGAGACCCCCGAATTCCCCGCCATCGGCTCACTCGCCTCCGGCCTTGCCCAGGACATCACAGGCCAACTTTTCATCACAAAAGGCATAGTCAAGGAACTTGTGCATTTTGATGTGCTCTCCTTCTCTGGCCCTGAAGAAGGGAGCAGCATATATCCTAGAGAGGACGGGAGAAACTTCCGGCCGGCGACTATGGACAACCTGCGGAAAGCGACTAGGGAGACGGATGTTAAGGCACATCTGGTACATTACTGGGGGTTTTGTGAGGATATGGAGACGTCGAAGTTGTTTTTTTGGAGTTGGGGAGGTGAGGATGGTGAAGCTTGATGTTGAGGTTGCGTTGGTGGATGTGTAGGTTGGATTTGGGCTAGAGTTGAGTTCTGACTGGCTCTGTATGAGACTGAATGGGCTTTATAACGTGTTTGTTTCTGTATTCGGCTGCTGAGCTACTCATTCATGATGATACATGGGGAGGTTTTATCCTAGTTAACAATAGAACATCTAGAAAGTTAACTCACTCTATAATCTCTATATCTATAGTGAACATTTCCTGAAATGAGTATGACTATTCTTGAGAAACTATACTTACAGTGATGCTAAAAGACTCTCATAAGATGAATATTGGTGGAGTCTTATGGACTAGCCCTAACTTAGGACCATGGTATATTCAAATCTACGGAGATCTTTCATCTAATGCAGGAAGGGCTTGAAAAGCGCGCATAAAAGGAACACCACATACTACCTAATCGATGAAAGAGCCACATGAAGTCCTTTATATCACAAATAAAAAGATTGTCCTCCTCAATTAAAAGAACAAGGAAGACCGAACTAACATCCAAACAAAGACACTAGAATATAAATACCTCTTACTCACACCAATCAATATCAAGCCCTCACCATACTGTCCTGCAAGCCCAGCCCCCAAGTACTAAGTACCTAGGAACCCATTCAGAAAACAAAATGTCCCTTCCCCTCCCGACAAACGCCTTTAACACCCTAGGGCTGGCCGGGAACGGCTTCACCACCGACGGAAGAGACTGTCTAGTCACCACCTGCGGCCGCATCTGGCGTACGATTCTCTGTGACCGCATAATCGAGGTCAGACCAGCTTCGGATCAAGAAGCCAGGACATTATTCATGCCCGTGACATTCGATGATGGTATGAATTTGAGCTCGAATCATACAACCATGCTAGAACCGCTGCGTGATATGCTTGCCGTCGAGGTCCCGCATATCAAGGATCGTGCGCATGGGTGGTGGCTTGATTCACAGGGGAAGCTTTGGCATGGGGCTGGGATTGTGGAGAATGTTTTTAGCCCGTTTGAGGTTGTTTTTGTTCATCCTTATCAGCATTGAGAGAACTCGAAGCACAAAGAATGTCTTGTACTTCATTATTATCTTTCCAGGTAGTTGTAGGCAGTAATCGTATCATGCTTACTCTCGTAGATAGTGATGGGAGCACTTTACTTTATGTAAGTCCCCTTCGAACATGTTCAACTCATTTAACATCTGCTCGACAGGGAACGCAGACCACAATGTTCATCACTGGATTGTTGCCGGCGGGGGAACGACTCTGGATATGTTTACCCATCTGCTTCTTGTCGACCGCTGGCCTAAGTCCAGGCCTCTTCAGATGATCAACGTAATTGCAGGCATTGGCAGATTCTCGTATTTCGCAGATGACATAGTCATCGATGCATTGATCAATCGACATAACCGCCTCACGAACCTAGCGCTTTCGGTGTTACCAGATGCTTCAGACCTTGAAAAGCTGATGATAGAAAAGCACCACTGCCCTACCTCGGCTGTTTTAGAAGTAGACACCGACGGAGAAGGTGTTTACGACACAGCAGATATGATTGAGTATATTTGGCTTCTTCCTGCTCGAGCGGAGAAGCTTTGGCGAGGAGATTTTCGCAGAATCATGAGTACAGTTTTACTGGCCTAACTACAGGGCTGGTCCAATGCCGATTTTGGAATGATAGCGTGGTACATCGAGAGGGCGTTAATCCCTTCGCAAAACGTCGAGACGCAAATATCTCAGGACTTCATTTGCTCGCCATAAGACCCGCTTATCCCGGTACTTACTTTGATCACCAGTCATTAAACATAAGTATAGACCATGAGCTTGTCACGCAGCTAGTCAACGATCATGGGTCTTTCCGAGACTGCTGTTCCTGTCTATGTTCTCCTGGTAGCTGCCCGCCGCTGTCAATTCTCGCGAAGCATATCCTCGGGCACCACATATTTAGAATATATGGTTATTAGGTCCCAGCTGCAGACTGATAAGCGCGTGTATCGACCCGAGCAGGAGCAAGATCATCTGGAGCAGCTGCTTCGTATTCTTGTCTTTATAAAGCTAGAGCTTCCACATTTTTGTTGTTACATTGACGAGCAGTTGGCTTTGCTCGTGGGACAGAATTATTCCGCATTACAACCGCTTGATCGTAGAATCACCGCGGCTGGTGTACCAACGCGAGAATTTGGCCATAGAGCTTCAGGTTTCCCGCGACAGGATGGGAAGATGCCAATGTCCGCTGCCTGAAAGACCTCTTTGTGCTTCCTCGAACGGGATTTGTAAATTTGTTGAACAGAATACGGAAGCAATCTAAAATCATGACTTTAGGATAAATCGACTTAACCGAGTCAAATAAGGCTCCGGCGTGTGTGAACCATTGATTGGTAGGCAGTGCTTGTTCCTTCGTACGTCCTTCAGTCCAGCGCGGCTTCAACTGGAATAGGAAAAACATCAGGCTTGGAGAATGCGAGGCACAGCTGGGCCAGTGGTCCTGCATCGCGGCCGTGGCAGTAGCAGTAAAGACAGCCCGAGCGTCCAGCCATTGACCAATCCGGCGGAGATGAAATCAACCATCAAGCTCATAGCCTCAATGACCGACGAGGCAATTCATCGTCGATCCGCGAGGCAGTGGTCGAGCGTAGGCTGAGGCTCTGCTTCTCAAAGCAAACATTGCTGTGTATGGGGCGCTCGTATCACAGACGAAGTAGCCTATGAAGAGACCGTATACATAGTTGAACTGGCATGCATATAGATTGCACTCCATCCCGTCTCCGTATTGGGCTGACTGACATTCAGCCTCTACTCCGCCTCGTCGTCGCAAGGTGGAGGGTGAAATGGTTGTACATACTCCGTATGTCGCTCAGTCTAGGCGCTGTCACCTGTGACCCTTCAGGCCCACAAGAGGGGCAAGGCTGAACGAGCAAAGCAGCATTAATCAACGAAAGAGCCTTGGTTAGCCTCGAGGGTCCGCCGATCAGTACGTACGTAACAGGGCGCCGATCTTCATACGCATACGGAGTACGCGAAGCAAAGTGAACCAGGATGATGGACTGAAAGGATAACTGGAGGTAAGGAATAAGGATACGGAGTACGGACTTGGGAAATTCCGCTCCTGTGACTTGGCTGAGATCAGCCAGGATCAGGCTAGGCCTGTTGCGGCTAGAGCGATGCAGCGTCGTAATCTTCCGTAATCTTCAGCGTGGAAATGGCTGCCTGGAGCTTAATTTACATTTTACAGAGCATCATACGAGCCAGCAAGTCACAGGCCGACTCTCGGATTTCGCCGGTTCCACTGCGCTCATTGAGCCGCTGTCTAACCACACTTCTTTATCTGTATACGAGATACCTTGGATGTACGTATCAATGTAACAGTTCCATACTCATACCAGACGGCACAACTTCAACTCCGACGGAATGGATGGTCGATCTTCGTATCCGCATCTCCGTATCCGCACGATTCACGAACAATGAAAGATCCCCACGCCATGGATTGATAAGCCTGCTGTCTTCCTGTCAGAGTGGCAGTTCTGAGCTCAGCACTTAATTTCTACCACTGACTTCTAGATAAGATGCATCTATCTGATTATATGGAGTCCATCATTTAGAACTTAGAACCGTTGAACTGTCCAGAATCCAGAGACATCCAGAATCCAGAGATAATGGTGAATCCAGAATCACTTCATCAAGCCGAGCCTTCCGTCGGAGTTCCTGAAATCTGGACCCCGAGCTCGGATGAAAAAGAAATCCGGGGCCTTTGAGCGCCGTCCACTGGCAGAGCCCGATAGATATACCAACTACGGTACGGAATCGGGGTCTCCAAGACCCGAGGCGCAGCACTCCCTCGCAAGATTAAAAATCATGATGGATCACGTATTAGTGATCATCACAGTTGAGGATAATTTTATGAACGAACATGAAATAGTTCCGAATTGTATTCCTAATCAGGGAAGATACGAGTCGCGGCGCGCCCCCGTCTCCAGCCGCAGCAGCGCAGGCCTAACGTATCGAGTTAGTTAACTGTTAGACCTTGGCCTAAATGTCGAAGTGACAATTACACCAAGTCGCAAATCGAAATGGATCCAGCGGATGGTGCCGGATCGCTGTTCATCAACGTAACTGGCCTGCATCCCCATAATAATGAGTCAATTTTGATCATCGATGAATGATCCGTCAGGCCTAGCTATTTTGGGCTGCAGCAGGTGTTGGTGTTCCTAACTCCGTGTTTTAGGTTCATCATGCGGCTATACATTATTTTATTCAACCCTGGACCTCGACGGAATAGCCTAGTAGGACCTAGAGAGGTAATTAGTACCTACTCCGTAGGCACCCAGCCGCTGGGATCCGGGCGAATCAAACCTTTAATTTGCCTATTCATTCATTCATTCAATGAAAGAAACACCTACCCTGAGACCGGATATCTAATTTAGAACCCTTGCAACCTGGAGATCCCTTCAAAGGCTCAGGTCGCACAGAATCAGAATTGGTCCTCCGTATTTATGTAGATACGGTACGTATCGTATTTAGAAAGTGTAAACTCTGGCGGGTATATCCGACCTCGTGCTCGTTTCCCATTTTGTGCAATGCACTGCGCACTGTGCAGCCTACATGCAGTACATACGTCGCACGGAGTCCTTCTTGATATGTAGAGACCCCGACCCAGGGTGTCAACTTGCTCAGCCCCAGGCAAGAGCCGATTGTTGGCTGGATTCGATGAGCCACGGACCATGATTGCGCGGTGGGTGGGGGCCAAAATCAATAATCGGGGGCGGAGAATCGTGTAGACAACTGGAGATTCCGGTCTTAGCTAGCTGGGTTTCCTTGAGGGAAGGACTATACTTGAGGTATACGAACTGGGATTGGTGTTTACAGGTGGATGATTCTATCAATCCGTATCATGTCTAATCAAATAGGAGATCAATTTCCCAAAGTACTCCGACATAATGTAAGAAATTTAGCTAAGAAGAAGAAACGCCATGCCATGCATCTATGACCACACAAAACCCTTAGGTCTGTTGTACCTCTGTATCGTAATTCGTTACATGAAAAGGAAGGAATAAGTCAGAACAATGAATAAGAATGTAAAGAGCAAGGACCTGACTCCGGAGTTAACGGACAAGCCAAAGAGGCCGGTTCCGCGGGTGTGGACGGAGAAGAGTGATCAAGACCGAAATCCTGGTCCTGATCAAGATCATCGCTATAGCCTTGCGACAAAGCTGGCATCTGAAAGGGGAGAAACAAAAGATATTAGCCCCTCTTGCCCTGGAACTGCGGGTACGTCGCCTTGATGGAAGGGAGGGTATGTACAGGAATATTACTGCTCTGGTGGCCGTGGTGGTGGTGGTGTTGCGACGGCGAGAGATCGATTCCAGCCATAGAAGCGTAGCTCATGTTGAACGGGCTGATGATGTCTTCGTCGCCGTATGAGGAGTATTTCTTTGTTGCGGCGCCGGCTCCGTGCATGGCGACGGGGAGGAGGGATGGGAGCGTGTTGCTGTACTCGCCGTGGTAGGAGACGTCGCTGTACGGTGCGGTTATGGAGTGGTATGCAGGCGGTGGTCCGTAAGAGGAATTGCTGTATGGGTCGAGCGAGGAGTACGAGTTGTACGAAAGGATCGGTGGTGGGGAGGTGGAAAGCTGGCGCGTGCTCTGATACGAGAACATGGACCCTCGGTCTTCTTGGGCTGAGCTGGAATAGCTGTCGTATGTTGAAGCTCGATCTGTTGAGGCGGGGCTGTGGGCATCGGATGTAGACTTGGATGCGCGAGTGTGCTTTACGCGAGATCGAATCGTCTTGGTCGGCTCGGGCTTTATAGATCGCTCTGGGGACTCGGAGGTTGAGGCAGCTCGCTTTTCAAGGTCCTCGAGACGGCGCTTTAGCTTCTTGCCTGCGATGGTTAGAGAAGGTCCCGAGTTTGCTATAGCAGTACGTACGGTAATTGCGCTGAGCAATGCGATTTTGGATGCGGCGGCGTTCAGCTAGGTCGGAGATCTTGGTCCAGTCCTCGTTAGGGTTGGCATTGGGACTGAAAGCACTGCTGGTGCCATTATTTCTTGAGCTTGCAGAGTATGAATAGCCGTTTGAGCGATGCATTGTGCTAGTGATAGACTGTATAGAGTGGGGTGGAGTAGAGGCGAGGAAGTGTAGAGTGAGGAGTGGAATGAGAGGGGAGAGAGACTAGATATAGAGTAGGTACAGTGAATGATCCACGGGCTGAAAGTCAAACAGTGCATGAGCATGTTAAATAGAGAGCTTGTCCTAAGCCCCGGACTCCGAATCAAGTCAGCCAGCGCCGTTGCGATAACAGGCTAGTCCGTGCGAGTAATAAATAAAAACAATTAAAATAATCCATGCAAAAGAAACAGCCAGTGCAGGGCTGCGTCACTCGAATGCGGCTGTTTGAAGCGGAACCCCGGACGACCGATATCACCGAGTCGAGCCTTTGGGGGCCTAAGACAGAGATGGGCTATGCTGAACCAACAGACAGGGGTTGTGTAACTGTTCCACAGACTTCCCATGTGTCCATTCCAGACAGTTGAAAGGTTGGATTTCAGAAAAAGAAAGCCTACTCGGGTTCAAGGTTGACGATCGGGTGAGGGAGATCGCCACTTTTCTTTTTTCTGGCAGCCTGGATAGTAAGTACTCCGTATTCACTCGGACTCTATATTAAAACGAGTACGAGCGTCCACTAAAGGAACGGATATGGACTGGGAAAGAAATGGCAATTCTTCGCGAGCGGGTCGACATGAAACAATCATGCGTGGCTGAAAGCAAGGGCACCATGGTAGTCTAGTTGCACAAGTGACAGGAATCAGGAATTCAGGATCTATCAACTGTTGATCCACGAACTGCATACCGAATGCACAATTCAGCCCAGAGTACGGAATTCAACAATTCAATTCGCATTTCAGATACTCCGGGTTTAGGCAGCGCCGAATAAGGCCTAATCCGGCTAGCTGATACCTGTACGGCTGTACAAATAATACCGTGGACGTGACCCTGCAGCCAGCTTCATCGGACGAACCATGGCCCCGACCTCACTATGTGCAATACTCCGTACTAGGTATTAATATTACAGATCTGTACAGAGTATGGAATGACAAATCGTGTATCACCCTCCTACTGCGTACAGCCCAGTACATGAAGAATCCTGTGCCAGCCATCCAGACTTGAGGCGACGCGAATGACCTCTTGCGTCCACATGCATGCAGGAGACACAATCTTCAGTTGCACGGCTTCGATTACTGCCACGTTGCACCCCTTGAGCTTGGCAATCCAGCTAAGGATAAAGATCTCACTCTCAGGAGGTGGGTACTCAATGTGTAGTCTGAGATCCAGATCTTGAGTTTACGTGCTGAGTCCGAGAGACTAGAGTCGGGCATTCGAGGTCGGCGATCTCGGGATATATGGATGGCCGGTGAAACCATTTTCGATCAACGTCACTTTCGCGACAAGGAAACAAAAAAAAAAGAACACCAACAGTCTGGCGGAGATTCTAGTGGATCATGGTCATGCACTATCGGCTGAAATCAAAATTCCGCCCGCGCAACGAGACTGGAGTCGACCCTTTCCTCTCCTCGAGTCTCCAGACCTGGGGCCAAAAATGCCGTCAGCCCCAGTCAGGGATCCCTTGCTGGCTGATCTGCAGTGCCATGAGATGAAACTCGTGGTTGAGGGTTACATGCCAGGCCGGAATCCCGCTCGTGGACTCGACATTTGATGCTATTTCTGTGAGCATTCTTGCGAGGCTCAACCTCAATGGTTGAGACTCTGACAAGTATGTTCTACAGCCTGCAGCATGGCGCTTTCTGCTTTAACACTGCCATGCCTCGCCCAGTGCATCGCGCATTCCCACAGTTTCAGCTGAGAACGGAGACAGTCCGTATGAGGCTCAAACCCTGCAGCTGACCGTTGGAGCGGAACAAGACTCAATGGCTACAATTTGCGTAGTATCTAATGAAGGTCTTCAAATATCAACTGCCCGAGTCATTCCAGACTCCAAACATCCAAAGAACTTACAAGAATCGAAACAGCGGCTGAGATTCAGAAGAATTGTCGGACGCTAGCGGACTCCGGAGAGTAGGGCTGAAGAAACCAACATCTTCTTCACAAGGTTATTGGCTGGTTCGCTTACTCCGTAAACTCCGCCGATGCTGTCCGAGTGCGCACTCCACCGCCATCCCTTCACTTCACGAGATGGCCAATATATCTGCTCCAAGGTTGCATGGACCGGCCTGCCAGTTCTTAGATCCGGACACGGCGGTGCGATACGTGCGTGTCTGTAGTAACCTATGATCGAGAATCAAGAGCCGCGTAAGATGGAAATCAGTCAGCAGACCCGAGTCCAAATCCGAAGCTTCCAGCAAGGATCTAGAAGGCTGAAGCGGAAAGGCCCGCGTTATGCACACTGTGTGTGGCATTACATGTCCTGATCTGTCGAAACTCCGTCAGCAACGCCATCGATTATCAATCAATTAATATTAATCTATTAATCTACTCCAAGTCGCAAGCCAGCTGCATACGGAGTTCCGCCTGCTTCTTCATTACCGACTTAGTATTAGTCGAATCTGATACGTGCGTATGCCGTAGTATCGAAAGAGTATTGTAATTATAATCAGCTTACGGAGGCATGTAATCAAGACTAGGTGCTGACATTCTCGAGGGATTTGTGGAGTACTTCGTATCCGTACCTGGTCTGATTCCCTCGTAGTATACAGGCGCTAGATTATTACCGATTTGTAGCCGTTTGGACCCTTCATCTCACATCTACACCGAACTACTCCGTACAAGTTAAAATGCGTGTTTGAAACAACGCTCAAACAGTCAACTAGCTCAAACGCCAATATCTACATCAGAATGACCTCGTTGATGCTAGTATAAACTAGGGTATGTAGGAGCAGGCTTCAAGTCCGGCCGTTGTAGATCATCGACTCACCATTCCATCGCTTTATCCAATCCAATTTGCCATTTACCCAAGGCGAAAGAGATCTCTTTGTTCAACAGGTTACAGGACCCGAGGTAGTGGTAAGTCTAGTCTACTCCGGAGACCACAAGTCCAGCGCTGATCGGAGACTTTGAGGTGCCAAATTGATCTCTTTGTTTGGGAGCCAGTTTACGTCGTACAGTCACAGATTTCTCGGGGTTTGTTGGTGTGTTTGCATAGTTTATGCAGTTGTTGCCACGAGTCACAGATAGCTTCTGTGGCCCCTTTACGGGGGACTTTTCTTACATGATCGAATCTGCTTTTAGTATAATACACTAGGTTTACTGCGATTCTTCCCGCAGGAGGCCACCAATGCCCCAGTAGAATGCCAAGTATCTAATTATACATTATACATGTACCTGATGAAACATCGGAATTAGGGTTAACGGACAAGACAAGATCACGGACACGGAACCTCAAACCCGATCCAAGCCGACGGCAAGGCCAAGAATAATGATGGACACTCAAAACTCAGACCCGGAGACTATTATTTCCTCCTAAGTCCGCAAAGAAACCTCTCCATTCAAGCGGGACAAGCCGATATGCTTGTACGACCATTGTGTCTGCACTGGATCGTGTGCATCACTTTCCGGCCCCTGCGGTGGTACTGTACTGTACCTACATAGGCTGTTTCCTTGTTTGGAATTGGCCTCGAGGATCAACGGAGAAATCCCTTGGAAGTTGTCCAGGTCAGACCCTGTCAGACTCAGCATCTTTTCCTCGTTTTATCGACCTAGGGAAAGCGTCTGAATCAGAACCATGATGCGCGCAGCGCAGCTACGGTAGCCAGCCGTCTCTCATACTCCGTACCCCGGATCCCAGAAACTCAGCTCTCTAGTATACCTAGAAGCCTCGCGCACCTGTTCATTACGAATATTCACCCGGGGGGTAAGAGAAACACACACAAAACATTAATCCCTACGAATCACCCACTCAGCTGCAGTCCTTGCACGCCCCGCCCAGCCACAACCAACGAGTCTCAGCCTCGGCCCGTTTTGCAATCCAACTTCCAAATCGGTTCTCTTTCTGCTTAGAGTAAATGCATGGATGGATCACTTGATGCGTTCCATATGGGCGTGGACGTGATGGTTCGTGGTTGGCATGGCACCTGTGATCAGACCAGGCACCTGCAGGAATAGAGGCTTGGGAGCAGGGTAGGTTGCACAATTCAGCCTTGAAAATGTCTTCCGGTTGGGATTGCAATCCTGCTGTTTGTTTGTTTGAGATCGTAGTCAACGGGGGCGCGTTCTTGGTTGGGTGCTGGTTTTCGTTTGACCGACTAGGCGGGTGGGTGTGGCATCCATGATGGAAAGAAGGCTATCGGTGTTAGTTTTGGGGTTCGTTGCTTGGTCTGTATGACGGGTGCCTATTTAGGGAGCTTTCCTGCTTTGGGTAGGTACATGGGCAGTAGGGTACAGAGACATAGACAGTGACACTGATCATCTACTCCCCCAGATGCATTCTCATCTTCGCCTTCGCCTTAACCTCTAATCTCAAATCTAGAGCCTCCATAGCAAAAGAATCACAGTGACAAATATACACCAGAGCCTCAACCACGGGGTCTCCCCTGTACCTTCGTGTTACCGGCCTACGCACACTCCAACCTAGACTTCACGCGGTGGTCGGCAGGCTGGTCAGTGCATAGAGATTCGCTTCTACAGCACTTACCTGGCTAGAGTGGTAGCACAATGCGGCTCAACCTCATTGTCTGGAACGAATGGGCATCTATAGCCGTCACGGTCTTTTTCTTCTTCATCGAGACCGCGTCATCGACATTCTCAAGACTCAATCACGACCCTGTCCCTGCCCTGCCGTGTTCACATTGTGATACGCACGGCGTGGATGGATAGCAGGTAGAGATGACACTGGACGGGATATACGGAGCTGGAGACTCATTTTCATTCGATTCAAGCCTGCTGCATACGTCTTCCAAATGGAGACCTGATTTGGGTTTGGTGAGAGTTTCACGAGTTGTCTGTAGCCCGGGTGTCGATTAGCCTATTAGGTCGGGGACCAATGTCGGCGCGTTATTTGGAATAGCTTGTGTGATGTCGACGAGACTCTAGCCCGGGGATTTGAGGCTCTGCTGGGGGATTTTCGGAAGTATGGTGGAACTATCGTGAGTGTTGAGGGGTGGTAGGGCTTGGTCAGTGAGGGATTTCTGCAAGTATGGACTAATGGGGATCTGTACTCCGTAGTTCGCCCATGTCGCTCGTGGAGCGACTGGGTTGGTGGCGAGGTGGTAGTACTGAGCGTTTTTGGCGATTACGGGTGAGCACGAAACCACGCCAGGTCATGTCTAATCTCCGGCAGGACTGGAGGTTCCTTGCTTCAAAGTAATTGATGCTATTGGAGGTAAAGGTAACTGGAACGCTCACGACAAATATAACCAAACCAAACGCGGTGAGATATCTATCTACTATGGTAATCGATTATAGGACAGAACTGGATATGTTAGCACAGTCTTGAAAGATATTAGGAGGTTAATGGCTTACCTCCATGGGTGCTCCTCGTCGCCGTACTGGATCCCCTCGATCCAGTTCTTCATCTGGAGGGCGATTTCTCCAGCCTCCTGGTCCTCCTTCAGCCCACAGCTGACCAGTTCGCCGCGGTAGCTGATTGCTCGCACGGGGCTGACAATGGCCGCTGTGCCGGATCCGAACACCTCGAGCAATCTTCCCTCCTTGGAGGCCTCGACGAGCTCGCCCATTCTGATCTTGCGCTCGGAGACATCCCAGCCTAACGGGATTAGCCTCTCCTTGGCTAGGCCTAGTACCGAGTCGCGAGTGACGCCCTCAAGGATGGTTCCGTCGAGAGGAGCGGTCACCAATTCCTTCTTTCCGGTCTCCTTGTTCTGAAGAGCAATGAAGAGGTTCATCGTGCCAACCTCTGTCACATACTCCTCTTCTCCGAAGAGCCATAGGTTTTGCTGGAATCCTCGGGAGGCAGCTTCTAGTTGAGGAACAATACAAGGGGCGTAATTTGCACCGAGCTTCTTGTCTCCTACACCACCAGGCCAGGCACGAACGGCGTAGTCGGTTGCCTCTAGAGAGATAGCCTTGAAGCCGGTAGGGTAGTAAGGGCCAACGGGGCTTGCAATCATGAAGAGAAGAGCAGAACCCGGTGGACCGACACCAAGAGTGCTCTGTGTGCCGATCATCGTAGGCCGCAGGTACAACGAGTAACCCCGAGCACTGCATGGGGTATCAGCAGGTGAATACCAGGAGGAACGGATAGACGTACTCAGGGATGAACCGGCTTTCAAGCCTGACGAACTCTCCGATCATCTTGGTAAGAGCTTCGCCGTCAAATGTAGGCAACGCAATCCTCTTGGAGGAATTGTTCAGACGTTGCATGTTCTTCTCCGGTCGGAACAGGCGGATCTGACCGTTGTTATCTCTGTATGCCTTCATCCCCTCGAAGCATTCGAACGCATAGTGGAACACGCAAGCCGAAGGGTCTAGCTGGAGCTTTTGGTACGGAACAATCTTGGGTGCATGCCAGCCGTCCGCCGCAGTCCATTCCGCAGTGAGCATGTGGTCTAGAAAGCAATTCATCAGCATCTGCATGAACAATTATGGCTTGCGCCCCCTACCAGTGAAAGTCTTTCCGAATACGAGTTCCTTTGAGGGCAACAATTCTTTGGGTGTGGTCGTCTTCGTAATGGTGAGCTTCGAAGCGTCCAGCGCAGCCTCAGAAGCGATTGGGGTCGCACTGAAGTGTCTCTGCCATAACCGATTCGCACGAGTGCTCTGGACACGAGGAGCGGCCAAGGTAGGTAGGGCTCGTGGGCGAGCTAGCTGGTGGAGGGACTTCATGGCTGCTTGGGGTCTGCGATACTGTGTCAACGAGCAGTTCAGCAACGCGTGAGATAGCAGCTTTATAAAGGCAAAGTATGACTCCTCGTTTCCGGACTGCGGTGACAACTCCGACAATCGAGGAATCGCATGCGATCCGGGGAATAACTACCTTCGGCCAATGAGACAGCACTCAGAACGTTCTTGAGTCAGAGAGCAAGATAGCAATATATTTGAGATCTGCCAATGCCAGATACTCCGTACGCCCTTCACAATCCACAATCAACGGTCGGTCTGAGGCCTCCGAAATCGGCCTCGACTCCAATGTCCGTCTAAACAAAGTAGGCGGTGAGTCATTGAAGCTTGTCGGCGATCCCCTGTTCACGTGACTGCAATATTGTGGACTGGCGAACTTAGGCTGATAACTTTGACGATGATGAAGCAACAAAGCGTCAAAGAGATTACGTTGGATTACGTCCAGTGGTGTCTCCCGCCGCTATATCCTTATGCACATCTTACCTGCCGATCTTTTCCCGTGTCATGATTGATTATCCAACGTTTAGTTAGCTAGGACTTATCCTGCGATCTGTGTTAGGCTGCGGCCGCCCGAGCCATACCTCCCGAGTGAATCGTACATTGGATGGAATGAGATAATTGGTTGCAATTGATGATCGCTGGAGGTCACTCGCCTCGACAAAATGTTTTCCTCCCTCAAATCGCTAAGCTCGAACATATCGACGAACTACCAAGTTTCCCCGCACCCCGCCGTTGTCTCGGGCCCATGGAAGATTCACGATGGGAAGAAGAAGTCAACCAATACGCCGGCCTCTATCTTTATATTCGATAAAAAGGTACTTGATCCCAGATCAACCGGGCTAGGGGGTCGATCCGGCGCCTCCATCAAAAAGCTGCAGGAGGAAGTCGTCGAGCGACTGAAGCGTGAAGCCGGTAACCTTGCTCGTTTAAGACACCCTTCGGTTTTGCAGGTTTTGGAGCCTGTTGAGGAAATGCGCAATGGCGGTCTTATGTTCGCCACGGAGATGGTCACGGCCTCGCTGGCGGGACTTTTGCAGCAGAAAGACACGCAGGAAACCAGTGGGAGGGTCGGCTCGCGGACATCACGATATATGGTGGAAGAAGCCGATGGCTCCCGGAGGCGGAGGGACCTAGACATCGATGAGCTGGAAATCCAGAAAGGTCTTCTTCAGGTGGCCAAGGGTCTGGAGTTTCTTCACGAGTCCGCGGGCCTAGTCCATGGCAACTTGAACCCGGAAGCTATATTTATCAACGCCAAATCAGACTGGAAGATCTCTGGTCTAGGTTTTGCTGGACCTTCAGATTCAGCAGGAACCAAATCTAGTCTTCCACCTATAGCTTTATCGGAAGTCTTATATCAAGAATCACGCCTGCCGCCGTCTGTCCAGCTGAATCTAGATTACACTTCGCCCGATTTTGCTTTGGATTCGAACGTCAACCCATCTGCAGATCTGTTCTCCCTTGGTCTTATAATTATAGCACTTTACAACTCACCTCATGTCTCCCCTCTGAAGTCCCACGGGAGTCTAGACACATACAAGCGAACAATCAGTGCACCGTCATCAACACCATCACAAGGCAACAATTTCCTTTGTTCGGGGTCGATCCCGAAGGATGTTCTTGCGCACGTACTACCACGGCTGATAACTAGAAGAGCCGCCCAGCGCCTTACTGCTCGAGAATTTCAACAGTCACAATATTTTGATAATATACTAGTCTCAACCATCCGATTTCTGGAATCTCTGCCAGCCAAGAGCCCGAATGAGAAATCACAGTTCATGCGTGGGCTGCAGCGGGTTCTTCCAGAGTTCCCTGTGTCTGTCTTGGAGAGAAAGCTCTTAGGTGTTTTGTTGGATGAGCTCAAAGACCGCGAACTGCTCCCCCTTCTCTTGCAAAATGTCTTCATCATTCTGCGACGCATTCCCAATACACGCCGTGTACTTCCGGAAAAAGTCATACCTCAACTCAAGGAGGTCTTTCCCATAGGCAAAGGCGCTTCTCAAGAGCGTGATTCAAAGAAGGATGCCGGGCTCATGGTGGTTCTGGAAAACATGAATGTTATTGCAGAAAATTGCCCTGGCAAGGAGTTTAAAGATGGTAAGATTCTGAATCTAGTATGCTTGAATCCGACTAATATTTTCTCCCAGACATCCTACCGCTGATCCGCCTAGGAATGGACTCTCCCACTCATACGGTAGTAGATGCTGCCATCAAGTGCCTGCCTGTCATTCTTCCTGCTCTTGATTTCAGCACAGTAAAGAACGAAGTCTTCCCTCCAATTGCTTCAACATTCAGCCGTACAAACAGTCTTGCCATCAAGATACGCTGTTTAGAAGCGTTTGCTGTACTTTGTGGTGGTTCGACGGATCAAGGCGACTCCACGGAAGATGACTTGTCCGGCGTTGTTGAAAAGGCCAAATCCAACCCGCCAAAATCGTCAATTCTGGACAAATATACTATTCAGGAGAAACTCATTCCCTCCTTGAAAGCGATCAAAACGAAGGAACCGGCTGTTATGATGGCGGCCTTGTCTGTGTTCCAGCAAGTCCGCACAGTTGCGGACTCTGATTTCCTCGCCCTAGAAGTTCTTCCTATTTTGTGGAGCTTCAGTCTTGGACCACTTCTGGACTTGCGCCAATTCGGCGAATTCATGACTCTGATTAAAAGTGTCTCTGCCAAAATTGAGCGCGAACAAATGAAGAAACTTCAAGAGCTCTCCTCAGCGGATTCTACCGGTTTCCAAAACGGAACAACAGCCTCATCAAAGGGCTCAAACAGCATTGTGGCATCAGAAACAGAATCTACCAGAGACCACTTTGAGCGTCTGGTACTTGGACGAGGGGCGGCCGCCTCAAATGACCAGGAAAATGATATCTGGGGTGGTTTGGTCTCAGACGCACCAGCAGTTGCACAAGCATCTACCCCGGGGACAGCTTCTGCTGCATTCCCGTGGTCATCGACAGGGTCTGCCGGAAGACAGCCCAGTCTAGCCGCGCGATCAATTACGCCTGATTTCAAAATGAACTCGTTCCCATCCTTGGAACCTGCTCCAAGAAGAACCGCTTCTCCGGCACCAACGTTCCCAGCTCTACAACCATCAGCCCCCAACCCTTGGAGATCTACTCCCAATTATCAACATCAGTCATTCGGCACGAGTCCTTCTCTCACGTCACTGGCCAGCATGAGTTCCTCCGGCGCCACCCCCGCCAGGACCAATCTGCAGGCAGGCCCGAATTATTCTGCTTTCTCAATACCACCTCCGCCTTCTACCCAGATCACGAGCGCGTTCTCAAACGCCAGCCAGCCATTATTCAGTGAAAACACTGGGCAACCCTTCTCCACCAGCACCAGCAATGGCGCTGTACATGCTCAGCAAGGAACACAAAAAGGAGGGCTTGACAAGTATCAGAGCTTGATATAATGGGCGTTTTTCTTTTTTTCCTCGACATTCTTTTCTTTGTATAGCTTCAGCGGGATCTCAAAGTTTCACTCGAGGTCCCAGTATATGTATGTAGATGACTTCATTATTCCCCATCCATGCTTGAGCGATTTCATGCTGGAATACAAAATCCACGACTTCAAGACCTTTGATTTAAGGCGCAGGTCTGCATCTTACGAACGCAAAACACACATGAATCCAACTCAAGAAACTCTCACTTCCCTCCAGACACGTACCCAACAGGATCATTACTGATAACCATTTCTCCCTGCGTAATCCACACCCCCAACCCCAAACCCCAGCCATCGATATAGATCTGGATCCCAATAACATGACATAACCCCCCATCCCTCAAAATCCCACCCAACTCAGCAACAAACTTCGGCGGCGGAACAGGAAAACGATGGCGAACCCGCCTGAATGCATACGGGGACAACCCCGTGTTTAACGTTTGTTGAGCATTTGTGCTTGTATCTGGGGGGTGCCGTTAAGGGTTCGTGGAGTTTGACGGAAGGTGGTGTGGTACCATGGTAGGTTGTCGTAGGGTTGTGGGGCAGCATTATGTCGAGGTGTATAGAGAGGGGCGGGCTAGTCTGGCTCAAGCAGCCGCTTTATACGCAGTTCCCCTATAGTTCATGTACGTAGGTAGTACGTAGGTAGCATGGAGAATCGGGAGCCTTCGTGTTGTCTTTTGTCCCTGGATAGATGGGTTTCCCTCGTATATTGCATTGTAAATGTGGAAGCTTAAGAGTGATTCCTGAATCATCTATGACTACTTGTTGGCGGACATTGATATCTGGGCCCAGTTATGGCGTCCTAGGAACCAGGGTAAGACGAGCTTGTAAGGGTCACTAAGCCTACCTATAACCCGTTTGTTTAGCCTCTGGTGGTACTCGATCTTCATAGATTGTTGTTCGCACAACATATTATTACTGCACGATTTCTGGATAATCTTATTGTTCGTTCGCTTTGGCTTGAAGAGGCGCAAGTGTGAGAAGCTCAAGGTGTTCAAGGTCACCTAAGCATTGCGATCAACAAAGCTTTGAATCATACCTTCAAGCGTTGGCTCATACTCCTTGAGGATAATTTCATCCCCGTCTAAGATTGTATTGCCCTGCACTAAAACTTTGCGAGGAGTCTTGTTCTTCAAGACAATGTCACGGAGTTTGGTGCCCCACCATTCGTCAACAGAGGTGATATCAGCATAGAGCGCCTTTCCAGCCTCGACGTCTGCCGTGCTCTTGTAGATGTGTAGTTTTTGCAAGTACTTCTCCACAGCCGGTCGTCCATGGCTCAGAATTTTAGAGCGGTCCAATAGGACTTTGAGATCAGACAGATCCTCCTTGGTATAGGCAAATTTGACGAAGTCATCGCCAGCATCGAGGAAAGTACGCAGGATGCTGTATCGGGCCTGCATGTGCGCCTGCCCCCATTTCTTGGTCTTAGGATCCCAGAACTCCAGAGCCACTAGACCGGCACGGGCCATCTGCAGGTATGAAATGTATAGAACATCCCCGGCCGCGCTGGAAATGTCCTCTGTTCCATCGCCGAAGCCGAAAATTTTTAGAATACCGAAGTCACAGCTGAGAGCCATGGCAACGCATTCTGCGCGGCACTCTTCATAGGATGAAGCAACGGCCCCGAATACAGAGCTCCATGTTTGTCCTGGTTTATACCACGTCGATACGGGCTTACCGGTCACCGGACTGATTGGAGGATTAGACACATCAAAATTATACTCTCCTGGGGCAGTTTCCTGCAGTAGCTTGCCAGTTCCATGCCCAAGAAGTTCATGGATACCAACCTGGACCTCAAACGCGGAATCACTGCATCGGCGGTACATTTCTTGGTCATCCTCCTGGACAAATGGGATAGGCTCGTTAGGAGCTTTGGCAGAGAGTACATTTCCAAGAGAAACGTTTTTGAACCCCAGGGTTTGCCGAATGTCATCATAGTTTGGAAGGTTGATACCAGCAGGGATACCGGACCCTTGAAAGCTTAAGACTTCGAGCGAGGTGAAGTCAGGGCTGAGAAACTTGTCTTTCTCAAAGTCATCTCCCCAGGGAAGCTTAGGGATCATGCTTTCTGCATTGCTTACGAGCTCCCCAAAAGCTCGGGTCCGCTCTAAGTTGACCTATTATTCGAGGATTAGCATTACTGTCAGTTGAGTAGAACACCGCATATTTCTCACCAGAGCAACGAATCCTTCCCATTCTCCTCTTACCCCATGGGGGTCTCTGTATGTCTCAACGAATCCCAGGTTCGTTTCCAGAACTGGTTTTTGATCTGTCACCCAGAGTCGCTGACTCTCTTTGATCGCTTCAATGGAACCGGCACCGAAAGATAGAGCATACGCATCAAGCATCTTCTTCTGGGTATCATTTGCTGCATTGAGACCTGCCTGCTTGATGCTACGGGCGATCTTTGCCATCTCCTCTTGATGATCGCCAAACACAAGGTGCACTTTCTTTCCCTTGAGTTTCCCATCTAGATCGAAAGAACTGGCGTCTCCCAGGTCTCTGTCCCGAACGGGAGGGGAGGAAACGCCAGAAGCAAGCAGCAACTCAAAGTCTCCCGCGGTGGTCTTCCGGAGTCGGGTGTTTTCCAAAGGCATCCCTTTCTGCTGAAAGAAATCCCCAACTGCAGTGATCTCATCTTTAGTTATGGACGGCGAATCGGGGTAGTAGGTCGTCATGTGCCCTGCTTCGGGATAGCCAAGGTGCATAAGAGATTGATCCGCTGTCTCGTAAATTCCTCCTCCCGTTGTGCTGGCTTTCTCAAAAGCAGCCTTTGCCTCGGTTGTGACTGAAGACAGCGTTTCCAAAGCTTCGACAGGCAATCGAGGAATGAATTTTGAGTCTCCAAAACCCTTGTAGTTGCCACAGTTTCCAAGGAATTGGGCGGAATATTCTAAGAAAAACCGGATATTCTCATCGCTAACATTCGTCTTCGGACCAAGGTCAGTCCATTTACCATCGCAGGCTCGATGCAATGCAATGATTAAATCGTAGATCGGCTCAGACTCCGGGGAAACTTGACGGAGAGTAACACGGATGCCTTCAAATGCGGCCCTGTATTCGAAGTACACGGTTAGAAACAGCCTAAATCATAGACAAGGAATGATAAAAAACAAACCGGCTGATGTAGTGGGCGTATTTCCGTAAGCTCTTGTCTTTGAGATTGTCAAAGTGGTGCTTCACTTCCAACCGGACCACGGTCGGAGGCGAGTCCGCAAGATAATGTTGCTTGACATTGGCATCCATGATAGCTGAAGCAGGAATGTTATACGGAGCAAGAAGATAATTTGGGTTACTGCGGTTTGGAAAGGAGCTTCTTGTCAGGGTTGAAGAATGCCGGGGGGAGTACAACAAGAGAAAGGCGGAGCGGGGAAAACGCCTGAATACCCCTATTTGTAAAGGGACAACAATACGGAACATCAACAACAATACTACCTAAAGGTGAGAGAACTTTTATAGCGCTGCGTAGAATTTCCTTCTTTACATATGAACCACTGCTGACCCCGCTTGGCGGATGTGATAAGTGGGGGCTTATATAGATCACTGTCATTGTCTGCTATAAGCATCTACAAAATTGCCCGATCCCTATTCTTTATCTTGACTCCGTAGTATATCTAGATCTCCGCATGATTTAACGAGGTTCCAGGGTTCCAGCCCGGCGACGGACCAGACATTGACAAGATATAGGAAGCTCTGTTAACGTCACAATGAAACTGTTGAGCCACGAAAGAACGGAAGTTCTTATTGCGTTTACCCTTGGGCACTTACAAGGATATGAGATGCTTATTATGACTGGCACAGAGTGATTGATAGAGAAAGTTCAGTCGATATGGAACACAAATCACGTGACATACAGCTCCATCGTCATGTGATGGTAGCTAAACCACCATAGATAGCTCAATAAAACCTTCGGAGGGTAACTCCGTAGACAACGCTGTCGTGTCGAAAATGGAGTGCAAATTTTTAAAAGATGATTTGGAATGATGTGGCCAATACCACGGTTTACCAATCGCCGAGTGTAGTCGTAGTATCCTCTCACGGCTCAGACTAGTGTCAACAGCCTCTAGTTAAGCGCTTCCTGCCATCGCCTCTTCTCCTCTTTCTTCGCCCGTGCCTCATAACTGCTATCAGCTTGCTTCAGGCAGTTTACATTATATTACTCGATTTCGCTAGCCTGGTTGTCCTCGAAGCTTTACTTGTTAAGGCCTAATGAGCGGACAGTTTTAGAGAACCGGTGGGCTCCTGATCGACCAAAGAAGCGAGAGTCTGGATCACCTCCGATCAACGGGACGACCTGTTGATTAACGTCAACTCCCTCCCCCAGCCCAAATCATCATTTACGGTTATTTTTGCAAGCATTGTTCAAACCAATTTCGACGCCTTGTCGTGGCCACCGGACTCTCGTGGCTCGCCTCCCGCGGCGCGGCCGCTTCACCAACATCTCACCGACCCCGTGGAGGAAGACGACTCCTTCTATACCGCACCGTCCGAAGCTTCCTCCTCTAACTTCATCTCTTCACGCCCTCCACCGTTCTCGTCACTCGTTTTCACCTCAACAAACAATCCCAACCGTCCAGAGCCTTTAGCTTTCGAACCGAGTTGCGCCTTACCTCCAGGCTTTGCTCCTCTACCCTCTGAAGACGAGCTCTTAGAACCCGAACCATCGTCGGCGTTAGTCGCGGAGACAAAGTCTTCTTTCACTCGAGACCCGAAAAGCGAGCAATCTGGGAAGAGCTCTGACGAAGAACCCCCTCCACCTTATACCGAGGGTTCTAGTCCTATCGACTCGTTCACATACGTGATGGCGGCGGCGGGAGGCGCGTCGAGTATCATTACTCAAGTACAACAGACAGGCGGACCTCCAATAAACACGCTTGGTGGTATGCACTTTTATCGTCTCCGTCCTGCTACGCCTGGTTGCTGATTGCTTCTCTTCCTTTCAGATGTCAATGGTGACGAGCATATCACCCTCGATCTGCGGTAAGAATCCATCTCGTAGTGCGCTAATGTTTCCATTGCTAATATCCTAAACAGAGGAACTCGGTTCACGCTCTCTCGCGATGAGTTGTTGACTCTACCAGAGTTTGTCCTTTTGTCGCTTTTTCCAAATGGTTTACTTCCGGATGGGCATATGAATGGCTTCCATGACAGTGATGTATATCCTGTTGACGTAAGTGAACGCCATTATTTTCTATCTCATATTTCAAGCAATGGTTCTTGTCAAGTTTGAAACGGAAATGCTAATGGACCAATCCAGTATGACCCTGCGTCTCTTCAGTACATGCTAGACTTTTTCCGCTCTGTCGCGCAGTCTATTCCAGCATCGCCGTCCGCTTCGCCGGATCTTGATATAGCTCCCGATTCGATGCAGGGCTCTACTAGAGATATGCTCCAGGATAGGGCTGGTATAATCGTTCTACGCGAGGATCTAGACTTCTATGCAATTCCCCCACGTCCCGATATCGACCATGGAGAAATGATGGAGGTCAAGCGTTGCGCGGCAAAGGCTCTTCTAAAGCAAGATGGGATCTTTTCCGGGCTACGGAAAAGCGACGAGCCTGGTTCAACAGAGCAACATCTCATTGAGATGCTCACCGCAGGGTAAGCTTCCGCAGAACCGGACGTTTATTGAGGGTTTAGGACGAAACTAATTGACCTCAGTGGATTTGATCGCGATGACCGCTGGGGACACCGGGCACCGGAACCCAACAAAGCAGTAATCTGCAGTCTTGCATTAGCAAAACTTCGGACCGACATCAGAGGTGATCTAGCTAGCAACAATGTTGGAATGGCACAAAAGCTTCTTTTGTTCTGGCGGAAGCCGGCACGACGATGCTGGTGGGAGGGCGTTGAATTGGAAAATGTCGATGGAATTGAAGGCAAAGTCAAAATTTGGATCCGCAGGGTCTGGACTTTGGAGATGGTGAGGCTTCTCGCAATATTTCTTTGTCCAAAATGGCCTATGCCGATGCTGATACTTTTTTAGAGCGTAATTGGGCTCCGATAGTCTTCGACGATTTGTCCTCTGCACTTGGTTTCGTTTCCTTTCTCCAGTTATACCAGCCCCTGCCACATTCTATTCATATCAGTCTTCAATGCATTTCACACCTGATAACCAGCACTTTTGTCCTTGTTGCTCCAAACCGCGTCTTGCGAAGTTTACGATATCCCCTAGTCTCCCATACAGACCAAAAGAGTTTCTGCAAAATACTGTTTATATTGCCTGCTAGCCAGCCGGTCTCTATGCATTGAATTGTCCGCTTTCTTCTCCAATCCCTTCCGTCGCTTGTTTTCCCTATATTTCCTATAGTCCGCCCTCTACGAGCTAGATACTAGATGCTGCCAGTATAAGTAGCAGCATCGCCAAAATTGTATCATCTACTTATTATATCCAATACATGAAGAATGCTTTGTTGACTGACTGGGCACTCTGTATAACTCTGTAAGGGGATGTTTGGGTGTATTCACGTGACTAAACATCTGGAATGGGCCTAGCGTGAAGTCCTTTGGCAAAACGCGGAGCTTGAGCGCGATCACCGACTCTGAGGAGCTGTTGGTATTACCTGATCACTACCAATTGTACCGATTGGGAACAATTTGAACCTGAGAATCTATTTGATTGAGAGTCGCCAATTCCTCATCTCAGTACTCCAACGCGCGATTCTGCGATAGTCTTGCCAATCTCCCTGTTTTTTTCCCTTTCATCGTCCATTAGTCCTTGATCGGTCGAATTCGCAGACGCCATTTATCTACTCGCGATCTGCAGTTGAAACTGCGCTCCAAAACCTCCGGCACTGAACAACAGGGACATGTTACTGTCCATTTAGATGGCCAACATGTCCCCTCTCAGAGGTTATATCACATCTTACCCCCCAAGGGTGCGGCAATATGCGAACGCGCTCTTCACGCCCATCATTCCTCAAACCCAAGTTGGTCCGACACCGCGAACCACGAAACGAGGGACTGCAGCCATTAACTATGCCGAGGATGGCTTTGACGATGAGGACTTTGATGATAGTGAGGGTCCTCGGCGACCAACGGGTCTGAGAAGTCTTCGACGAGAGGAATCGTCTTTTGACAAGGTAGCGTTGGCGGAGAAACTGGGGAAGGAAATCCATGCACCAGTGGAACTTCAAGGGGTGTTTCGAGACTGGATGATCAAAAGGATGCTACGGCCTGCGTATGTGCTATAATCGAATTCGAATCTCTCGGTCTGTGCTGATTTTAGTTGTCCTTCTAATAGGTGTGCCGATCAACTGCAAATACAAGCGCAACTACCTCTTACACTGATACCCATTCGAATCGATCTTGAGGTTCCGTCGCATCAGCCCCCAGATCCTCCTTTCGCCATCCCGCGGCATGTTCTTGACCCAGCGATCAATCCGACGTTGCCTGCGTATAGGAGACCAGACCCATTACCTGCGTTCCGAATCAAGGACACGTTTCTATGGAATCTCCATGAAGCGCTTGCAACTCCTGAGGAGTTTGCCCTTGGATTCGTGCGCGACATGGATCTCCCCAACCCGCAAGCGATGACCTTGGCAATCTCTACACAAATTCGCCAGCAATTAGAAGAATATGCCGGTGTCGCCTTACATCCCCTGTTTCAAAGCACACAGCCAAAGCTAGTCGCTTCACGTACAGGGCTATCGCGCGACCTGTCTTCAACCCCGGTGCCTGCACACGCTGCAACTCCAGACAGCAGAGCCAACCTGGTAACTGTGACCAAGGAGCCGCTGGTGAATGACAGTATCCTGAACCCAGATGACGCGTATAGGTGCATGATCAATTTGAATATCAATTTGCGAAACAAATTGTATACAGACAAGTTCGAGTGGTCTCTTCTACATCCTCCAGGGATGGCTGAGGAATTCGCGACAATTACGTGCGCGGATCTTGGCCTAGGGGGAGAATGGGTCGGAGCTATTTCACACGGAATCTACGAAGCGGTTTTGAGATCAAAGAAAGAGGTTTGCGAAAGTGGTGGACTCATCAGCGGTGTAGGCAGCTACGGGAACGAGATCGACAACCAAGCAGCCAATGGCGCTGAAGCGGGCTGGCGATATGATCCCGAAGGTCTGGGCGATGAATGGGAACCGAAAGTAGAAACATTGTCAAAGGAGGAAATCGAAAAGCGCGAGGGCGATCGCGAACGACAGATTCGACGGCTACGTCGAGAAACGGCGCGTTTCTCCTCAACAGCCGGCATTACGCCCGAAGTTTCGCGACAAGGAAGTGGCTTCTTTGACGTCGACAGCGAGACACCGCTTGGACGAGGTGAGAGGAATAAGCGAAAGAGACGGTTCCGCAGTCTCAGTCCGTCAGGGAGGGGAGGTACACCAGGTGGACGAGGTACGCCGGACACTACCTCGGGCGCTGGATATGGTGGAGGGGGCGGTACACTATCTGACTGGTTCGTCTCTTCTGTTTCTCATGAAACCCTGTTCATTGACACATTTAGGGAACGACAAAATTGGCGATGCAGTAACTGCATGGTATGGGGCACTGCCGTGTGGGCTGTACGAGATGGGCCTGCTGGTTCGAGGGTAAGCAAACCAGCCATAATCGTCGTTCATGGTTACTGACTCTGTTGTTAGACACTCTGTCACAACTGCGGCCTTTTATACGAGCGAGACAAGGTCGTCCCAGAATGGTCAAGAGACTTACATCGTCACGACGTACCCGTTGGACGGGCCGCTGCTCCTTAAGGTCTCATCACCTATTCATCAACCGCATCACAGACACCGTCTGTTCTGCCCTCAAAGTTCAAACTCTCGAACTGCGGACCGTCTTTACTTGTGTATGCAGCCCGGTCCGCGCCATCCTCATTTTGGAACCCACTTAGTCCTTGTACTATTAAGCTTGGCCATGATATCTAATGAACCCTTCGCAGTCAGGACTGGCGTTGATTCGACATTATGCTATTTATAGTTTCCACCTTTCTTTCACTTCTGCTGATCGCGTTTTTACGTACTATCTATTATTCCTTTTTTACTTCTTTTACGATGGGAATATGTATGGTTACTACTCTGGGAGGGGTGGTGGCCTTTTTTGATATGTCTCTTTTCTTTCGCACTCATTTTCCCAGTTTCAATACTACCAGCGTCTAGACCCAGCGAGGAAGAAAAAGCAGAACCGAGCGTCAACTTACAGGGTTAGACAGGGCGTTTACTTACGATGGGGTATCTAGTCAGAATTAATCGAATCGAAACATTGTCTGAATGCTATTTTTTTTTTGTTCATTAATGGGTGTCTGTCTAACTAGCTAGGCTTCCAAGGACATAGGAGATATCTGAAAAACACAAGGAACTGCACATCCCATACTTCGAACCTCAAAACTTATAATGTCCTGGATCTCTTCGTCTCTACTGAAATAATAGGTTCCTATAAGGCATAGTATTATTAGCACCGACCCGCGAGCAAGCATGAGTGATGAGAAGAACATACGGACACAGCCCGCCTCTTCCTCCCACACGCATCCTTCCCAATATACTCATCAAAGCGACGACTCGAGTTAGACTGAACCCTAGCGGCGCAAGAGCCAGCGCGAGCCGTCGCCGAACCAAAACAAACCGCATTCTTCACCCCGTCGACCTTAACACCAGCATCGATGTTGATCTGGACCGAGGTAGAGGTGGAGCCAGATCCTGACTGGGCTTTCAAGACACCGGATCTCTGTAGAGAGGCAAGGATAGCGGCTGTTGTAGTTGCGATCTTTGAATTTATCACTGGGTGATCGTTTGGCGAGGCGGTGGTGGTTTGGGGTAAGACTTGAGAATGGGACTGGGGCTGTGGAGTGATAATGATCGTGTTTGCGTCTCCCTTGATCTGGATTGAGGAGTTGAGGTTTATGGTGATTGTTTTGGGGTTTGATGTCAAGCTAGGGTTTGTGGGTTGGCTTTGTTTCTGGGGTTGAGTTGTAGTTTGGCTATCTTCATAATCATAATCGTAGTCGTCGTGGCCATCGTAGTCATCGTAGCCGAGGTCTGAGTCTTGGGAATTGATGGTATATGAGTATGGCGGCGGTGGTTGCATCACAGGGAATCTTGATTGAAGCTTCTGAATGTATTGGCGGAGATCGGCGATACTATTAGATGGAGGGAGCATTGTATCAATGGCGGGCGCTAGAAATGCGCTGTATATAGCTTCGACCTGAAAATGAAGAAAAGAGAACTCCTGGGCAGACAAATATAGAGGGAACGCTACGAGAGTATAGACGTCAAAACGATATCAGGTAGGGATTGTAGCTAATTATATATGCTGTGGTGCTAGAGGCATCATGGTAATGAATACGATCAGGGGAACAATAGCAGCAAGGTCAAAAACAAACCAAAAACCTGTTAAGATGTAACCTCAAGAGAGGTGCTCAATTGATGGAAGATGACATCAATAGGGAAGTGGCTGGCAACAATAGGATGAAGGAGATGAATTTGTTATTGAGAGTTCTGCTATTGTTCTTTGGCCCGTCAATAGGAAAATCTGTTCCCCAACAAGGGTTGAATGGGGTCACGTGGGTCATATGATTGGTAACACATCTGCAATGACAAACAATGCTTGTCTAAAAAATGGTATCCAACATGGAATCTTTCCTCCTATACGACGGTGGAATGCAAGGAGTAAAAGCCGCTAGCTCAAACATAACGCTAATGGGCATCGCCATAAGACATCAAAAACATCTAAGCCCACCGATCACCATGATTCCAGCTTGCAAAGAGCGAGTCGTGATCGACTGACCCGAAATTTGGGGCCAATTCTGTGTGTGGCGTCTCCGGGATCCCGTCACTTGTGATCATGGTCGCTCCGGTCGTCTTATGAGACAGGCGTTCGGTAGTAGGATCTAAACGTCGAGCGTGGTGGTCAGGCTCCGAAAATGCGTGATAACTTTGTATGTAGGGTATTTGACACTATTGGGCCATCAAACTTACTATTGTCGTTAGACATAACATGGACATAGTTATCCTGGCTGATCTGCCTCCATGACCGATTCCCTTTGTCTTCCTGTCGCTTGCCCTCGGGGTAGTACTTGCCACCAGGGTGTAGAGACTGCGTAGTCTGAAAGTTGATTAGCCGAGACAAATGCCAGAATGAAAGATGTAAGTATACCAGCGCACGCGTCACGCCAGCCGAAATCTAAGACTGTCACGGACTGGTACTGACTTCGCGAAATTCATCCCCCTCGACTTGGACCTCTCGGTCCCGAATGCGCCGCATCAATGCCAGAAAATTGCTTTCTCGAAACTTTTGATTTGTCTCACTGCTGACGTTGTTTAATAATTGACCGGCAGTCCGGGCAAGCTCATCTGCATCATTTAATGCTGCTTGAGGATCTTCTTTGTTCGATTGTGGGATTGTATCGGACCCGATTTTAATGCTTTCCGCGGTTTGCGGAGTAGTCATCTCTTCGGTAAGATTCTTGTCATTCAATGATTCGCTAGCGTGTGTCTCAGTCACCGACATATCAATTTGAGATGCCATATCCGCCTTGGCTTGCTCAAATGCAGCTTCGAACGCAGACTCATCAAACGCTTCCGCTACGGATGTCTGATTGATGGTCGATTCTTGCGCAGGAGTGAAAGCACCCATCGAGGAACCATGCATGGCGTAGCTAGGCCCGAACGAAGGTTGAAACCTTTGAGTAGATACTTGATTCGGGTGGACGGGTGTATGTTGCTGCTGTTGCCTAGTAAACTCGCTGTGCCATGCTTGTTGAGAAGCTGCCGATGTGGAAGCCGCAGACGGTCTAGGATGATGATGTATGGGCTGTGATTGACCTGATATATGTAGATTCTGGAAATCGCCTGCCCAGTTTGAAGCCTCTGCGGGGTGAGACATTGGCATTTGTGGAGCCGGGGTAATGAAGTGGCCTGCATGTTGAAGGCCAGGTAAATGGGCTCCCACTAGATTGTTCGACTCGAAAGCAGCGAATTCAGGGTCTAAAATTCCTTCATTGTTATTTTGGGACCGAAAGCCCTAGGTACAAAGCTGTTAGCGTGAGGTATCGCGTGAGTGGGCTAAAAGAGCTCACCTGCGAAGGAGATTGCCGGGAGATCAGCCTATCTTGCTGAAGTGTTCTGTCGACAGATGTATGCTTCTGGAAGTTCTGCAGAGCATTCGATGGACCACACAGGGCGTCACTCATGATTGCCGACTGATGTGACTTGCGAACTCGTCGTAGACAAGGAAGCGTATTATACTCAACCAAGGCGATGGTGCGGAGAAGAGACAGCAGTGTAAATATATAGAAGTACAATCGTATACACAGCAAGGACAAGAAGAAAATCAAGGGAGAGTAATTTATCTGCAGAGGCGAGGAGAGTACGTAGTCGAGGGGCAATGCTGGAAGAGAGCCGAGGCCCGACTCTCACGTGCCGATACTGCTGAGTCATCATTTGATAAGATAAGATCACCCACAGCGAAATGGACCCCAAACGGACCAGCTGGTGTTTTGTTCTGAGCTCTCGCTACCACCACCGTCGCAATCCCGTTTGCTCTCCTCAATTTACCTATTCATTCCCTGCTCTGGAGCTCCAGCTAGTTCAAGATGGTGCGTATCCAAAGCAATCTCTCCGGTTGCTCTCAAGGTTTGTTGTTAGTTTCCGAACTGACTTACCTCCCTTCGGGGTACTAGGCCGCTGCCCAGGTGATATCAAATTCCGGCCATGACGACATGATCGTAAGTTGGTTCCCTTAAGAATATGCTATGCATTTCCGGTCTGACTCTTATTCGCTCTTCAGCACGACGCTGGTCTGGACTACTACGGCCGACGATTGGCGACATGTTCGTCGGACAAGACAATAAAGATATTCGAGATCGAAGGCGAAACACATAAATTGGTTGAGACCTTGAAAGGGTGAGCTTCTCTCTTCCGGATTGTGGAGGTCCATCTACCAACGCGCACATATAGTCACGAAGGCCCAGTATGGTGTGTCGAATGGGTACGTCTACCAAGTCAACGGTCCCCGCGAACGGCTCTCGCAACCTCCCATATGCAGGTCTAACTCGTCTTCTCCAACGATGCAGGCTCACCCCAAGTTCGGCACGATCCTCGCCTCCTCATCCTATGATGGCAAAGTGATCATCTGGCGCGAACAACACCAGAGCTCCACAGCCCCTATCGGCGGCGGGGCCTGGACAAAGGTCTTCGACTTCTCCCTCCATACCGCCTCCGTGAACATGATCTCTTGGGCACCCCATGAAACCGGCTGTCTGCTTGCCTGTGCTTCATCCGACGGCCATGTTAGTGTTCTTGAGTTCCGCGATAACAGCTGGACACACCAGATTTTCCATGCTCACGGCATGGGCGTCAACTCTATTAGTTGGGCACCAGCGGCTGCTCCAGGTAGCCTCATTAGCTCGAACCCTGGACCCGGTCAACAGCGGAGATTTGTAACGGGTGGTAGTGACAATCTGCTTAAGATCTGGGATTACAAGTATATATCACCTTGCGTTCCTACTTGTTCATAAAGACGAATCACTAATATCCTGCTTAGCACCGAGTCAAAGACCTACAACATCACATTGACACTAGAAGGTCATTCCGATTGGGTCCGGGACGTCGCTTGGTCGCCTAGCATTCTTTCCAAGTCTTACATTGCCTCTGCGTCGCAGGACAAGACTGTGCGGGTTTGGACCGCCGATGCGTCGAACCCTTCACAATGGACGAGCCATACCCTCGAATTTGACACCGTTCTATGGCGCGTTAGCTGGAGCCCTAGTGGAAACATTCTTGCTGTGAGTGGACAGGACAACAAGGTTAGCCTGTGGAAGGAGAACCTGCGGGGACAGTGGGAGAAGGTAAAAGACATTGAGGAATAGGCTTCTTTGTCGCGTGTTTGTTATCTTCATCTACTTTTATTTTCTTTGCCTTCATATCCACGCCCTAGATTACATATGGTGAAACTCTTGGTATCTTTAATAATACCAGTCCAGCTGGGAATACAACCTTTTCTTCTCAGCCGCCCGACACTGGTTTGACCGAGACATCAGACATCTTGCCCACGGGCATACTTCAGCAAGCAGGCTGATGGACTTTGTACAATCTCCTCAGAGAACAACACTACCTAGGTCTCATAACCATAACAGTTTATGATATCGCTCTTACTTGATACCAAAACTTGTTCAACCTGTTCTATGTCTTGCTTCGACATCTTTGCTCCCCTTTCATTCTTTCATCTTCAAAGTCAACTCGTCGGTCGGCACTCACTTACCTACTGTTACCGTTGTAGCAAAATACTTGAAAGTTGCGCCGCTCTTATACTCGGGGCCGTTCTGTTCACATGAAGTTCGATTCATGCTCATTGATCAGACAACTTCCATATAGGGCGCAATGGACCCGTTTCTTCGACTACCCACAGAGGTACGCAAATCATCGAGTCATGGCCGTGGACATCTGTCATGGTAGTGCTCCTACTGACACCCTTCGTTCAGCTAATCCAACAAATAACATACTTTCTCCCCAAAGACAAAGATATCATCAACCTCGCTTTATGTTCCACGAATCTCGCTGACAGAATACTTCCGATCGAATCCCACATCTGGAACCGACTATTTATTTATAAGTACGATAATTGCTCGAGGCATTCCCCCGTGGAAAACCAGATCGAGTACCAAGTGCGGGCACTCGTTCTGTCTCGACCCGTCTCCTTCGGCCATGGTGAGAGAGAAGAACAGAAGTTCTGGTTAAGCCTTCTCAGGGATATGATCGTTGATACGCTCCTCCCAACGACGAAAAGCAGTGAATCGCAGGATGGTGAAGGAAAGAACCTAGCCCGACTAAGAGAAGCACTTTTCAAATCCGAGTTCCTGAATAAACCTGTCAGTGGTTTTCTGATGCGCAGACCGATCCCGCCTTCCGATCTTTTTTGTGCTGTTCAGTTGGTCAGTAGTGGCTTTCTTTACCCGCCCCCCCCCCCAAGAATTTGATCCCAGACTATTGACATTCCTGGATGTATGTATAGTTCCTAACATACTTGGCCCTGGACCCTTCAATGTCCGTTCACTGCCTGCGCACAGACTACAATATCGGGGCCGTCTACGAATGTCCAGATATAGACAAGTCATTGTTCTACGATGACTTCTCGGTCTCAACGGAGACTGCCCTTGATATTCGCAACTTCTGGCTTCGTCATCTCCTTAATCCTGACGAATGTACATTCTACTCATCCTATATGAGCCTTCCCGCATACCACAGGCCAGGACCCCCAGTTCGACAGGCGCACGGTAAATTAAAGCTACACGTGGACTGGCTTGGGTACGAATGTTAGTTCAGTTCTACTTTCTATTGTCTCGCCTACCATGGCCGTAACAAGTAGAGGGGAAAAACGCTAACATGTGGCCATTATTTAAGCATGCATCTGTCCCCTACCACCTACAATCAGGGACCTTGAACTCCGCCAAACTTGTGCCGATTTGAATGGGCATATGGTTGAGGTCGAACATACAGTATGTCCCAATGACCTCGCAGACACCGACTTAACCCACAGAAAGTGACTTGGCTGACTGACCATGATCGCTGATATAGACAATCTCCCTAACGGAACAGCCCGATCTCGAAAACTGGCCCGAGCTATTCCAGGAACTCATCTCCCCATTTAGCGGCTTGGGGCAGAACCCTATCCTGTTTCGGGGTACGCTGACATACCACGGATCTGCAGGGAATCGGTCAACACCAATTCGCGGCTTTGTTGAGGGGGTCAATGGTGATGATGTGATTTGTTGGTCTCGTATTTGTTTCGTTGCGTATGAGAGGCCGCGACATCTTCTTCCTAGGTATCCTAGTGCATTTTTCGATGAGCCTTGGCCACCAACGGATATGTCTGTGGATTTTACCTCGATCTATGCGTGTGAGGGGGTGGTTGTTCCTGGGGGCTCGCTTGTCGTTGGGCAATGGTGGGATGTTCGAACGAAGTTGACGGCGGGACCGTTCATCTTCTGGGGCGTGTGATGCATCATTCTGGGGTCATCTGCCTAAGGTTCTGGTATATGATCATTGAGAGCCTAACTGTATATAACAATGCAGGGATCAAATGAGATGAGAACCTGATGCCTTATCGTTGGAACATCTGCATGAGCACACTGAATTCTATATAAATTATCCAAACCAATATAAGTCAAGATCTAGTAAGATTGAGTGCGCCTGCGTGTTAGACTCTCCTTGACTCCCCAGCCATCTGCAAGGAGGACCTTCACGTCTTCTAAATTGAGCCCACTCATTTCAGGGTAAATAGCCCGCACGCCAAACCAGCCAATGACACAGACTAGTCCGTATAGCGCAAATACTAAGCTCGGAGATAACAGCTCCATCATAGGAAGGAAGGTAAGTCCGACAATAAAGTTAGAACCCCAATTTGTTGCTGTAGCGAGGGCGGACCCAAGAGAGCGTACGTTCAAAGGAAATAGCTCGGATTGTTGCCAGGGTACATTGCCTAAGCCAAAGGCGTAGGCCGCTGTGTAGACTGTGAGGCATAGTAGGATGAGCATTGGAAAGAGGGAATTCTCGGTTGCGAGTTCACGGGCATGAACCCCTGGTTCGGGTGAAGATTTTGGTAATGTCACCGAGTTGAATGTCAGAGCGCAGGCGAAGAGCGAGATAACCATGACGGGCATCGAATAGAGAAGAATTCGGCGCCGCCCGACTTTGTCGATATAAGCAAATGCCAGTAGCGTGAAGAGGAAATTTGTCACGGCTACCGATAATGAGGTGAGAGTCGGCGAGGAAAAGGAGAGTAATGAAAAGATCGTCGCTGAGAAATACATGAGGCTGTTGAACCCACAAAGCTGCTGTAGCGCCTGCAACATCATGGCTATCGTCAATGCCCTTCGATTACCGCCAACTCCAAACAGATCGCGGCCGCGCTGTTTGACGGCCTGGGTCCATTGCATACCACCATCAGAATTCTTGTTTTGGCCCAAATCCTCTTGTTCTTCAGCAACCTCATGTGCAATGTCACGTAAGACCTGCTTCGCCATCTCGTCGGCGTCGGAGTTTTCTTGGTAGACCTTCGACAGAACATGAAAGGCCGTTTCAGCATGGCCTGCCTGTACCAGCCATCGAGGTGTTTCAGGTAGAGCAATGACAATAATAACCAACTGAATGATCGCTGGAAGCATCCCGAGACCCACTATCCAGCGCCAACCCCCGGCGACGTACGAGAACAACCAGCCAACAATGTAAGCCACTACCTGACCACCTGTAATAAACAAGCTCAGTATAGTAACAAGCCTTCCTCTCGCACGTGAAGGCGCCAGCTCCGATATATACCTGTGCACCCTGTCAGCTTCATGCATTCACCGATGGTTCGATGCGTGGGACCTACAAGGGAGTAACCAAACTGGCAGCGCCAACTGCAAGGCCAACGATACTTCTTCCCACGATCATTCCAAGAACATGACTCGTCCCGGCTTGTATGATTGCGCCGATGACAAAGAAGACATCTGCGACTAGAATGACCTTTCTTCGACCGAGCTTATCCGCCAATATCCCCGCCAGCGGGCTTGCGATGAGCGCAAATAAACTCGTGCACGAAGTGACCAAGCTTTTATCCAAGGTTGTTAAAGGACGGTTCGATAAATCGGAGCCGATTGATACGAGGGTAGAGGAGATGACACCAGTGCTGTAATTCCTCAACTGTCAGCGTTGTTCAATCGCGATACGTAGAAACGTAGATTCCGGTATGTTGGGCTTCGCGTATCAGGGCAAATACACACTCATAACCGAATAGAAGCCCGCTGATACCAGCAGAACAAGTCAAATACCATATGAAGCGGCCGCTTGTATGTTCCGCATTCAACTTGGGAATCTCATCTGCGTCATGATCCCTGGCCGACTCCGGCTGGGCGAGGAGCGGAGCATGGTCGAACTCGTCTCTACTACTCATGGCTCAAGATGATGAATCTCAAGAAAAACATCTGCTTTGAGGGTTGCCCTCTTTAAATATACTGTTGCTTCTGAGGAGTTGGAGCTGAGTTGGTTCCTGAGCTAAATTATGGGGTAAAGATCGGGAAGCTCACGAGACCCACTCTTGACTCCCGCTTCTAGAAATATCATAAGCCGACATCTGACGTTCTGGGCAAGCTCCGTATATACTGTACAGTCTTATCAAAGGACTGAGAAATTTGATGACAGCATCTAATATAACCTTGATTTAGCTTTATTTTTGAGCTGCTGCTACTCCAGCATCGTCCGCCTGCGCGCTGATCTTCTTCTTGTAAGCGTCAACCGTGCCATCAAACTTCTGTACTGTTCCCTTGTCACAGACCCAGAGACTACTGCAGACACTCCGCAGCATAGTAACGTCGTGAGACACCATGACAACACCACCTTCGAAACTCTTCAGTGCCTCCGCAAGCGCATCCATACCCTCAATATCCAAATGGTTAGAGGGTTCGTCAAGAACCAAGATGTGGGGGTTTGTCAAGGACAAACAAGCAAAAGCGACACGGGATTTTTGACCTCCAGAAAGCAGCTCCATGCGCTGAAGACCTGTCATACCGGTAATACCAAATCTAGATAACGCCAGATTGTTAGCCGCTCGTCAAGTTTATTGTCAAGGCTCAGAGTGGGGCTCAACGTACGCTCCAAGGTGGCGGCGGTATTCTTCATCAGACTTCCCGGGGTATGTCTTCGCCATGAAGCTCACGGCGCTGGTGGTCATGTCTAAAGCATCTACGTGATGCTGGGCAAAGTAGCCAATCCGCAATCTTGCATGCTGCGACATGAGACCTGATGTAGGCTCGAGCGCACCAGTCAGCAACTTCAGCACGGTGGTTTTACCGGCACCGTTAGGCCCGACAATTCCAATACGGGAATCAAGTTGAACATCAAGATCAACATTCTTCAGAAGCGGTTTGTCTTTCGAGTAACCAAAGGCGACTTCTGTCATCTGCACAATCGGAGGAGAAAGATTTTCGACCTCCGGGAACTTAAAGTGTACAACATAGTCGCTTTCCGGAGCAGTCAAGACTGGCATTTTCTCTAGTTTCTTGATTCTCGACTGTGCCTCAGACGACTTGGCGGCATTGTAACGGAATTTGTCAATGAAGGCTACTCAGATTAGCGACTACTCAAAGGAGAGTCTGCTGGGAAGGTGACATACCTTGCAAATGCGCCCTCTCACCCATCTGCTTCTCGTATTCGCGCTTCGCTTGTTTCTTTCTCTCCTCCTTCGTCGAGTAGAAGGAGTCTATACAATCAGCCTTGTATCTAAACGCATTGGCTGCGGAAACTTACCAAAATTGGCGCCTTTGTAGTAGTCCAGCCGTTCAGAGTGTTGGTGGATGATATCAGTAGCGATTTCGTTCAAGAATGCTCTGTCGTGAGACACCACGAGAACAGTACTAGGATATCCTTGCAGGTAGTTGGACAAGAAAGTGATGGACGGCACATCCAACATGTTAGAAGGTTCTTATAGCAAGTCAGAAACCGGCCGCCCTAGAAAATAATGTGGACCATAAACTTACCGTCCAGAAGAAGTAAATCGGGTTCGCAGAATAGGGCTCGGGCAAGAGCCAAGCGCATACGCCACCCTCCGGAAAAGGTTTTCGTCGCATACTGCTGTCTTTCTGCAGAGAAACCAAGACCAGCTAGGATGCTAGCTGCGCGAGATTCGGCCTTGTCGGACTCCATCTCTGCAAGTTTCGAATAAATGTCGGTCAACGTAATATCGAGGCCTTCTCTTTCGTGATCCAATCTAGCAGCATCTGTAGAAGTATCGGCCATAGACGATCTTTCTGCTTCAATGGCTGAGAGTTGTTTCGTAATTTTCTTGCAGAATGTTAGCATGACACCTCAGATTGAAACGATAGGAAGTCCAAACTGACTTCTTGGTCCGCAAGAAGACGCTTACGCCAGACATCTGCATCCAGCACGGCTTGAATAGCCGGGGTGTCATCACCTTGAATCTATTGGCTGTCAGCGAATGTGCATTAAGGATTAATTTTGGGGATATGTGGACGTACTTCTTGTTCAACGTGGAGAATTGAGATATGACTTGGGATTGCTACTTCTCTTCGACTCAGAGCACGGAGCAGTGTACTCTTACCAATACCGTTTTGACCAACAAGACCATACCGACGACCATAGGCTAGAGTAAAGGAGGCATCTGTAAGGATACGCAGACCACCAACGGAGATATCGATACGGTCGAGCTTGATATCCTTGCTCTTCGCTTGAGAGTCTGAGCCCAATTGAAGGGGATTGACGGCCATGAAAAACTCTTCGTAGGACATGGCCTCGTCCGGCTCGTTCAGCAGGCGAGAAGCTTCGTACTCCACGTTCTTCATCTGTTTTTTCTCCTGTTTGGCGCGAATCTTGCGTTCCGCCTTCTCCAGCTTCTTGCGATCGACGCGCGATTCCATCTTCCGAGCGCCCGCGGACTCCAGGTCAACGTTTCCTGCAGCCAGACCCAAGGTCGATGACATATTGCGCTGAGAGCCGACATTGATGGCCTGGTCGAGCTTCTTAGCAGCGAAGGGCATTTGCCTCCGGTCCGAATCGATGCCATCGGAAGCACTAAGAGAAGAAATCAATTTCTCTACGAGGTTGCGGACGGCCTCTCCGTTTTGATCCGAGAAATCCCCCGAGGCCGAGACAAGTAGCTCCGTGACCATATCAGCGGCTTCAGCCAGCGGCGATGGAGCATTTCCATCTTCAACATAGGCTTTTGAGGCATGAGTCAAGTAGCCCTACACATTGTTAGCGTAGGTTCAGATATATCTCTGTTGTATTCTGCAGCACTTACAACTGAGTACTCTGTGACCACACGGTCCAGACCAGGAATCTGAGCTTGCAGTTCCGCCTCCATTTTGAGTGAACACTTGTAAGGAAGAGTCACAGTAGCAGACAAAAATGGAAGATACCTCTGATATCCAACTACAATACGCGTGTGAGACCTACTCTAAAATATGTTGAATAGAGTGGTTATGCTTCCTTACAGTTGGTTTGGTCGAAGACTTTTGAGGTGGCGGAAATGTGGAGTAGCGATTTCTCCTCGTCTGGCTATGTACAATTGTACATAACTACTCCGTACAAAGTACCAGGAGCTGCTTGTTCACAGACGTTGCTCATCATGAGTCACTTTCGGACTGCATTATAGTACTTCTGTCTTATTTATCATACTATCTTCATATCACTTACGGACCCGCACATCCCATTCTTTAATTGCTTCCCAGTGTCACATGATAAATATCACGTGTGACAACTGTAAAGTAGGTGGACAACAAGCTGGCTTGTCTTCACTAAGCCTCAGGCAGACTCCGTGCAACAATAATAGTTGACTCCTCCATTGCATGCATTTAGAGCCAGGGACTTTCCTCTCATAGCTCATGGCTTGCCCAATAGCTCGATAGATCTCCGAAGGCCTAACCAAAGCGCAACAATGCGGTCGGACCTCAATTGTTTATGGTGAATATCATTCGATTGCATGGATCACCTGCTATTTTCACATAACTGTTGTGAGGAAGAGCCCGAAGATCAGCATTAGACATTTGTCAATCAATCGACGCTGTGCAATCCCAGTCTAGCGTTATCGAATTGATCCCCTGGTCACCTTTGGTATTCGTTGTCAAGGGTGATGACCCGAAGGGGGAGCATTAGACAAGGGCCGACGCAGGGTTTTGGCAACTTGGAAATCAAGGAACGTGTCTCAATCTGGCAAGGGCAGTGCCTATTCTGTGTGGTTGAACTGAGGCGAGAACTTCAAGACTTAGACGCCATGTAGTAGGGAGGGTCGCCAGCAAGGGTCATGCAAAGAATAATAGAACGAAGTAAAACATATTGAAAGGATCTGAGTCTGACAGCAGCAATTCAGCAGGCGGCCAATGATAATCTTTAGTCTTCCCAAGGTGTTGATACCCTGTGAGGCTGTGACCTGGCTAACTGGTGAGTTAACTAGTTCGATGTTGGCATCGTCAGCAAGAAGCGAACAAGCTGAGTGCTGATTGGCCAGATAATACTATGTGTAACCCGCGGAAAACAAGAGCAAAATCGCATTGATATAGTGATAGAAGATGGAACATTGGCACCACTACTCAGCGGAGTACAGCCTATTGTCTGGAATCGAAAATAGGAACTTTCCCGGTAGGGCGTCACGTCATAATGACGATTTCTCGGGCACTGGATGAAGATTTCCGAGGTCAAAAAGCCGGCGTGCCACGTTCTAATGATATATAGACTAGGCCGGAACTTTCAAGTTCCAAGTTCAACTTCTCAAGTCTACTCTGTGAGTCTGTTTGTCCCACCATGGTTTTATCGCGCAGGGCATAGCTCTGCCCCGGCCCACGGTCGTGTCGCAATGCTCGTCATGCAATGAAAGTCTAAACGGTAGGAACATCAGCGTTTGAACATACCTTAGGGGTGACGACCCAAAGAGCTGTACGGAGTAGAAGGCTTCAAGATAAAGAAGGGCGAACCTTGGAAACTTCCCGCGGTTCCTTACCTGCCCTGGCGAACCTGTGGAAACAACAAAACAGAATCCACGGAAATAAAAACCCGCTCTTGTATGCGATCGTCCATCCTTGAGATCTGTGGTCTCGGCCGGACGTTAATTTCCACCAAATCAGTCAGCCAGCCAAGTCAGAGCGAGATCGAGGTAGTGGAGATCGTCCTGTCGAGTCGCTAGACTCCTTGAAATATCCCGCTCCAGCCCCATAACAAATCTGGTGATGACGAGGACAAGGATGCCGATGAGATGAGAACCGGACCGAGTCTGAAGGAAGCACATGCGCAATGTTGAAACATAAAGGTGGTAACTAACTAGTTGTTGTCGAGGTGTCACCCTTGAAGACGAGAGGAACAATTATAGCCAATACTCAACAATCAGGAGGATCTATTATTACCCTGCTAGCCGATAGTGATGATGTTCTGGACCAATAGACAGTAAGGGATGTTAGGAAGGAACAGGTGAGCTGAACAATCCCTGCAGCCCTGGGGTGAAGTTTCATCTTTGCTCTAGTGCACACGGTCTGCACTCTGCTGTAAAAAAATTGCTCTCTTTTCCCCATCTGTCGCTTTTATTATTGTGGAATATGGATCCATAACTTCGTGCACGCTCTCCTGCAACCAGCCGCCCATGAATCAAGGAATTTCCATCCAGCTCTGGGTCAATTAATCTCGTTAGCCGGGCAAGGATGATCATGAAATGTGATTGTTCAACTTGTTATTATTATTGTTGTTGTTGTTTGTTTACATCGGTTGAAGGAGGGAGAAGTCGAAGTAAGTCGGAAAATAAAGACTGATCCAGCGTCTGACAGTCTTCGTTGGCAGAGCTTATAATGAGACTTGATAATTGATAGGACAACAGTCAATGTATATAGAGTCCTTACAGTAGTACTCCCATCACTGTAGATAACACAGGAAAATGAACTTCCATTGTTTGCCAGTGTCAATAGTCGTGTTCCTGACAAGATACTATTGTCCTCAATCGGTATCACCGAGATCGAGTCGTCGGCTGGGGGTGGAAACTCCTAGCGTGCTCCATTCCTCTAGTTAGAGACTAACAGCTTACAAGAACGGAGCCCCGAAGGGAGCTGCTTGACAGTCCGTCTTGACTTGGAGGGACTAGGATTTGTTGATTCGATATCACACCTTCAATCCCTCTAGCTGACGTTCTCTTCATCTTCTCTTCCTCTGTCCAGCCGATAGGGTCAGGAAGAACCTCACGATTCTCTTTCCGACCCTCTCGGTGCCATCATCGACTCTACTCTCCTCTCCTCTCATTCCTTCTCTCGTTCTCCGTACCTGACATTCTTTTCCGATCTCCCTCCATTCCTTTCGCCTTTCCAAGCTCCGACCTCCTACGACTCTCCAACCTTTCCCCTCATCTCAAAACACGCCGAATTCAAACACTCCGCACAATTTACTCGCCTTAATCTGCAGCGATATCTCTCTCTAGGTCGCAATTGATTCTGTTGTTTCTAAATTCCAATCGTCAGCCTCGAATCGAATACTCCGATCTCCCCTGATGTGTCCAGCCACCTGAGCCTCCTCGTGCATGATAATGCAGATGGGATGTCAACTTCTCCACGTTTTATCGATGTCCCTCATCTGAAGCCTCATGGTACTTGAGACTGTTCTCGGCTCTCTCTGAGAATGGAACATGTATCAACGGTGAGTTTGCTTGGTTCCCTTTCCAATTGTATCGCGAGGCAATATTCCCCGCCTTCAAACCCTAGTCGCTTCGTCTTAGGCTTGCAAAATATCGTGTTATTCGATGATTACCTATAACATGAGCTAACTAAACCGATATTCAGCTTTGTGCGATCAGCACTGTCGGTATCGCGGCTACAGGCTTTGCGCTCGGTCGCGTCGAACGTGCGCAGAATCAAGATCCAACACATATCCAACACACTCCTTTACTGGTTACTGATACGACTCCCTCATTGCAAAGCCCCGATCCAGGGCCTTCAAACCCGCTGTTAACGGCCGAGACACAACCTCCTATCAATGCGAGTTTTCCACAGACTCGAGAAAATGCCAATCTCTACACCAACCAGGTCGACGATGGAAGTGCGCGCAGGAAAACATCAATCGCAGGTGTAATACTACGTCGTCGCGGACAGACCATGACCATCCCTCCTATACGGACTGAAGAAAATCCGCCTACGTCTTCGCATTCTCGACGACCATCTTCTTCTTGGATCCGACGACTATCCTTCCAACCAGAAAAGCGTTTGTCATTCCAGAGCAATCCAGCCTCCCCGTTATTCCCGGATCCCGCAAGTCCAGCCTCCTCCCGCCCTTCTAGTCAACGCAGAGCACCCAACAAGCTTGTCAAACGACCAAAGTCCCAGCATTCAAATGCGAATCCTTTTCTCGCACACACCGTATCTTCTCCATTGTCACCTTCCGGGCTACGCAGGCCAGCAACAAGTTATCAACGTTCCGAGACCTTCAAACACAAAGCAAATCACAGCCTAAGCTTCGAACCAAGTCTGGCGCTCGATCCTGTAGTGGAGCCCACCGCTTACATTCCTCCATCAGAAAACGATTCGTGGCAACCATACATAGCGCCGGACTGCGATTCACGGCCCGAGCGGCTGAACCGTAGGTTTTCAACATCAACGAAACCTCGAGATCAATCTGTGAGACGAATCATTCCTGGAAATGATGCTGCACCCGCCCTTCTCCTAGCAACATCAATCTCGAAAAAAGAATGCGCAGCAGAAGTTACACCAAGTAAACTCATCACAGAGCAACCTGTTGTTGAATTCCGTGACCCTTTCGAGGTGAAAGGGCACACAAAGACACTCTCGCTAGATACTGAGACGTGTCGAATACCAACCGAAGACGCATGTCCAAAGTCTCCAACGGAGAGTGCGACACCATTAGATATCAGAGTCTTTCGTAATGGCTCTTTCACGGGGCCAAAGAGGAGAGCAATCTCATCACCTATACCCAGTTTACCTAATATGGAAGGAACTATCTTGGTCTCGCCTCAGGCGTACGGAAGACGCAACATTACAGATCCGAGCGTCTTCAGACGGCCACCCACCACCTCCAACACCGGACTGCCGGCTTTGTTTACGTCAGGTATCATGGGATCGCAGTCACAAGTTATTTCGTCATATCGCAGAGAATACACTACTGACTTGAACCGATATCGTTACCGGGACATCGGACAGTCTGGGCCGATAGACGGGTCAACCTTTTCATCTAAACAGGGCTCGCTTCGTCGGCGTCCCAAGCGCCATTCGCTTGCCGCTTCAGATCCGGCATCGACCATCATCGGCTCAGACGACACTCGGGTCTTTACATCTGGCGATGAAGACGAAACCGATTTCCTAAGTGATACCGCTTTCGACTCAATCCGCACGCATATCACCAGCAACAGTTCTTACTCCCATTCCCCTCGGATCGAAGCCATTTTTGATAGAACATTCGCTCCGGACATGAAGGATGAACCGTCTACAGGCCTGAATAACAGCATTTCACCTAGCTCTTTTGCCCATCAGTCGATTCAGCCTCGTGACGCTGGTGTGAAGCACGAAGCCACCGTGAACTACGCACTGACACCAGTGACACGAAATCCTGCGGAGGCCCATGAAGGGGACAGCGATATTTCGTTCCCATCTGATCTGAGTGACGACGAAGACTCGGGAAGCATGGTGGCTTCGTTGCCTGGAGATAAAACCATCCGTCCTCCACTCACGCTAGCGACATTTAGTGCCTTGTCATTAAAAGACAAGTATGGCATCCATGGCGAACGGGATCTCTCAGTCACACAGTCAGATCACCACTTGGGAGAATCGATCGAGGGTGGGCCAAACGACTTCATAGAAGACGACCATAATTCATCTTCAAGGATGAATATCTTCGACTGGTCCGAGCAATCAAGACCTGATCGAGAAGGCACTGGGCCTGATGGGCGTCCAAGGACCGTCCATGGAAAACATGGACCGGGAATGCGTGGCAGCCGGGCAGCCGGACGAAAAGCACCTAGCACCATGCATTACCGTAGTCAGAGTGTTCCTGTTGCAAGGGAGCCTGCTGTTGCCAACGAGTCAAGGCAGTCTTCAGGCAAATTTGGGACGTGGGGACTAGGTAGCAAGGGCGTTAGCGAAGACTGGGACAATGACTTTGACTTCGAGGATAAGGACGAAAGTGCGTCGAACGAAAATGTAAAACCCAGCTTGGAAATGAACCGCCGGAGCGTCAATATACCTGAAGCCATTATGGAACGTCAAGCCAGTCTTCACGGGCAATATGGGCACGTTCAAGAGTTAACTTTATTGGTCGAGGAACTGAAGCGTTTGCGGCATCAAGCAAGCTTCTTGGACATTGTTCGCGGTCAGTCAAATGACCTTTGGAAGGAGGCCGAGGGAATTGTTGATTTGGCAACACTCGACGACGACGATAATAATCACTCGCCACCAAGATCCCCAACCTCCCTCACCTTCAGCTTCGATGAATCTGAGGCTGAATCTTCCAACATGAATGAACCTTGGAGGCGCCTCAGCGGAGACTCTTGGAGGGCTTCGTTTTCAGAAAACTCGAATACGCATCCGACTACATCTCCTAGTTTAGATCACACGGTGCTGTCCACCAAAGCGAACTCCGTCCTGGATCTGATCTATCAACAACGCAATACCCACGGCCCCTCCCCCAACCCTCCGCGGTCGAAGAAACTTCCTTTCGATACGCAGTCTCTCCGCGACCTTGTTGTCCGAGCTGGAGTCGTAACCCGTGCGCTTAAAGACGTGGTCCGGAAAGCCGAAGGGGTTACAAATAACTCTTCCGAAAACACACATCCTTCGCATCCTTCGTTCAGTCGCATATTCGAACATCCTTCTCATGATGATCTTTCGAAATTTGGGACCTCCTGCATTAGTTGAGACGTTTGGCTTTACACGTTTCACTCGATGAAATCAGCTTTATTACCTTTTCCTCAATGTCCAATTATACACTTCCAAAAGTTTAATGACTCTTTTGAGCATATGGGACGACATGACCGACAATACCTAATATAAAACGCCCTTCCTTCAACAATTTTTTTTCACCCAACAGTCCTTTTCTTATTTTCAAAATGTGGTTCGTTTGGCGATGGTGTGGGAGTTCATTCCTTTCTGGAGAGAAATTACTTTTTCCCCTTTCTCACATGGGATCCTGGGATCCTTTTTTGTACAATTGATCATGTTGGTGTATATCCGTCAATCCCTTCGAGGTTCTGGCCTTTCTTGTGTGCCTTGGGAGGTTCTTGTGAATGTCTTTCTTGCTTTGTTGGTGTTGTCACTTTATTTTCCTTTCTTTATTATAAACTGGTGTATGATGGACGGATATCAGGTTCTAATGGTACATGATAAAGCAAGAATAAACAGATGACAGAATCCCATCTTTCTTGTGTTCCTTTTTTAGTCATTGTAGTAAGTCGAAGCCGGCCCTTGCGCCTGTTGAATTGTGTCAAGGTGCTGTTTGCTGCAGAGAAATAGTATTCAAAACGTACAATATAGAATGTAATAATATATGGACAACGCAAGCATCTCAAGCTCAAGTATCTATTTATATACGGACAGCCCCATCAAATGAATGCCAAATGCCAACAATATAACAAAAACAGATATTCACTCCCCACCCAGAAGAAAAATTAATCGGGTATCTCGAACTGAAAGCTTTCAGGTATGCAACCCTATGCAACCCTATGCAAGCCAAACAATAAACAATAAATAATAATAATAGCCCACACCAAAAAAATCAGAAATCAGAGTTCTTCCTAAGATGTCATCTCCTCGCTTTTCCAATGTAATGTGTTTTGAGACGTATAAGTGGCAAAATCTTCCTTTAGTTGAGCTCGGCTGGCAGCACACACACACATATATAGATAGATAGATAGATAGATCGGATTAAGATTACGGTTCGAATGATGATTAAGATTATGCAGCATCGGGGACGGAAAATGATTCCTTTTCGATGACGAGAACAGAATTACTCCTCATCATGAGCTTTGACGGCCGGCGTGTACTTGGCAGCGAATTTGTTCTTTTGGCGTATTCTAGAGCCATAGAGATAGAAGAGGAGGGGGATAGGCATGAGGACGGTCGTGACGCAGCCGAGGAGCGTCCTTGTATAGTTGACGCCCAAAGCGTTGAACAGAGGGATCGGTTACTTTTGCCGTTGTGGTGTGTTGAATGGAAGTGGGGATTGAATGAGCTTACCATGTAGGGAGCAGAGGGGGGAAATCCTGCTCCGGCCATAGAACGGAGGATGCTGTTTGCGGCTAGGGCGGAGGCGGCGCTGGATGGTAGCTAACTTAAAGGTTTATTCTTGTTGACATTGATGGAAGACGGATACTTACAAGACAAGATAGGTGTCGATGATATTGTTGAGACATTGCAGGAAGATGCATAAGAGGCCAAAGCCGGCGGGGAGGCCTGATACAGTGGGAACGTTCCAATGGATGCTGGCTTCATATCCACTCCAGCCAGACCAGAAGAGACAACCTGCAAGGCTGCGCCGCCTATTATCGCTGGTGGTGATCTCCATTCCGGAATTGGGATGTCGTCGTTTGAGCTAAGTTCCTTGTTGTGCCAGGGCTGCATGGCGGTGATGAAGAGCCCACCGAGAATTTCGTCGATGATAAGACCGAAATAGGGCAGTCCGCCAACATCTTTGTTGAACCCGTGGATCTGCTGGAAAACAATGGGATACGCCGTCATGAACAGATAAGAGTAAGCCGTAGGAGGAGGCCATATAGCTGCTCAGGAGCTGAATAGAATCCGCACGGGTCGGCTGAAATTCCTCGCAATCATCTCGCGAAGGCCAATCTCCTCTTGCTCTGCGTAGATTCCCCAGTTCTTTGTTCGGCGGCGTAGTTCTGCGACTTTCTTGATAAGGACCACCGGGGATATGTCTCCTCCACATAAAATACATCCAGAATGAATGCGGCAGCACCCATCATTCCCATAAGGTACTCCGTCCAGCGCCAGCCCAGATAGCTATCCACATAAAGCCCCCAATAAAAGGCGCAAATAGAGGGCCGGTGAAGACCATCAAGATGGTAATTGCGAGGCCGCGGTGGCGATTGTCGTAGATATCGGAGAACACTGCGGCCACAATGGCAATAGGACATGTTTCAAAGAAGCCACCAAAAGATCGGCAGATTATTACAGTCTGTAGATTCTCAGCCGTGGCAACCGCAAATTGAAAGACCGTAAATCCAAAGACACCGATGAGTATAGGTAACCGCCGGCCGAAGAGCTCTGATAGCGGAGAGAAGAGCGTAGATCCAAACGCAAATCCAAACACGTCTAAAGATAGGCCTAGAGTACCAACTTCTGTAGGGCATTGAACTTCAAAGACACTACCGGATTGGGTGCGGAAAATATACTGCTAGTGAGGGTAGAATTGAAGTTAGTGAAGGCGAGAGAGCCAAAACAAGAACTCTAGGAGATGATAAATCAGTGGGCATTCTCAACAATATGGCATAGCCCAGGGCTGTGGGGTCTTACTTTCCCCTAGTCGGCCAGTTTTGGGGGTGTACAGGGTCGTCTGGTCCAGAGAATTCCACCACATACTGTTCCTGTTCCGGGAGTCGGGGGTGGATACGGCTTGCCTGCTCCAAACTCAGAGGCGGCTTCCTCAAAGACTGCGACCTGAGTGCGCCAACTGTTGCGCTGTGTTGGCTCCGTTATATTGCGATCCGAGCGCTGTAGGGTGACATTCTAACCCATATCCTGGCTGGGTCTGCACCGTCTGCGCTCGCGACATGCGGTCGACATCGTCATAGAATTCTGAGGCATCATCGCTGGTAGAGGTGTCCAAAGATAAGTGAGACTCGGTGGGATTGACTTGGCTGCCATTGTCTGAGCTACAATCACTTTTGCGACGGGTTAGCATCATGATCGCCCTTTTCGAGGTCCTCCGATATAGAACGCATGGTGGCTGCTGGGAAATAACCAGTCTTTTACATGTGTTAGAAGAAAGTTGAAGAAATACAAGGCAGTGTATAGGGGCAAGGAACACTATAAGAGCGAAGAAATTTTGTCGCAATGGTCTCCAATTTGATTATATTTAGATCCATTCTTCGAAGTTGTTGCCGAGCTGGAAAACCTTACCTCTGGTTCTGCGCATTCTTTGCGTTCGACAACCTTCTAGCGCTTGACTATTTCTCAAGATTTGAGATAAATTGCCACTTAGTGTCTACTTGGGTATCATTGGGAGTCTGGGAGACGAGGTTTGTATCCACTATGCATAGATCTATATCCGCATTGGGTCAACTCCATTCTAGGAGTATACAACTTGAGCAGCAACTTCTTCCTCGTAATTTAGTACAGAGACCAGCACTTTTCTGGACAAGCAATTGCGAAACAACCTTCATCGAGACACTCAATGATCATTGCATGCAGGGCGCAGGCTGGAACCTGGAGAATTGTATCGAAGTTCGAACCAGGATTTCTCGGTTACTCCCGACGAACTTCTGAAGTGACGTCAGACTGAACTGTACATCCTCCAGAGTAGTTATACTACCTTCATTGTAGTTACTGGACTATGTGTGTTGTGTTGTGTTGATTGACATTATGCTCGCGAGAGCATCGTCATTGTCACATACATAGTTATTCCTCGGTCCGTTGACTTGCATATACAAACTTCAACAGCGACCATAATCAACGCTCTCTCGGTCCACAAACGATGATAATCCGCAAGGTTGCAATGGCACTTACAGTCGGGCTGGTAGTGATACAGACATCGTTGATATCTCACTAGTTAGTTAGTTAAGGATGATTGCTGACCTCACGGCTAAGAGGCTGTACAGGACCGCGTGAATTATCAGATACGCGGGATGACAGAGGATAAGAGCTTAGAACCGCCTGCAATCGTGTATCGACTGCATACAATCCCCTGTGTGCACTCTATAGATATGAGGTACTGATTACATCGAGTTACATAGGTGGATACTGGACGGTCACTCAACCTCAAACGACCTCGAATATATATATGCTTGTTGAGGCGGAATGGTACCGATATAATATATAGTCGAGGCGCCAAGAACATACAGTCTTGTTAGCAAACAAGTGGCGCGCCGGCGTCTCAGGTTTGATTGAGTTGCAATCAAAAGGGGAGCCAAGACACGCGACAATTTAACCATTTTGACTTACTTTTGGGGCGGCGATAACACGATCTGTACGCCGTACGGAGTATCACAACTTGAGAGTCGAGACTCTGTGCAACCCCCTTGGATTATTCCAGTTTGTAAAGATCCGCCTCGTGGGAGACCTATGTATAACAAGCAGAACCGTATTAGTCTCTACCTTAAATTCAATAAGAATGATGGTTATCTCCATGATTGAAGGAACGGATGGATCTTGAAGAATTCTGATGGGTGGATCAAGAGTAGCATATAATTGGCTTGGGCTAAGGGGTGGTACCTGACGCTAGACTCTCTTTGGACTCATACCCTGCCCAGTACCTGCGGTGGTACGGCGCAGAGAAGTTTCATCTCTTGCTACTTAACAATGCCTGAAGGGACACAAGAAAAATGAAAATGAAAAGCAATGTAAGCTGTAAATGACCATACACCGTCTAGATACGATGCTTATCTTGACGGCCAAGAAACCGTCGGAGATATGCAAGAGGGGAAGTGGACCTTGTAATATTATTGCTCCATAGACCGTCAATGGTCCGGCGGCTCAGGGGTCAACCAATTTAGAATCATGAAGCAAACGAAGGCGAACCCTTTCCAAAGACTCCTTGAAGGCCCAATAAGCAGCAGAATCCGAAGACGTTAAAGATGAAGCGCTCGTAGGAGTCCTTACAGGAAAGCCCCCACAAAACCTGGTCAGCAACAACTCAGAGCTGATCATGCTCACACAAACGGGTTATGAGCATCATCTAGACCGCTACCGAGTCGTACTAGTATGCCTGACTAGCCCCCGATTGGGGCACTGCCTCGCTCAGCTTCTAACTCTCTCTCTCCTTCTCTCCTTCTCTCCTTCTCTCCTTCTCGCCTTCTCGCCTTCCCGTCTCTCTTTACTTCATCCCTCGTCGCTCTTTCCTCAAACTCACGGTCATCGATTTCTCGATACCAAGTCGCTCTTTTGCAATTAAACCAGGCCGCTTTCCGCCACTCGTTTCTTGGAACTCTTTGTTCCGTTCACTCACTAAAAGTCCTTACCCCGAAGCCCGAAGCGTCCAACTATCGTATTGGTGTCGATCGTATTCTCCTTCTCAGCACCTTTGTTTCTTGGGATAAGAAATAGGCTACGTCTTATTCGATATTCCCTTGATCAATACCATCTGTGCCGTCGCTCGAACTCGATGATTCAGGGGTGGTGATTTGCACGGCCTTTGGCACTTATCGTCTTGAACGCTTGGTTTCGGTGACGGTGGCGCCAACAACTAGTGAACATGCATCGTCATCATCAGCACCAACGCCGCCATGGAAATTACCTGGGCATTAGAACTTCTCCCGTGGAACCAGATACTATGCCACGCAACCGGCCGCCACATCTACTCATGCCCGAAGAACCAACTCTCGTGAAAAGAGCGCCGCTTCCGACTACAGATTCTGAAGGAGCCGAATCAACGTGTAAATCTGGGGATACGTCGAGTAGATGCGAAAAACCCACTAGCACCGCGAATAATACCACTTTACCTGTGGTCCTAGGAGCAGTGTACGTCCATTCCGCATCCCATTCATTCTGAAAGGGCCACTGACCTGTCAATTAGCATTCCAATTGTATGTGCTGTGATAGTTTTGATCTTTCTTCACAGACGTAATGTGAAGAAACTTCGAAGGGAAGACGCCGATGACAAGCATAAGTCTCTGGACTTTGGAATGGATTTACCCTCAGGCGGGAGTATGGCCATGCGAGAGAAGGAAAATGCACGGAACAATCATTTGAAAGGAATGTCTCTTGATATAGGACCCAGTCCTTATATATTACCACCTAGCATGCGCGGCTCCAAAGAATCCCTGGATTCGCTATCCCGGTCGATCAAGGTGGAAGATGATAATTATCGACACATCAATAATTTTTATGCGGCTGACAACAAATCCACTCGATCTCAGCAAAGGGGTTACGACGATTCAGCGAGTGTTGCAGGCTCAACCAGGAGAGGAGCATTTGGCGATGACATGAATTCAGGTTTATTGGGAAATGCCCAGAGAATTTCGCGCTCATCTCCACCTCTCTTCAATCCACCTCCTAATGAGCACGGAGTACGAAGCCCGGTAAACCACAACCAAGTCCACGACCCTGGATTTGAGTTGCAACTGCCACGGAGTCCCAGCCCCGTACATGTACCAGGATTGATGCCAATCAACGAGTTGTCATTTGAGAGCACCAATGGAACTCACATGCCGGCCCATGGCTCAGCGTCATTTAATTCTCTTCCCGAACACCAGCCCGACTTTCCGCTACGGGATACCATCCCCGCTCATAATGAACCCCAACCTGCACATCTTAACGACACACCGATTCCGATGCCTAGGATCTCTTTCCCGTTGAGCGATGGCGCTAGTGATTATGGAGACCAGAGGATTTCAAACTCGATTGCCCCGGCCATAACTATGCAGAACACAGACAGTACATCTGCCACTATGGATAGTCACGAACAGTTGCCAATGCCTATGATGCCGGAGTCACCGCAATCTTCCAACCTGAAAATTGATCCTCGCCGCGACACTCGTCGCATGACGATGGGACTACGCCCGTTGCCGCCAGATGACCCTGCTGATAACCCTGAGCAGCGTGCCAATCGTATCAGATCGTTTTACAAGGAGTATTTTGATGAAAGCAAGGCAGGACAGAGAGAGACTTACTATGAGGATTATGGCGATGATTACTATCCCCACGACGAAGATTATCTCTATGACCCAGTAACAGGGGAATACTATGACGCGGTACCCCCCATGCCACCAGCACCATACGCTGAGCCAGTCATTCGTCGCGCCATGACTCCTCCTCCACGCGCCCCTCCCCGATTCCAAGGTGCAGGCCGCCATATGGCGACAGGCTCAGTTGGAGGATTCAGTGAGAGGTTTCAACCACCTGGGCCGCGTGCATTCTCTTCGGCCTCGGGCCGCTTCCCTGGTGGTCGAGGACCACCACGCAGGCCGGCTCCTCCACCAGCACCTCTCAACATTCTTCCCTCCCCTCATATGCTGAAGGACGATTCGATCATGATGGCACATGAATTTGCACCAGGTTCAAACTTCAAGGATCAAAGGGACGGTCGCCCAGAAACACCCAGCGGTGGAGTACGGCCGTACAGCCCAATGGTCCGAGCTCACACTCCTCTCGTATCGGTGTTCAACGATTTAGCACCTATGCCTAGCCCGTAAGTTGCTTTGTCCTATATATATATATATATATATATATATATTGAATCAGACTAACAGTATTGATAGGCACCAACTGAGAAAGTCAGGCGCTTTTGACACTTTGGACTTCGCTCCTCCCCCTCGTTTCAAGAACCAAGACACTGCGAGCGATTCTGGCAGCATTCGCAGCACCCGATCTGGTGTATCAACAGCCCATTTGCAGAATATTCGCAATGGCGCGTACCGCGTCAGCCGCCTTCCCCCGGAAACTGTGGGTACAAGGGACGACTTGATGTCGAATCTTCGTCCTACATGGGATATGCGGAAATAGATATCGAAACCTTGCAACGAATTCCCACTGTACTACTCTGGAGTTTACAAATCGTGTTATGATCTGTACTATCAAGTTTGATTTGTTTTTGCGCTTCTTGCGAAATCTGGGTTACTGGTAACTTATCTGCCCCCCTTGTGTACATAGCATCCAAGAGGCCATTTGTACTTTCATTATTTCACTTCAATCCCTGTGTTCTGCTCGGAGTCGGATATCAACAGCACATCGTGATTTTCTTTGTGGCCGAGACAGGCTTCATTTGTCTTTGGGTGAGGGCTTCCGCCACCTGGGCCCTTTTTTGCTTGGGGGATTTATTAGAGAAGGTTGTTTATGTTAAATATCTTGTCTGAACTTCAGCTATCCCAAAAGGATGTTGCAATCGAAACTCTTTTCTTTTTGACGTCAACATGTCTTCCGAAAACTCTGCAGTGCTCGTATTCTTGTCTCACTTCAGAGTGGTGTTCCGTTATTGAAATACGATCCATGGATCGATGTGCGTTTTTAAACCAAGATCCCATGTGCCTGCAAGGGAAAGTCGGCGGGAACCTACGGATTCGGGCAACAGGAAACAGTTGAACGGCGGAGTATCCTTTGGTACAAATTCTTCTCCAAGTTGCATATTTCATGGGTAAGGTTCAAATCTAGCATGGCTGAGTAGTGAGTACTGAGTAGCTCAGGAGACCCATGACGAATGAACGGCCCAAACCAGGAATGTCGTGTTTTAGATATGCTCCGCTTCCAACCGCATAATATCTACACGATTTTTGCTTTGTACCTGCAGTCTGGGGTGGTACAAATCCCTAGATACTTAACCGTTGATTATGATGAGTACGATGCTACATCTCATTAGTTATTGTACAGCGGTGATTAATTATCTCAAGGTGCATATGGTCGTACCGCTGAACCCAAGTCAGCGCCTCGTATGAAAAGGGGGCCTGGCCGCCTGGCCCCATCCCCAGTCCAGCTACCAGATCCTACCGTGCGTGCTACGAACATATTGCGTCCTCCGTAGGTACTCTAAACGAACTCGGATGCGAGTGAGCTACCGATACAAAGAGTTGAATTATCTATCCATCCATCAACGCATTGGGGCCTGCTAAAACTATGCGGCTACTGGCAACTTGGGTAAGACGAAGAGAGCAACGAACGAATAAAGAACGACTGCTAAGAATAATTGAAAGTGCCTGACCAGTGGCAGACTCCACAGGTATTACCTTTTATTACTATTATTACAATCCCCACTTTTCCCACGCCCACTGGCTCAATCTCTTGGATTCTGAATCTCAATCTCACTCTTGAGTCTCTTTCTCTCCTCCTCTCTTCTCTCTTTCTCCCTTCCGGCCCGTTCAGTCAACACTTTCATGTTCTTTAATTTTTCCCTCACCCCATAATATGAAAGTATTTGCAGATCTCGCGTGAGGTTTGATTGACTTAGTTGGTGGACCTGCATCGGGGCTCTCCTGTTGACTTCGCCCCTGACGAGGTTGCCCTCTGCTGCAGCACTGTGTTTCGATTTACCCGCCTAATCCTTTGTCGACACTCTTTGCGCGCATACAGCCATCTAAATTGCATCGTCGATTTATTTTCTTCGCCATTTAATCGCATCTTTTCGATTTAGCTTTCTCGAATGTTGATGGAAACTTCTTTTCGCTGTTGTTCCTGATTCTACATTCGGCTATTCTCCGGCCAAATACGCTTCACCTTTAGATTATATTTGCGACATCGTCACATTTTATTATTGCTCCTGATTTATTTGAGGATTATACCCCCTCGTTACCGGTATCCACTGCACAGTGAAACCGGTTTAGGAAGTACTTGACCAGGCAGCGCGAATTGCCCCAGAATTTATCCATCATGAGTTCAGCACCGGTCGGGAGTTTAACCAGTACCACAACGAGCGACCCCGAAACTTCTACCTCTGAACCCCCTACAGAAACCGAACCCCCTTCTAGTGAGACATCGAGCACCGCGGAGTCATCAACTGGCACAGAACCGTCATCACCTACAGACGCGCCAACAACAACTACTTCTTCTACCACTACCACTTCCACCACCTCAACTACCGAACCCACGGATACGAGTCCCACTACGGATACGACATCCACGTCCACGTCTACGTCTACGTCTACATCCGATGTACCAGACTCAACCACTACCAACGAAACATCTACCACCACCTCGACTAGTTCGACCACGACTAATCCCACTACTTCCGTGTCAACTTATACTCAGGATGGCACTACAGCAACTGTAGTTATAACCAGCACAGATACCTCTGTCCCAACTACGACCACAGGAAATGATGGTGCTTCTTCAACCATTGACTCCGCCGCTACTGCTTCAGCTACGGAAACAGGCGGCAGCGGCGGGTCTGGCCTTTCGGCCGGTGGTACAATAGCTGTCGCGGTGGTTGTACCAGTTGTGTCAGTTGCTCTTCTTGTCCTGCTGGGCCTGTGGCTTTGGAGAAGACACAAGGCCAAGAAGGTGGCAGAAGAAGAACGCAGAAAGGAGGTTGAGGAGTATGGGTTCAATCCGAACGATGATCCAACATTGCCTGCCGTCATGGGCGGCGCTACAGACGATACTTCGGGATACCGCGGATGGGGAACAACATCTGCCGGTCGTAAAGCATCTACAAACATGTCCAGCAGCGCTGGAGCTGGCCTGGCAATGTCCGAAGCAGGGAGTCAGCCGGGCTACCATCACGCCGCTACCCCGAGCGATGGCACCATCCAATACCCGGAGGGGCATGGAGCTCTTGGCGAAACCGAACCCTATGGAATTCTGGGAGCTGCCCCAGTAGCTGCTGCTACCAACCAGCGGAATGTCGATATCAATCGCGGGCCCTCCAATGCGTCGTCTGCGTACTCTGCGGGCAATCACTCGGATGTCTCAGAAGAAAGCCACATGTCCGCTACTCATCCAGGCGGACCATACTTTGACGAGAATCCATACTATACCGACACGCAGCAACAATACGGAGGCTATAACGACCCATATGGCGGAGGCCAGCCAGTGATTCGGGATGTTCAAGCACGCCGCAATACACAGATCCAAAACCCTTCTGTTTTTCCCCGTCAAGGAAATGCTGGCATTGCACAAAATTTCTGAAAGATATGTAGAGGATTGTTGTCGATTTCTTATATATATATATATTCATCGAATGATTCATTATCATCTTCGTTTGCGCTGACCCGCCGTCGAAATGGGTAAATCTTCGAACCCAATCGTCGTGGCAGATTTCAGGTCCTTTTTGGGCTCCGACATCCTTTGATTTTGAATATTTGTGTTCAATTTCAATCCCCGTCGATCCGGGACGGGTTTCTTTTCTTTTTTTTCCTCTTCGAATGTGATACCAATTTCCATTGCGACTTGACCTCTTTCTCTTATTGTTGTGTCCATTCTCAGCTGACCCGTGCGTGTGGGATCTGAGGAGGGCTTTCGCTATCTGGCGAGGACTTATCCTCTTGCCCCTTCTATCGCTTTCTATTTGTATATTCATGACAGCCTTTTTGGTTGAACCGCCATGTCAGGAACGCAATGAGTTCCATTCTCCTTTCACTGTCAATTCCCTTCCCTTTTATTTCTTTCTAATAACGTTTGTTCGTCCCCTCTGGATATACTCTGTGGCCGGAAAGTGTTGCTTTCTTGGTTCTGCTTCCGATGCGCCGATAGTAAATAAGCTGCATGCATTAGCTAGTAAGAATACATACTTTTGATTGATCCTGGATCTCGAAGCGATGGGTTGTCGTTAGAGTAGACAATGATGAACGCTAGAATGTCGATCTGGGGTCACTGCTACTATATGTATAGTCATGGGCTATACATTGGGGCTAACAGGGACTTAGTATCTAGTACCTGTCCGGTAAAGATCGAACAACTGATATTTTCGATCATGAACAATGACATCAGTGATCAAATTCAATCATCGAAGACATGAAGCCAAGCATTCAGATACAAGAGCACGTTGCGATAGAAGCAGCGTTGGTTGGGCTGTTGTCCAGGGCCTGCAGCCTTAGCGTGACCTCGGGACCAGACAACGTGGGCATGTCTGCCTCAGTGATTGGGCCGGAGCCAGCTCCCCAGAGCTCTCCACCTCTTCCTCTCTTTTCTGTCGACTCTTGAGTCTTGACCAGACAGTCTGAGCCACCTCTGTGTTCTTTCTATTTGTCCTTCTCCCAAATCATTTAGCACTTCCGGCAGGGATCTCCTGGATCTATTCCTTTTAGGTGCGTTGTCCCTCCATTCGTTGCGCCCCGCCCTAGCCTCCTCGACCTTCTAGTCTTGCGTACTGACGAGCGCAAAAAAGCAAAGCAGGCTTACTTAGGTACAGTTGCATACCTTCCATTCCAATCTGGTTAGGTACGAGGAGGCTATACTTCCCTCCTCGCGACTTCGATCTCAGCGATTATACCATGCCTATATTCCCGGATTTCCTGTAGAACAAGGGATCAGAACCAGGTACGATTGAAGGCCCCGGACTTTTTGCGCGGAGATCCTCAGCTCCTACTAGTCTTCTCCGGCACTAAAGTACTACAGTACCACTATAGTAGGCTTCTCTAGCAACCCGCGTACTGCTTCAATCACCGTCTTACTATCCTAACCTGGACTCCACACGTCTCAACTACGTACCCTCGAACCGTGAACGACGCCTTCTGGATCCTCCTGCTGCTTGTCTTCGACTTGCTGGCACTTCTATCTATCTGTCTTTGCCCCACTTTAGGACTGTTTTCCTTGCCGACTTTACTTCCATCTCCCCTCAACCTAAACACCTCCGTCGAGGGGCAGGTCTGGTTACCTTCGGCGTCCTTGCTCCCTTTTTATTTTCCCTGCATTCTTCTTCTCGTTCTATCTTGCCTTTCAATTCCTCCCCGCTATACGGCTCTCGTACGGACTCTGCGATTGAAGCTTCCGGCATTTGTTTGCATCAATTTATTTCGTTATCCCACCTCAAGGCCTCTGCCCCATCAGGCACGTTTACGCCGAGGGACTGGCAGAGAGCCCCTGGCTTTTGAAGCCCACTTGCCAAAATGTACGTGTTACCCTCGTGAGAGGTAGTTAGAACTACGGCGCAAACAGTCACAATCAATCATATTCCTCCCCCAAACCAAAAGCTGACCCTTGAGTTGTAGGAAATTCGGCAAACAAATCCAGCGCAGACAACTTGACCTGCCAGAATATGCCGCCAGTTTTGTAAATTACAAGGCGTTGAAGAAGGTCAATATCGCACATCTCGGGATCGTATCCATCACGAGTGCTGATGTTGGACAAAACAGCTTATCAAGCAACTGAGCGCAACACCAACTATACCCGCCCAAAGCTCCGCGGTCATACCTCAGAATGCTTCCGAGGCGCAGGCTGCGCTTCGTGCGAACAAGGAGGTGTTCTTCTTCCGACTGGTATGGTGCATGCATAAGATAAAGAAATGATCACTTGGAGGTTTACTGAATTTTGGACAGGAACGAGAGATAGACAAGGTCAATGCCTTTTATCTACAGAAGGAAGCCGAGGTTCGTATCTGTTCTGATCTTCTGGCGTACGGAGATGTCTGACTGTGGCGGCAGTTTACACAACGATTGAAAACGCTGGTCGATAAAAAGCGCGTCGTCCAGTCGCGGACGGTGACGAAGTCTAAAGCCCCGGCAAATCTTGTAGCGCTCCTTGAGGGCTTTCAACAATTTGATGGCGACTTGAACAAACTGCAGGTAAGCTCTTATATCCCAACGTGATTAGAGATCCGATTCTAATGCGTCTCTTGTGTGATATAGCAATTCGTTGAAATCAATGAGACAGCCATGTCAAAGATTTTGAAAAAGGTTCGTTGCTTGTTCAGCTTGCGTTGATCAACATGGCTAACGGGAATCTCTAGTGGGATAAAACTTCAAAGGTGCGGATTATCTTTACCTTGCACGCCTATCTTTCGCTCTCTTGCGTTCTGATCCGCTTACCATACATACTTTTCCAATAGTCCCGTATGAAAGAACTTTACCTCCACCGCGCCGTCGAAGTTCAACCGTGTTTCAATAGAGAAGTTCTACGCGACCTGTCTGACCGAGCGACGACCGCCCGGCTGGAGCTTGAAGCTTGGGCAGAGGGCGAGAACATTCATTTCGACTTAAGCCGCCCGGCGGAGCGGACGGCCCCCCATTTCCTTGGATTGGAAGAAGAAGACCTCGATCTTCAGGTTCTACAATCTGCTACGACAGGGAACTTGCAGTCTTTGCGCGAGTGGGCAACCAAATTACAGTCATCCCCAGATTCTCGCGAGCGCGCCACGCGCACTTTCCTTGCCGCAATAAATGAATTTTCTGATGATGTGCTCGCGGTTCTTCTAGAGAGTGGGTTGGTCGATATTCTTGCCGAGGACGACATCAACGAGCGCAACTGCCTGCACGAGGCGGCTATATCTGGTCGAGATTTTGTCTTCAAGGCTGGCCTGGAGGCTGGCATTCCAGTCTCAAGATCTGATGTCTACGGAAGGATCCCATTACATTATGCTTGTATCCACGGCCGGGTGGAGATGGTGAAGCTACTGTTAGAGGCAGATCCCAGCACTGTTGACATCATGGACCATGATAATTTCACGCCCCTGATTCATAGCATTGTGAAAAAACAGCTGGAGTGCGCTGAGCAAGTTCTTCGCAACAATGCCCGCATTGACCCAGCTTCCGAGTCTGATCACATTCCGCTGAATCTGGCATGCCAACATGGATCACTTCCTATAGTCCAGATGCTCCTAGAACGGCAAGCAAAGTTGCTCCCCGACGCGGAAGGTCTTTACCCTCAACATATGGTAGCCCGCGCTTCTCAATCGCCGGAGATATTATTGCTGCTTAAGCAACATGGCGCCGATCTTGACCAGAGGGACAAGTTGTATCAATGGACTCCTCTCTTCCACGCAGCGAGCGAAGGTTGCGTCAACTGTTTGCGTACACTTCTAGAACTGGGAGTGGATGCTGATGTTGCGGATGAGAAAGGCCTGGCTGCGATGTATTATGCTGCTTGGGAAGGCCACTTGGAGTGCATGCTTCTTCTTTGGTCTCATCGCACTGAATCGCGCCCGTCGCAGCGGCCATTAGATATTCTGAACGGCCTGAGGCTGCAAGAGCATAGCTCTACTATCGCCTGGCAGGAAAAGACCACGGAAGAAGAATTCGATGATATGGAGACGGTTGATGGAATTCCCTCTTTATCCCTCCCACCCCCTATCATCCCCTTGCGGCGCTATGGACATAACTTCTTGGACAAGAAGGTTTTCATCCAGATTCTATTCGATCCGAGTAGCTCAATCTCCTTTGACCAAGCCGGCCGTTATCCCGCTGCTCGATTAACAATCTCCTCGAAGCTTTCTGATTTGATCCCACGGACTGTCATGCTTCCTATTCAAGAAGACTCCCGAATGATCTCGTTCCATGTCGACACCTTGGAAACGTTCACTGTCGACTTTGAAATCTTCCCAACGTTTGGCTCCAAGGTAATCGCTAAGACGGTTGCTCTCCCGACAGTTTTCAAGGCCGAAAGATCCAGTGCCGGTTCCTGTTGTCTGCCACTCTTCGACCCCCGACTACGCTCCATTGGACAGCTTCGGTTCGGATTCCAGGTCATCAAGCCATACCACGGAGACCCCTTAGAGATTACACATTTCGCAACCTATTGGAAAGCGACGAGTGCTGTAGACTCCGAACACAATGGCCTCGTCACTGGGTCAAGTCTCTCTGGAGACCACATTCAGCTCTTTGTGCAACTCACGAGGGATATGATACCAGTGGTGTACCCGCAGTACAAGGTGAAACACTATGGCATTGAAATTCCTCTCTGCCACCTCACGCTGTCTGAGTTCCAAGCTATTGGCAGCGAGAAAGGTGTTAATCGACCAGAAATCTTCGAATTCCTACAAACACATGCCGGGAATGATCTAGCCCTGACCCACCGACATCTCGCGGCATCGTTCTTGTCCCTGCACGAAGTCTTCCATAATCTCCCAGTCAATGTCAATACCAACCTATCTATTCTCTACCCATCTGCTGTTGAGGAGCAAGCCTTGAACATGACATCTATGGCGGACGTTAACAGCTTCGCCGACGCCATCCTAACGGTCGTCTTTGACCATGCCCGCATTGCACGCGACCAGAACCCGGAATTCATGCGCTCTGTTGTCTTCACCTCTTACAACGCTAATATCTGCATCGCGCTGAACTGGAAGCAACCCAATTGTAAGTTTTGCTACATAGTGAGGAATGACATACATGCTAATCCGCCTTCCTTCAGACCCTGTTATCCTCTGCAACGACCTCGGCCAGATCCGCGACTTAGCCCGTGATATCGGGACACATCCAGACGTCGACAGCAGTGGTCGAGCGTCGATGTCCATCAAGGAATCGGCGCGAATAGCCCAGAGTAACAACTTTATGGGTCTAATTTGCCGATCTAGTCTACTGGTATGTTCGAGGAGTCCTGTTGTTTGCTATCTTTTCTGCCGTTTTACTTCGCTTACTTCTTATAACAGAACGTCGTACCGGCCTTGATCGAGACCATCAAAGAACTCGGCCTTGTACTTGTAGCGGATACCTCGGATGATACCCAACAAGCAGAACAGAACCACCGCGCTATGTCCGTCACAGGCTCAATGGGCGTGGCCGATTGGGCATATCGCATGCCCGATGGCGTGAATGGCGTGATGAAGGCCAATGGCATTCTGAGGTTCAACGACATGATTGATATGTGATGCGGTATCATCTTGTGAATCTTCATCCAAACCTACTATACCCCGCCCATATAATTCTTTCTCATCACCTCTCCTTTTCGTCTCTTATTTCATTTATATATGCCAAGGTACGAAGATCATGAGTCCGTGTAGTCTCCTTATGTCGTGTCACGTCATTTCTTTTTCTTTCATCTCCGGAGGCTCCCTGTGATTTCGAGTCATTGCATTTTCATCAGCAGCATTCATCTCTTCTTGTTTTTATTTAGTATGTTGGATATTGAAAATTGTTGAGATGACCTAGCTAGACTTGGATTTCATGCATTTCTTAATCGGTTTATTATTATTTTCGTCGCCCGTTTTTTCTATCTGATAACCCCCCTGTTTGGCGAAATACCCGGTGTGATATCGCAGAGGAGGGATTAGATCTAACAACTAATGTACGATGTACTATGAAATCATAAATGTAATGTCTAGCCAAACATCGCTATGCAAACAATTAGAAGAGCGGAATATTGTATAGTTTATGGCGCACATCGTCCTGTCGAGTCAGCGGATAGGGAGGGATATGCATGATAGCTCAAGAAGGGTTAGGCTTTTACCGAGCCTTCGGTTTGCCCTTCAGAACATCCCATCCCCACCTCCTAAGCTGCTTGACGACCTTGGGAGTGATGGCCGCTGTCAAGGGCACACGCACAAATATGAAGCTCTTATGAATGGCATAAGCCAGAGCTAGCTGCGTCCAGAGACCTGATACAGAAATAGTTAATTTTGCTCGACTTCATCAATTCGAGGGACAGTTGAAGGAGGGGGGTAACATACTAGCACCCTCACTACCCGCCATCTTCTTTTCAGCAGCCTCAGCCTCAGCTTCCTTTGGAGCCTCCTCTTCCTCCTCCTTGGACTTGTCAAAAAGGCCCGGCCAAACACCATCAATGGCCCCCTTCACGCTCTCTACAACAACATCCTCATAATGCCCAATCTTATCGGCGCCTAGTAGTCTCACGGCCGCAAAGCAGAATGGGAAGTCCAATGCCGACAGGAAGAGGTAGATCCAGAGCGCGGACCAGCCGTATTCGCGGGAGAGCGTCTTGAGGCGCTGTGACAACGAGGGCGAGGGGTTGGGGGACTGGTATGTGTACCCTGAGGATCTGTTGGAGTTTGAGCGCGTGTTGGTGTTGTGGAAGGACCGACTGTTGCGCGTGCGGAAAAGGTTCTGAGTCTGCGACTGCTGCTGGTATGTTCGGAATGGTCTTTGTTTTTGGCTTTGGAGCTGGAGGGAAAATGGGCGGCGTGTTGGAAGGCGGAGGCGCATCATTGTTTCTGATGGGAAAGTAATGTTTTGATTTAGGGATCGGAGAGCCCAATGTCTGAGTGGGTGTTGGAGGGACATGGTGTTTTTATTCTTCTCTCTGCCCGTCTACTATTTTTTCCGATTCAGGGGACGAGGACTGATTTGCGCTGGGTGTGGCTGTGATTGTAGTTATACAAGGCGATGGACAATAACAAGACAGGGCCCAATAGAGGGCAGAATAAAAGGAGGATTAAAGATGTATGTGAGCGTAGGGATATAGTGAGATGACGTTTTAAGTGCAGAGAGAAAATTATATGTAGGATAATTGCGGCTCGGCGATCGGAGTTGAAGACGGATCTTTCGGGACTGCTAGTATTATAGTATAGCCTCGCCGGAGTTACCTCTTTTCTCCGTATCTATGCTTCCCATCTCTAGCAAGTTCTATGATTGAAGCATAATCATGGTCGAATAAACGTTAAATAATTAATTGTCTCAGGTACGGAATAGTATTATATTACATAAATATCCTGGTAAGCTCGCCTTGGAGACAGATGGATTTTGCCTGATATTTCAGGCTTGAACACACCGCCTTCTCTAACCTCCATCCGAAATTTCTCCCGAATCAACACTTCAAGGAAGATACAACGATACGGTAACAATCATCATGCCTCCGCGTCTTCCAAGAAAGCTGTGTCAGCTTCCCTCCCACATTGGGGCCATTACCCCCCAATTGATCACGCCAACCACCGTTTCCGTTCGCACATTCGGCATCCGCTCTTTAAACCCTCCCAAAGTGTCCCGATTCAATGTCGGCCAAGGTCTTCCTGTTCTCAAGTCTACTCCCACCGCAGCGCTAGAGCGGAAGGCCAACACACTCCCACTTCGTTCTGGTGCCCTCCTGATCAAAAAGGGCATGACCGCCATCTTCGACTCAGAAACTGGCAAGCGCATCACCTGTACAGTTCTTCAACTCGACCGCACCCAGGTTGTCGGACACAAGACGATAGATGTACATGGGTACTATGCTGTTCAAATTGGCTCAGGCTGGAAGCACGCAAGAAATGTACCTAAGTCATTGTTAGGTCATTACTCGGTGCAGGGGGTGTCTCCGAAGCGACATGTGTTTGAATTCCGCGTGAAAGATGAGAGTGGGCTCTTGCCGGTTGGAGAGGTCATCCATGCAGATTGGTTCCAAGAGGGTCAATATGTGGATGCGAGATCGAATTCAAAGGGTAAAGGGTTTGCTGGTGTGATGAAGAGACACGGGTTCGGTGGTCAGGATCGCAGTCACGGTGTTAGTTTGACGCATCGTTCGCTTGGTTCCGCGGGACCCAGTCAGGGTGGTGGCTCTAGGGTTTATCCTGGGAAGAAGATGGCGGGAAACATGGGAAATGAGCAGAATACGGTACAGAACTTGAAGGTTCTCAAGGTGGATCGGGAAAATGGGCTGGTTCTTGTTAATGGTACGACTTCTCCCTGTTATCCGCTCTGTGATTATCAGAACTAATGGATGATCTAGGTTCTGTCAGTGGCCCTAAAGGATGCATCATCAGGATACAGGATGCTATTAAGAAGCCGTGGCCGACAATTGTGGAAGCCACCGAGACCGCAGAAGTCACTGAAGCATCGGCATAATCGTTTCGGTCCGGTTCACGGAATTGTACTATTACACTATTTGTTTCTAGAGCGGCGTCTGTATATGATACATAAATGATATCCTCATCCTTTCGATCTCTCCCCTTCGTATTCTTTGCGCTTCTCCAGGACGCTGTAAGAATCAATTTAGAAACCGTTTAAACGCCTTTGCCTAATGCATAAATGATATCCGCATTTACAATCAAGGCAAGCTACAACACAGTAGTTGTTTTTGTAGCATGTCTGGCTTCTCGACTGTTTACTCTTGACGGAACGGGTCATGGTTGTTCTCAAGCAGTTGAACCACAGTCCCATCCCCCGTCTCCAAACTCCATTCTTCGGTATGGAACTATAGCCAAACTTATTAGCAAAGGCATCCATCAAAGGCAAAATGACCAGCGAAGCTCAGAGAACTCACAAAGCTCATCCGATCCGGCCTCACACTCCGAAACCTCATCTTTCCCTGCGACTTCGTCCCCTTCACCCAGAACGAGATATTGATCCGCCCATGCAACTGGTTCATCTCCCCGCTGATCCACGGAATTTTTTGTGCAAAGTAAACCTCGTCACCCAGGATCTCTCTCGCCTTCGGTGATGTCCGAAGTGCATATAATGTACTGTTCACGATGCTCGATGAGGACTTTTGATAGTTGAAGATGCCTAGCATCGCTGCGCCTACCACGACAGCGAAGATTGGTAGCGTTTTGAGCCATTTTCGGCTATCTGTGTTGATGGAAGGGAGTTCGCGGTCTGCGCGGCGCTCCGTTATAGGGCCGGAGCTGGCTGCTGGGGCGGGGATGAGGGTGCGTCGGGGGGAAGAAGATCGCGTCGTGGTGGTGATTGGGAACCGGGGGACGCCGATGCGTCTTCGAGCGATCTGAAGAGCCATTTCTAAATTTTGTTGGGAGATTGAGGCCTATCAATTGTTTTCAACCCAGGTTATCTGGTGAGTATTCAATGTGCCGGAGCAAAAAGTCATAAGATGAAGCTGGCGGAGCGGGAGCGGAAGACGGCAACCAAACAAGACAAACTTGAGCGTATGATGCGGCGAACTGCCGTAATCTATACTACAATTTGACCTCTCCACCTACATCTTTTTTCTGTTTTCTTAGGTTAATTATTCACTCTTATTTTACTACTCAGAAGTCAAAATCGGAGATATGGCGTCTGCAAGGCTCCGTAAAGCATTCCGCTACCCGGATGATTCGGGCGATGACGGTGCCCGAGAAGAGATAGACGAGGAAGGTCTGCTGGGATCCTTTGAATCCTAGAGAGATTTCGTCGGGTATCTAACCGTCATTGTAGAACAAGAACGTGTCATAATGCATCTGACATTGCAAAACGAAAAGAGGAATTCCCAATATAGCGTAACTCTACCTTGACCCTGGTGCCCTCACAGACAGCTCAGCACTGACATTATGGCATAGCTCTCATTCGCTGCCATTCCCTTCTTGTCGACCATGGTATTCCTCCCATCCTTACTGTCCCCAGTATCCCTAGGATACTCAACACGCTTCTTCTGCCTCCTGGGCGTCACATCGTTACTGGCTACCGCCTATACGATGAAGTATGCCCCGCCGCTGCGCCCAGACCCTAAGGGTAAAAGGCCCATGCGAAATCCAGATCTCGCGATGCGTGTACAGAGCTCTGTTATACCCGTGAATTTTGCGATCTGTGTGTTTCTGGCACTAGCCTACTTCTTCTCATCTGAGACTTCTGTTGGGATTCAGCCATTTGCCTATCTGGTTCCGGCCGGTATGTCTTGAAATCCATTGTATTCCCTACCCCTAGCGTATGCTGCGTTGAACTAGATTGTTTTCTAATGACATGAATGAGGCTCATGCGTTATAGCTTTATTCATACTTATATTGGCAGTGCGCCAAGTAATGGTGTCTGTTGACATTAAGCCCCTCGAGGATCTTCGATATGAATTCAAGGGTGCATAGTTTCTATTCCGCTGCAAAAAGCGAACAAGTCACTGGTCTTGCTTCTTTGGATGTCTTCCATAAGGATTATTGTGTCGCAGGATCATATCTTAATTAGCCTCGCCCCCTTGGGAACATTGCATATTGATACCTCAATATCCATTATGAATTATGTTTACTTCATGGAAGTGACAGGAAAATGATGTTGCAGTACCTGAATGACTGTTAATGTCTTTGATTTATTAGTTGCACTGCTTCGTGGAAGAGCTAACTTAGCACACGCGCCCAATGTTGTTTGATTAACCCCAAGAATTGACAGGTTCCAGGACCGATGTCTCTAGCGCTGGGTCAACAGGTATGTTCGGATAGTCTGCGGAATAAAAGGCAGCTTGAGCAACCTTTTCGAGCTCCAATTGGCTGTAGTCAACAATCTGAGACGTATCCGGACAAAACTCCACCTGTATTGAGTTGTCTTCCAGAGCCTGATTACGCCTGGTATCTGTTTCCTCCTGTTGCTTCCTATGGCGACCCATCTCATCAGTACCGGCTTTTTTCAACCATCCAATATTTGAATGCCGAAAGTCTACTAAGCTTTCCACGCTCCGCGGGTCCGCCACCTTGCTTGTATCATGACCAAGTGATGTGCACGTTGGCTCGAAGGGTGTCATTTTAGGGTTTTTTCGGCAGGCTCCGCAGCTGCAAATCTTCCGACATCTTGGGCATTCCCAGTCAATTGTCTCCAATATTTCCAGCGGTAGCATATTGAAGGCTCTGAACAGACTACCATAGCAATATTTCAGAGAACATTTTGGGTTGGAACAAGAAGCCAGTTTCCACGCCGGCTCCACATACTTGTGGATATGACAACGGGGTCCCTTAGACTTTGACTTATTCGTCTTTCTTCGTTTTGCCGGTGGGTCATCTTCCTCAGGTTCGCTAGGTTCATCTGGGACCTCCTTGATGACAGGCTTGGGTTTAGTGATGTCAGTCCAAGGACGCTTTTTTAATTCCTCTTGGCAGACATGGGCGAGGCTCTTCCGGCTCATATCGTCCCTTTCTATATGGAATGGTTGGTATTTGTCACCAAGAAGGGGGTTGAACTTGATGAGCTGCTGTCTCCAAGTCTCGTGTTTCTCTAGTAACTCGCTCCATCGGAATTGCTCGACCCACACCAGTTTAGAGATGCATGCACAACTTCGGCCTAGGGCATAACATTCCATACAGATATCGTACGCATCATCCGGTGATGTAGAACATGATGTGCACGTCAGAAACCTGTTGAATATGTTGCCTCTGCAATAAGAGCATGTTATGTTGCTGTCGAAGGGAATATATTGGACGTTTCTTTCTCGCGGTAGTTTTTGCGCAAAAGATTCAGAGAGGATAATTTGATTGTATAAAGCAAATAATTGTTCGAACTCGGTCGATGATTGGTGAGGCCTCGGGGGGGTATTCGCAGCTTCAAGAAGACCTAGACGCGCCGAGTAGAGCTGAAGTGAGTAGAATATCATCGCTTTGTTTTTATATTGCTCATCTCGACAGACCATTCTCGAACGCGGGAGAGCCTCGTTCAGAGCTCTCTCAAGGGTTTCCACTGTGGTCCGATTCCAGGCAACCTTCATTGTCCTCGTACCACGATTCCATACCTGGTGTGCCGCCAGGGGGGGCACGAGAATGAAATCACCTGGTCGCTGTTCAACAATGTAGGTTGTAAATGGGGCGGCTTTCCATGCGTTGATTTGCGCAAAATGGTCTTCAATGTTAATATCGTGACCAAGAACTGACATCCAATACTCCGACACAAGGTTGCGATCTTTGGTGCTAGTCATAAACCATATCGAGGATCCTGGTTTTGTAGCTTTTCCGTTCTCAATCGAGCCGTTCGATGCATCCACCATCAAATTCTGGCCGAGACTAGCACACATCTCTTGATGTGCCGGGGTATATGTTCCTTCGTGGCCGATGTAGCACATGAGGTTTTCCGCACGCATTTCACGGGGGAGACAGCTCATCAGGTCACCGACTTTAGCTATCGGCTTTGCTGGATCGTTTCTTGCCTTGGTGGATGGGGTAGGCTTGGCTCCCGGGCCTTCAAAGATTTCTGGCTCTGTCGAATTATTCAGGTAAAATAGAAATGGAGGTATAATCTTCCTGAGATTTTCATGCCATATCTTTGGGCAATCAATGTCTTTGAGATACAGCCTCTGAAGACTAGGATCCTTGTAATTGTATCCATTCCACTGGTCTGTAAGAAGCGGCATGTTGTTCAGGTAATGTCCGATTGAGAGAGGGACGTTCTTTTTCGTCGTTAAGTCCCGAGCATTCTCCTCTAATGTGGTGGGCTTTCTTAGCAAAGTGTCGGCCGAGGTTATCTAAATACAAATGACGGGGAATTAATACTCACGTTTCGCAGAGTAGTGATCCCTGAGCCATTTCTCAGAAAAGATAGATGTATCGAGTTTCTTGTCAAATCCCTCGACAACAAGTGGAAGGCCACGAAAGATGACGTGAAGAAGCACAAGTTTTTCGAAATTCTCAAGGCCATTATCATCGATAGCGTCGCAATGGATTCTAACGACTTCTTCAAAATTAGGTGCTGACTTTACTAGCTCCGACACGTCTAAATCTGGAGACAGCGGTTCAAAAGCTGCCCGCGGCCGTTGAGCAGGCATTTTGAAGACGATGAAATTTTCGCAAGTCGTGAAACGATACGCGTCGTGGATCCCTTCGCAGCAGAGATACCACCTTCGTCGATTTTATCGTAGGAAATATGCGGTACTGGTCGAGAAAGAGATGGATTATATCTTGGTTCCGAGGGTACGTTAGATATCCGGGAAGCTGATCACTGGAAGTCTCTTTGAGGGCGTGGTGCAGTGTTATGCGCGGCGCACGTAGATACTGATGATGACTGAATCATCATCAAACGGGGGAATAAGGGGGGAATGGCAGGATTGAAATTGTTGTAGTGAGTACGAAAGAGTAGAGCCCAAACAGCCTGCAAATCAGCAGCTACAGCTCTAGTAGTAGTGACATGCAAATACCACTTCCAAGCTCTTCACTGACGTTGTCTGGTTGATATCGACAAGCACGTATTTGGTAACTTAAATGCTGCGCGGAAGAGTTCCTAAGACACCATTCCTAATTGGGGGCACGTGGATCGGCACACCCTGTTTTTACTAAGAAATAAAATTATACTTTAGTTCCTTTATAATTTCATATTTTTTTTTATACCTACTTAATAGTAATCAGACCCTGGACAGGCAGCAATAATATAGACAAATTACCTTAGCATGGGTGGGGAGATGCTGGTTGTAGTAGTGATATTAACCCGTGACCTCGTACGGAGTAGATACGGTAGTCAAGATAAGGATCAGTGACAAACACGTGATTGTGTTTCTTCACTGGGAATCACGAATGCATGAAATCCAGCTTATATTTGTACCTATCCCCGATGGCATCTTCTGATACGCTTATCTTAGATCTGAATACCAGGAATCTTTCAACTCGGCTCTGAAACATTATATCTCACGTTTACTACGAAAACACAATGTTCTTCCATTGACCAAGCTCCCTACGTTCTGGCTTGCGACTCGCTGGGAGCGATTGTTTTCTTCCAGTCTACTAAGGCTTGAAGCTCAGTTTTAAAATCGCACGTTAGTTTTTATTCAGCTCAAAGTATGCGCTTTGCAACGGTCTCTTCTCGGTCACTTGAGAGCCCATCTTCTCGTGGCTACTTTAGCCGGAGGGCGCTTTCGCACAATAATCGCCCGTCGAGATACGCAAATAATTGTCTGATAGAGCGATCCGAAGCCTTGAACCCTTCGAAAATCAGAATTCCCCCCTCCAACATACCCAGCTTGCGATCAAGTCCGCTTCAAAGCATAGTCCCCAGTGCGAGATTTTCCAGCACTCCCCATTCGACGAGCATTGTACAGAAAGAGCAGGGAAAGGTCTCGGTGAAACGATATACCCCACCTCAAACGGGACTAATCGCCTTGCTTCCTCGATCATGGATACCATACGCTGAGTTGGTGCGACTTGACAAGCCGGCAGGAACATACTACCTTTTTTTCCCTTGCGCGTTCTCGTCGCTTCTCGCAGCAACCATGGCACCCTCACTTTCGCCTTCTCAGGTACTTGGGACTACAGGGCTTTTCTTTGTTGGTGCTCTGATCATGCGAGGGGCTGGCTGTGCGATCAATGACTTGTGGGACAGAGATTTGGATCCGCATGTCGAGCGCACAAAGTTTCGACCTATTGCAAGGCGAGCGATATCCCCTAATAAAGCGGTTATCTTCACTGGTACTCAGCTACTAGCTGGCCTGGGCATTCTGCTCCAATTTCCGTACGAATGTCTTTGGTATGGAATTCCTAGTCTGCTCTTAGTAGCGACTTATCCGCTTGCCAAACGGGTCACATATTACCCCCAGGCTGTATTAGGGCTTACTTTTTCATGGGGCGCTATAATGGGATTCCCGGCTCTGGGGATAGACCTTGTGGCCAATTCCGATGCCTTGAAGGCTGCCGCGGCTCTTTATACTAGCTGTGTTTCATGGACTATCTTGTACGATATGATCTATGCGCACATGGACATCAAAGACGACGTTGCAGCGGGTATTAAGTCGATTGCCCTTCGTCACGAAAACAACACAAAACCCGTATTATCTGGTTTAGCTATTGTACAAGTGGCCCTCCTTGCTACCGCAGGAGTGGCAGCTGGTGCGGGTCCGGTTTTCTTCATCGGAAGCTGCGGTAGTGCCGTCCTGACATTGGGTATTATGATTCGCAGAGTCCAGCTGAGAAATACGCAAAACTGCTGGTGGTGGTTCACGAACGGCTGCTTATTAACCGGCGGAGGTATATCCCTGGGAATGTTTCTCGAGTATCTCGCTCATGTCTTCGGCATGTATAATCAAGACACCGAAGCAATACCCTCAAGTGAGCCCCGAGGCCAGCCACTTATTCCGACTGATCGTCTAGATTGAGTGATTTAGCTCTCTTGATTGGCCGCGCTTGCCATCTTCAATCCCGTGTAATTCTTGACAGTTTCAACTATCTCCCTCCAATCCATCATAGCACCGTTGCCAGTATCGCCACACGCAAGTGATTTTTCCATCGGATGAAGAAGGTAAACCCAACCATTCTTGTTTGAGTCACTCCAACCCCATTCATCTCGTAATATTTCAAGCTGCTTCCGGGTGACCGGATGGCTCCACATGGCAGTATTCATAGCAGGCGCAACGAACATTAGAGGTTTCTTATCCTTGAAGCCAATGTCCACAGATCCGGACGTATCCCATGCTCTGATGACCGAAAGAAGAAGATTGTCCGCGATTCCAACTGTCATCTTAGCCATCGTGTTAGCAGAAAGAGGGGCAATAAGTAGCATGTGTGCCCATTTCCTGAGTTCGATGTGCAGGATCGACTCTCCACGAATCCATGGGCGTTTCCACTCGTCTTCATCTCGGTATACAGCGTCCACACCCTGCAGTTGACGTAGTGTTTCGAGGGCTGGCTGCTCCTGGCTTTGTCCTATAAGGAATTTCTCGGCTGATGCGGTGACAATGATGCGAATGGATACATTTCGATGGCGGCCGAGGGCTTCTGCAATATTTGGGAGTTTTATAGTGGCAACAGATCCACTAGCGGCCAGGAGAATATGGAGCTTTCCGTCATCCAAATATTGTTGGGCGGAGAAAGAGCGTTTGGCGGCATCCATGGCGTTCCTTATTGAATGAATTTCATTATGCTGGAAGCACCTAAACTCAACAAATTTGGGGTACAAATGCAATTTCCAGATGAGATACTGGAATTAATCGTATGCGGGTTGAAGCATCCTCATGTGAGACTATAGCTGTTGTCGGCGGGAGGATAAGATGCGGAGATGATTTCGGAAGTGATTTCGTTGGATTAGAAATTACAAGTCGCCACGTGATCCTGGCCACTGACATACAAGACAATTATCCCGACTGGTGATCTTCTAAGGTCAAATTCCACAGCAGCCAACATTCACCATGTTTTCAAGAACAATTTTTTCATCTGTAAGATGACTCCTCTCTCTTTAAGATAGTGCTGCAGGATTTCGCGCCACTGGCTTCCAACTACTCGATTCAGCTCTGACCGCAAACTAGACACTGCGACAGCCTTTGTTCCGGCCACAGTTCTCAACTCGGCTCCCATCCATCCTCCAAGCTCGGCTTCTCTCAACCGAGACAAAGGCCGCTATCGATAAAGCGGTTGCATCTGCTCCCGTTGTTCTCTTCATGAAGGGTACCCCGGAGACTCCACAGTGCGGATTCTCCCGGGCAAGTATCCAGATTCTCGGCTTGCAGGGAGTCGATCCGAAGAAGTTTGTTGCCTTTAATGTGTTGGAGGATGCGGAGCTGCGTCAAGGTTTGCATGCAGAATTCCAATAAATACGCCATAACTATTGCTAATATTTACGTTCCGTGTCTTCAGGGATCAAGGAATATTCAGACTGGCCGACAATTCCGCAATTGTATCTAGAGAAAGATTTTGTTGGCGGATGTGATATTTTGATGTCGATGCATCAAAATGGTGAACTATCGAAGCTTCTAGAGGAGAAGGGTGTCCTGGTAGCGGAGTAGGGAAGTGATTCTGATTCTCTGGCGGATCTTGAGCCTATGTCTCGTGCAATATTAATGTATACGTATATTCTCAGTCTCTATGAACGGCGTCATCAAAGAGCTGTGAGATGTTGAAATAAAAACATATCTCCATAGCCCTCAACCAACCCGATTCTATAAGCAAGCGTTTGCCTTGTTTTCAAAGAAAAAAAGAAAGAGAAATTTTTTTTTTTTTTGATAACAATGATAAACGAGTGAGCTTTCCTTACCAGCTTATCCTTGATGCTCTGTTTGTTCAAAATTTTCCTCTTTCGATTTGACTTGATCCTCAATGACTCCTTTTTGCAGCTTCGCCCGTTGTCTCGTTTCGTAGGCTTCCCTGCTCTTGAGAATCCGTTCGACAATCTCGCCTGCATTGACGTGTATGAACGCGTGATCGGTCGTTTCGCGGAAGATACCCATTCGCTTCGGGGCGACATACGGATCATATGTAAGCGGTATGAACGTTGTAGGGCCGTGATAAACGACGTCTGGTACGCCTAATGGCAACGCCATCAAGTACGGTTGACTGGGCGAGAAGGGAGCCGAAAACACAACAGCGTGGATATACTATAAAGAGGTCAAATAACCCGAGTATGATGTTCAGCAAGCAGAAGAAGACTTACGCGGCACTGAAGGACGCAAAGACCCCTCTCAAAAATGTTCATGATTGGATAGTTCAAGCCTTTCCAGTGGTTTATCACATCATCGTCATGTACTCCAGCAACAACATAAGCAGGGCCATAGTCTTTCCCGTGGTCTTTGATTCTCTGCTCTTTCTGTGCTTGGTCATACCAACCACGTGCTTGGCCTTCGGATTCCTCCATTGTCCAGACTTGGCGGAGAAATTCGATATGTCCAGAAGAGAAAAGGTCAAAGCCTCCGTCAACATAAACAACACGCTGACCAGGTTTGGGTAGCTTTCCGCCAACCAAACTATCGAACTTTCCAGGTTCGTTGACTGTATCATCGAGCTTTGCTGCCTTCGAGCCCTCCCAGACCCAGACCTGGGGGCCAACTTGTAAACCAGTCTCATCCGTGGCGTAATCCCGGAGTCTGTCCTGGAGGTACAAAGCGTGTTGATTACGTTCTTCTTCGCTTCCCGAACCTTCTTTTCCGGAGAGGGTCGCTCTAACACTTTTGACAAAATGACCCTTGGTACACAGAAGCATACGGCCAACGAGATCCGTTGTGGAGATACCGGGTGTCCTCTTGACCACTTTGAAACGGCCAGCGGCCTTGACAAATCGATAGCAGTCATCTCCATTACTATCTGATGTTATATCGTCACCGTGAACAACATTTTCGCAGCCGTAATGTGAGACCCAGGGCAGAGATGTCACATATGGGGCATGAGGGACACACTTTGTCGCCCAGCGACATGCTTCTACTGCAGCAATTCTAGGGGAAATCGCGTCAGTAAGCGGATCAAAAACAGAATCGAGATTTATCAACCAACCGCTCCTCCAAAGTCATCACGGTTGGACCTTTGTTTTCAAGGATTGCCTCATCAGAATGTACGCCAACTAGGAGCTCGTCTCCCAATTTACGGGCCTGAAGCATAGCCCCCGCGTGTCCTACGGGTACATGATTAGGGTTTATCATACGGAGAGTTTGGTGGTGATATCCTACCATGATGACTAAAATCAAAGCATCCATCCACCCATACGCGTCTCTCCGAAATAGGGATATCTTCTTGGGGGTCCACGGGCCATTCCCCGCGTTCGGGGACTATTTCCTCAGGCGAGGCCATCTTATGCTTGCTGCTGGAGGTACGTTTCGTAGATGAGGAGTCCTGACTTAAGGGGCTAACCGCGGATCGGTTCGTTTCAAAATCAAGAGGTTGTTTTGGCTAGCTTGTTAGAGAAGAGACCTCGAGATATCGAGTACGAAGCAGGGGAGGGGCACTCGCTGTGGAGTAGACTCGGTCTCTAGTCGGTGACCGCCCGCCGCTAGCCTACTACATGCCACTGCGAGGTTTGACTATGGATGATTCAGGTTCTATGTACTTATTTAACAGTAACCTTAGTGAACAGTTGCTATGGTAGCTCGCTCTTTACGATATTTTCTATATTTGGATTGATTGCTTGGATTACTCCGTAGGTATGTAAAATATACTGCATGTGCTGAAAACTTGATACCAAATACGGATTAGTGCGGGGAATTTGTTCTGGATCGTGTTCCAAATGCTCCTCCTCGCCGCCTTGCTCAGGGGCGGCTCTGTGGAGAACATCTTATCTCCGTAACGCATTTTGATTCCTACGTACTACTGCGCCAAACCCTTCCACCAGTCCTCTCTCATAATCTAGATCAACACGATAATTTGACTCATATACAATTTCGTTACGTCTTGATAAATATCTATTTTGCTTACCGACAAGGAGCAAAATTCCCTTGAGCGAACAAATCAATATGCTCCCATCAACATTCGCCCCAGCCTTATCTCGCAGAGATACAAATAAATCCATCGGCCATGAAAATTTACCAGGGTCGATGCCCCCTCCTCTTATGAGCGGAGGTGGCGTTCTTGGTCCCCAGAGCGCCGCCGCAATATATCAGCATATTCACGACATGGCCACTAAACGGATATCTACACTCGACTATCTCAGGAAAGCGTCAGTCACCATATATCTTTGCTCCATGAAACATATGGAAGCACAGCGGGCTGACGAGACTCCAGTCATGAAGGGCGGATCTACTGGTTTAATACCATCCATTACTCCCGAGCAGATATAAGCCGGGTCCCTTACTTCGATGCGAGAAAGCTCTCCCGGCGTGCAATCAACTATCTACTTCTCGGTCTCTCAATACCCGCACTTATAGATGTCAGCACAACACCAGGAGAATACCTCCGGGCGCTCAATGCACTCTTAATCGAGTTTGAAGCCTTCCAGCAGGTGCATCCGCCAGAGGGAACTTCGTCATCAACTCTTGCCAGAGCGCGCATTCCGCAAATGTTTAAACGTGCCACGCATGGCGGGACAAAGGCTAGGAGGGCAAGTTCTGCAACCGAGATTGGCCTTCCCATGCAACATAGCGATCCCTCCGATTTGAAACATATGGCAGGAAGCGCCGCCTCGTCGGTCAGTGCAGCAGCGGCGAGTGTTTCGATCCCTAATTCAGAAGCATCGGAGCTTCTGCCCGGAGAGGAATACTCATATCTTTTGACACCTCCGTTACCCTTCGAGCCGGATTATTTCGAGACGTTTGTGACTCTATGCGATATCTTAATAGATTGCTATACTCGGCTCGTGACTCTAATCTCAACGCCTGCGGTATGCACCGTAGCCATGGGCGAGTTGTTTACGAAAGCAGATGCAAAGCTCCGGAAACTCATTGTTGCGGGGATAGTGCGAGAATTTGAAGATGCGAGTCGGAACGCGGCCAGGACTGAAGTCGCTGGTGTCAGCCGTGTTGTATTGGGGGGGCTTTTAGGATAAGCTTAACAATCTATTGTTTAAGCGTCATTATGACTGATGTTTAATGATCCTTGTACACGAGTGTTAGGAAAATCAGTATCTTATACAAGTACAATTAGACGCTGCATATCTCTAATGTATCATGCTCTCATAATTGCTCAGGAAGGTGGATTGCCGCTCAAATCGAAATCAAAATAAGGATAACTTTTCGAAACATGCCTCATTAGTAACAATAAAGTGGGGATGGTCACGACGACAGCCAAACAGATAAAATGCAGAAGAGCATCAAGACAAACGCCAACCAAATGCTTTGAAATAACTTTGCCGAACACCAACCCATGCAAGATACGCTCATTGTGTCATGATGCAGATAAACACTGGCAGTAGCAGGGAGAAAACTAGGCCATGCTTATCTCGCGCTCGCGCTGTTCGCTAAAAACACGTCGGCTCATTTCGAGAACAGCTTCAAATCCTTCCCTGCCCCGATTGGCGTTCTCTTTGAATCTTTCGACACTTGCCTCCTCTATCTTATTCTTGATCTTCTGCCATCCTCCGCAGAGAGCGGTGATTTTGGCTTCCTGTTGGAAATCGGTTGTGGAGGAAGGTGATGCTGCTGCCGGCTGGTAGATAACAGTTTCGCGCACGCTCAGAACATTGGCCCAAGTGAGATTTGTGGAGCACATCGTGACTTTCTTCGAGACGGGGTCAACGTACGAGACCTCGTAGACATGGGACGTCGGAGTCCCCCCGAACAACGAGGACACCCATTGGGGGACTGTTTGATTACATGTGATAAGTCGCTCAGTGCGCAACTATTGAATATAAATTAGATGTCTTTCAAGAAAAGCACACACAATTTTCGCTGTTGCACTCACAATTCCAGTAATGGGGTCCACCCCCCGTGAAAGAGTATCTACACCCACAACATGTGTTGATTTGTCATTCCATGGACAGTATTTTCGCCAATTTGCGGTTGAGACCTCCTCCCACGAGTAGTCAAAAGTGCAGATTGACGAGAAAACCTTCATCGCCGAGTTCAGCACGCCGGATCAGGTAGTGGCAAGAGTCAGTAGACCAAAGCCGATTTTTCGAGATATGACTTGCAGTAATGTGAGGCGCAGCTCAGATTTTATCGGACGGCTTCCTTGATAATTGATTTTGTAGGTGTGTTGACGAGGAAGGGGAACAGGAAGCTTTTGGAAAAGCGCAATGAAAGCAGCTACACAAAGATTGAATAGGGAATATTATAAAAAAGCACATATAAGTACGCAGAAAGTAGAAAAGGCTCTGGTCGGATCGTCTGCAAAAGCGGAGATGAGTCGAAGAGTGGCGATGGAAGAGTAGAGAAATTTTAGTGCATTTCCTGTTCTCCAGCCAGCGCGCGTGAGCCGGGGAAATCCCTCTGACGTCGGGATTATCCGGCAGAAAATCGAGAAGAAGTACCTTGCCGACTCGCCGAGTGCTAAGAATCGGAGTTTCGAAAAGCATAATTAGTAACTATGTGCTCTGAGCCTCTGTCCCTGGGGCTTGTATAGATAGCCTACCTTGCTAGATGAGGCGAACATATGAAACGGCTCCTGGACCACGTAGTATACCTTTATATACATGAAAACTGTTGACATGATTAATGAGTTTCTCGCTTGTCTTGATTGATGCGGGTCTAGTGCACTTGGTAAGTATGAGGACTGGCAAACTTAAGCCTTGTCCACCACTTCGCGTCGATGAGCTGCTACGAAGCTACAGCCTCTCAGAATCTATCACCCTTGTCAATTCAATACCCGCTATACCGTATCGAGTACTACTTGGCTGACACTAATCCTCCAAAAATGCAGGCGCTTATTGTGCTGCCGACCGCATTCTGTTTAGGAAGGCCTTTGTTAAGAGGACCTAAGCTATTTCAGGGGACAACTTTCAAACACTGCGCTTGCGACGTCTCATTTCTCAGCGCGCAATTTGACCCTGCCAATTCATACCAACCAAGCCTAAATCTATCATTTCCAATACCCCCAAAACAAGACAATGGTTGAATTGCGAAAACGCAAGGCGCCAGCACCACCTCCTGCGCCGGTCAAGAAACGCACGAAAGCAACCTCTAAGCCAACAGAAGGTGCAATGCTTTCAACTACTGAAACAGTTCCGAAAATTGGTGATTCCTTGAGTTTGGACAACTTCGGTGGCGAAATTGAGACAAACGATGGCACGAAGACTACCCTTAAAGCTCTCGTCGACGAAAGCGAATCCGGCGTTGTGCTGTTTACATATCCCAAGGCGTCCACCCCTGGCTGTAAGACTCCTTTCTACATCTTAGGTTTTCAGCCCCATCAATAGCAATGTAGATTTCAGCTCGCTTGCGTGTCACAGCCCTTTTACCTTTCTTCTGTGTCAGTAACTATATTGATCTATAACTCGCATCTTATTAGGTACAAAGCAGGCATGCCTGTTCCGCGATGGACATGCCAAGTTGACCTCTACCGGCCTGTCCATCTATGGCTTATCAGCAGATTCTCCGAAGGCGAACACCACCTTCAAGACAAAGCAGGCTTTACCGTATCCCCTACTCTGCGACCCTGCATCCACCATGATCAGTGCCATTGGATTCAAAAAGCTGCCTCGTGGAACAACTAGAGGTGTTTTTGTGGTAGATAAAGCAGGTAAAGTCCTCATCCTGCAGGCAGGCGGTCCAGACGCAACTGTGGAAGCCGTGCGGCAACTGGTTATCTCAACGTCCAAAGATATCAAAGATAACCAAATCGAAGCCTAAAAGAGCTACCTCTTTTGGTGGTCAAGCAAGATACAAAGGCTCTTTAGCTCTTCACCAAACAAGTGCACCACTACACGCGTGTCTACTTAGACTGGAGGTTGTGCGAGCTTATGATCTTCAATTTATATCATCAAAGTTTCTGGCCGTGGCTCTGATAAACGTCTTGCTACTTGCAGGTTCTCGGCTTATTTGTTGTGTCTGTCTTTCCATGTTCTATAGCTCATGTTCTCTGAGCCAACACCTGTACCACGCAGTTTCAGTATAGTTCAGTAACTATAAGTAAATCGATAAGCCGCATTGATTCAACCCCTGGTATTACTCTCTACTTGTAATGAGTCTGATCCCGTCACCTATTGTCCTAACTGTATGGTGCCGTCATGGGCCACAAAGCCCTTAAGTTCATCAATAACAAGCCTGATGCCTTCAAGGTAGGTGAGGAAGAAAAGGAACCACAGTTGATATATATAGAACTAAAAACGCGATATACAGATATTAACAGGTTGAAAACTATGTGTAGGTATAGTCTATAGTCACAGACGATAATAGTATTTATAGGTAAAAAGTAAAACAGTGCAGAAATCACTTAGAGAACTAACACGTTAGAATTCGGGCTGTACGGGCGGACGAGGTAGATTAAGTCACGCCTGTGTATATAAAGTAACATGGAAGGGAGTGGTCACGTAGTGTGTGGGAGTAGAGAAAAGTCGGGTTTTGTTAAGATATAGAGTAATAGAGTAATGGTATTTCTAATTATGTTGATTCAAGTACCATATTTCTACTCCGTCCTGCGGGGATTGATTATCTTATGTATGTAATTGGTATTAACTAGAACTACACTTTTACGCTAAGATTATCTACCTAGGTTGGGGAGCCTACTGTAGGTTGTGTTCAAGAATATCTGTAGGTCACAGCAACTGTAAGCCGGCGCATGGTTAATCCGGATACCGGTACAACTTCGGCTCATCTTCATTTCAAACCAGAGCCCATTAACAGCAAAACAGCGAATGTTGAATTGTTCTTCAGTCAAAAAAGAAATTAATGTGAGGCATCTCGACTGATTTGCTCTGCTTGAATCAATCGGTCTCACCTCTACTTGATCTAACCACTTCTAACATACGCAGAATCGCCCATCATGGCCCGCAACGTCTTGAATGCGGCCAAGTCGGCATCGAACGTCGTCTCCATCAATCATGTAAATGGACAATAACAGCCGCAACGTTGAACCGACTTTTAATGATCTTCGCAGAAATACTCCGTTCAGTCCACCGGGATATGGGAACGTCTGCGCCGTCTACTTGCCGTCGACCCCGACCGTTCAACCGGCGTGCCATTGAACTCGCAATTCCGTCTTCCCACCCCCGGTGCCCTTCCTCCGCTATCATACGATGACCCCGTCACACTCCCAGCCGGTGATATCGCTGACAACCCATACTGGAAGCGTGACGTCCGCAGAAATTACCCGAAACTCAGCACGGTGAACCAAGCGGATGCCGTTGGTCTTCTTACTGTCGGAAGTCAAGCCGCGCCCAATGATGAGGTTCTGCAGGTCGGCGAAGCAGGCGAGAAACAGCTAGTGTCTGTCAAGGAGGAGGGCGGGGAGAGGGGGCTGGCAGGACTCTTCCAGAAGGACAAAAATGGTACCAAGGGTGTTTTAGGTCCTAGTGGCCTGCCGCCGGTACCTTGTAACGTGAACTCTGCCTCTAAGTACCAGATTGACAATGATCATGGCTATCCTAATGTGTATGTGCATCCTTTCTGTTTTTACAACTGCGTATGTGCTGGTCTAACATAACATGAATAGGTACCCCTGCCGCACTTTTGTTTGAAACTCAGACCGTCCGTATTAGAGGCAATATATTTAATTTTGCTTCTTCCGTTAGCTATTTCGTTTTCCTTTTCTGTTAGCCAGTCTCTCATCTCCCCTCATACCGTGTTTACTAGGACGGTTGATGTCGGGTAGATCAAAAACGTCTTGTCCCAGATCCTAGACCTTGGTTTGGGCTGTCGAAATTTGCATACCATACCTCACTACAAGTCCCAGCACTGTTCTCTATATTGAAGAATGCTAAACTCAGGACACATACTTCTAAATAGCAACAAGACCGCTTGTCAGCTTTTTATTGGTGGTTATTATCTCTAATAGCCTGAATCCGTCTAGATCACTTTTATTACCTTATTCTTGAGTGTGTAGAAACTAGATATATGACCTTATAGGGCTATAGACACAAAGCTCAACCTAACCCAAGACGTAGTCATTTGATACACTATTATGACTATAGATTCGAAATGCTATTTAATCAAAGGGGTTTGTGCGTGTGCCCCACCAGGTGAGGAATACACTCAATCCAACAGTCTCGAATGCTCTTGCGACAGCGCCTACGGCAACGGTGTCGAGAGGTCGCTTCTCGGTGAAGATCTGACTTAGGAACTAGAGGTAAAGAGATATCGAGTTAGCTGGTAAGCCACGAGCAGCTTGTCAGTAATTAAAACATACACTGGGTGCCGAGCTAGCGAAGAAGATCAATGACCCAAGGTAAGCTGCTCCCTTGTAGCTCAGGGTACCCGTAGCATTGATCAAGGCCGCAACTCCATAAGTTTGTACAGCGCTTCCAACGAGAGAGCTACCCCAGGCTGCCGCAGCGCCAGCGGCCTCCTTGGATTTGAAGAAGTCCTCCTTTGAGTTTGCGGCTTGGGCACGATGATATGTGTCTCCGAAGACGGGGGCGAGGATGCCGAGAGAAGCAGTGTGGGTGAAGACAGTTCCCATGGCGATGGCCGAGGGCTTCACGGCGGGTAGGTCTGCCCATACTTATTAGCTTTGTCCGGCTAATCAGGTGTATCAAACTCACAGTGTAGAGTTGCCATTTTGTAGTGTCGTAAGTGGGTTGATTTCTGGTCACGTTGTTTCACAAGTCAGATGTAAGTATTTGTAGAGAATATACTTCATGAGGTTTTCTATCCTTTAAAAGTGTCTCAAGTGACATAATAAAGCAGGAGCCGGTTCACAGTACAATGCAAGCCACCGCTGTTGCATGGACGAATCTGTGACGTCGTCATGATTCAAATCCTGCTAGTGAAGGACAACTCTGGGACATGGTAGCGTATACTTGAACTCGAACCAATGATCTGGGCTGTTCTTGTGGGCTTTGGGGAGATCATGATGTGGACATTTGTGGAGGAGAACCGGCATGACGTCAAATTTCTTGACATACTGTGAAGAAGTAGACCGCCTTTGGCAGAATTGGCCACTCTGTCATCTTAGCGTCCTTCCTACCGATTTTCTTTACTTTACGGAGTAGCATCATCATCGTCGTTTGATCAATTACTACAGCGTGTTCAGTTAGCCGCAGATTAGTACCAGCTTTTATCAAATCTTTACCTCCTCACTGTCCCTACAATTTCCATCCTTTATTTACGGTTACAATCGAGCAATACCTAACTACGTGCAGGAGGGTAGAGTCCTACATCGTAGTTGCCTGCAGGTCGATTTACTAGTCTCGCAGGCCATTGATATAGTATTTTGTAGACAGATGATCACTACTGACTGCCTAGTCTGCATTGGGTTTTGTAGGAGAGTTCCGCTCGGCCCATACTCTAGAGAGACAGCCTAGGCCAATGAACGCCACCACAGCCACGCACACGCTTAATTTCGTCCCGCACGAAATCTTCCAATAAATTAATATTCTGTCATCGAAGTGTACGAAACTCTCAAATACGTTCTTTCTTCATGGAAGACCCAAGCCGTCCAAGTTCTACCAATTCAAATGATTCATTCGAGATAAGCGAGTCCTTGGTTCCTGCAAGGGAGATCAAGCAAGCAGGGCAGAGCGAGGTCTCTTTCAACGGCCTCCTACAACGACCTCTTCTCCTCAAGGAAGACCTAAAAGAGGGATGCGGTGGTCAATTATGGCCTGCGGGCATGGTCCTGGCCAACTACATGCTTCGCCAACACCGTTTCGATCTTATTGATAAGACAATGTCCGTGCTTTATTGTCCACTTCCCTTTAGACATACAGATGTAGAAATCATCCACTAGCCTCTATAAGCTTTAACAGCAAGTTTTTTTTTACTGACTATTGGGTTTCAGCGTTGAGCTTGGAGCCGGCGGGGGACTTGTTGGGTTAGCAGTCGCTTCTGGTTGTGACATTGGCCCGTCTCCCCTCTATATCACGGATCAAGAGCCGATGATGTATCTCATGAAAGCCAACATTGCGCTCAACAACCTCTCCTCTACAGTTAGTGCTGCGGTATTGGACTGGGGAACCCCCGTTTCGAGTACTATCCCTAAACATCCGGATATTATGCTCGCCGCAGACTGCGTCTACTTCGAACCCGCCTTTCCTCTCCTGATATCGACCCTATACGAACTTCTAGGTCCTGATTCCGTTTGTTACTTCTGCTTCAAACGACGCCGACGGGCCGATCTTCGGTTCTTGAAACTAGCGAAGAAAGCATTCCAAGTTACTAAAATCGACGATGACCCTGACAAAGAGACCTACAAACGAGAGAACATATTTCTGTACTCGATACGTTCCAAGAATGAATGGCTCCATTGCAGCAAAGAGTGACATCATATAGGAGCAAGTACTATGGTATTTGAAAAGATAATTCGAGACGACCTATGAGATACACCTTATCAATAATATCCATTGATCCTCGAAGGCGGCTGATTAACCCTTTGTGTTTGCTTAATATAGATGGCACATAATTTGAGAATCAACTATAATTTCATCGCATGGGCGCCGTTCTTGTCGTTTGCGCCCGTCAATTTGCTCCCGTTGATATCCGTCACATCACCTTCCTTTCCAATCAACTTGACACCGCCCTTGCGCAGATCTGACACAATCTGTTGCTTCTCTGCCGCTTTTCCAGAACGTTGCTCGGACGGCAGAGTAGAAGCTTGGCTTTGCCTCTTATGCCGCCTCCTCAACCTGGCCTTTTCTTCCCTGGTCATCTCCTCCTTCGTAACTGGCATTCCGTTCCTCATTACAACTTCTCCAGTAGCCCTTGTGCCCTCCGAAGGTGTATATAGCTCTTGTGGGGCAAGGGCGACCGAAGGACGTATGGCACCACTGGCAGTGGGCTGAGCGTCCTCCATTGTGATGGTTGCAACATCCGTGACCACATTGATGCTGGCCTGTGGCGCCTTGGGTTTGTAGTGCCAGTTGGAAAGCGTATCAAGTTGAGAGCTTATCTCTCTCCAGAGATCACCGATTTCGGTATGTTCCTTCAGGAGTTTCTGGTTCTTTGGATCAACATAATTCGAATCTGTAGCTCGAAGATGATCTGTTTCGTACAGATCAGCAAGGCTCTGCTGCGGTTTGCTATCATCAAGTTCAGCTCGGGATTTTGGAATGTTTTGCCGATCCGATAGCCCAGGGCGGCGACGTATGACTTCGTCAAACTCCTTGGCAATGATGCGTCGCTTGACCAAATCTTCGATACTCTCAGAGAGTTCTGTTGTTACCACAGGTACAGGCTTTCCAATCCTCTCAAAATCAAGGCTTTCCTCTATAAGTGAGTTGTTGGGTCTCTCTGTTGCTCTAGCTTCACCAGCAAGCATCCACTCTTTTTTTGCGACGTTGGCAGCTTCTAATCGCCGGATCTCATCTGCAATGCGCGCGCGCTGCTTCTCGTGTGTTGACCGGTTATTCCGAGGGTCAGTTGGTTTATGAGGCTCATCTTCACTGTCTTCAGCGGATTGCTCGTCATTGAAAAGGTCCCGCCTAACATCGGCCATTGCACGATCAATGTCGTTGCCAGAAATAACTTTACTCGGCTGCGTTTTTGGGAGTGGACGTGAAATTTTCTTTGATGCTTTTCGGGGTGGAGGTGCGAAAAAGTCGGCATACTTAATATCGCTTGTATTGGAGAAACCTGAAGCCCCGAGAGCAGCGGCATCGTCTTCGTCTAGTTCTGATTCGTCAAGAGCACCACCGTCGTCGAAAGTCGGTCCTTCTTCTTCTTCGTCATCACTACCGCTTATATCGTCGTCAAACTTGTCGGCTTCTCTCTGCGATTCCGATTTTGAGACTTCTGCAACAGCAGGGTTTGCGTCCCAGTCAACCTCATCCTCGTCACTTTCATCATCCAAATTGCCTCGAGTATCTTGATACTCAAGGAGCTCGGTTTGCTTGTTGAAGTCGTCGATGGAAAAGAAGCCATCATTCAAGCCAAATCGATCTTCAACATAAGTTGCATGCTCGCCGCCATTATCATCAGCAGAGCCGTCACTCGAGAATTCTCGCTCACTGTCGCTTAGGCTCAGTTCACTCTCTGACAGCATTTCAGCTTCAGTGTCAGGTTGTTGCCCCGCTTGTTCACCATCAATACTGGAATCATCCACGGAACCTTCTGAGTCGCTATGATATCCGCGAGTTTCCGGGCCATGTTCAATCACATATGATCCTTTAGAATGCGCGAAACCTTTTGGAAGTTCCCCCATAGGCCGCCCGATGTTTTCAACCCAGAAGGAATAGTCACGTTCGATTTCGTGGTCGGCCGAGTCGAAAATTCGCAAGGCTTGCTCCCAAACTTGATCCGTAGAAAATCCATCCACGTATAACTGATTCAATCGTAAAATAGAGATAACATCTTCATCATCCTCTGATCGCTTTCGTTTCCTTTGACTCCGCTGGCGAGTAGTCTGAGACTCGCTGATCGAGACAGCTAATGAATCCAAAACAGCCTTGGCAGTGCCCAAGATTCCAGTACGCAACTTTTTCGTCGGGTGAAGGAAGTCCCAAGGCGTTGCAAGCGCTGACTTGAGAGCCAGATTCGTAACAGCTTGGCCTCGGGGATGTGCATCCGATCCCATTTTGGGCAAAAGACAGCTCCTATAGTATGTGAGAAATAGAGATTGTAAAATCTAAGTCTCTAGTAACACAAAACTGAATCGTATTTTCCCCGAATCTCCTGCTTCGAGTCAATCTGAAATATCATGGACGTTATTTACCGCCTTCGAGAGAGAGAAAAAAATAATTGACGGGGCCACGTACCATACCGCTCTGGGTAAACTAACCTGAAACGGGTGATGGCCTATCCGATGGATAGTTACGTTTTATGTATTGCAGTATGATTCTCAAAGTTCTAGGCACTGCTAGGTGCGAGATTCTGCTTGACTCTTGAGGCTTGAGCATGATACATCACACTGGTTTTATTATTGGTTCGTATCGGCTAGTTAATCAACCTAGAAGTCATCTCGAAGACGAAACGATAGTACATACACTTGCTGCCATTTCATTTCTACCGTAGATATCAGCAAAGCCCTCCAGCTCCAATCAAGCTGCTACTCAATCGTAAAATCCTCAGTAAAGTAATCCCTCAGTAAAGTAATCCGCCGACTAAAAAATGTTAAGAAAGATGGGCGCTTCTGGAAGTCTTTGTTCAGACAATTGATACATGAAATAACTGTGTATAAAAAAAAATCTAATGTCACACTGTACCTGACCTTCTGGAGCAGGTATTCCGATGCCTAGAAAAAACTAACGTCGGTACCACATGCGGGTTATCCTTGTGTGCCTCATCTTCTTTTGGAGTTGGAATATCCCGTACATCAGCGCCTCGGAGGTTGGTGGGCCTTGAATGGTATGTCAGTAAACACAGAAAGTCGGAATGAAGCAGGGTCAACATACATCCGGGGACATAGACATCCACAGGGACAATCCGATCGCAGCCACGAACAACCGAGTAGCTGTAGTGGTAATAACCGCCGCCATTCGCACAACTCCCCATACTGATAACCCAACGAGGGTCGGGCATCTGATCGTAAACCTGTCTTAAAGCCGGCGCCATTTTATTCGTCAAGGTGCCCGCAACAATCATGACATCGGACTGTCGTGGCGACGCTCTAAAAATGATTCCTAGGCGATCTTGGTCATATCTAGGTGTAGACAAGTGCATCATCTCGACAGCACAACAAGCAAGTCCAAAGGTCATAGGCCAAAGCGAACTCTGGCGTGCCCAGTTCGCAACTTGGTCAAGTGTGGTTCTTTTATCATTGCGTTAGTAACAGGGCTTCCGCAGGAAAACGGTGTATACCGGGGTTACCAACAGGACATATTGCATCGCGCCCTCTTTCTTTTCCTGACTCGGCAAGGGCACCTCCCTCCGGACCTTGCCAGACACGGTAAGGGATTGACCGGCATGGTCTTGCCGTTCAATTGCGGTCGCAGCTTTGTTTGATGAATTCGACAGCAATGCTACTTGCTGGGTTCGAGGGATGTATAAGGCTCGATCCGGACGCACTATCGAATGTGAGCGGAGTTGGATATGATGACGATGTGAGTTCGTACCATGTAGAGTGCGTGGGAAAGCACGTCCGGGTAGTGACAGCATGTTGTCGGTACTTGACGATTGAACTGTCAGATGAATAGGTAAGTTAATAGGTGCCGGTAGGCGAGATCATGAGTAGAACTTAATCTCCCCTTGGATTGACTGGGCAAGCAAATCAAGGATAAGTGGTTGGTTCGGTAGGAAATCCTCTGCGCTAATGGTCCTAATGGGCCGCCGAATCAGGTAGTTGTCCCGGACCGCCAAGAACCAAACTAACAGCAGCTTGTCCTGTCTGTCGGCAATTACAAAAATTCGAGCTTTCATTGGGTTATTCATGCACATGTGCAACAATACCTACTTATGTACCTATGTAGGTATGAAGTTCATCCCTGAACGCATGTTTTGCAATGAAGGCAACCCTGAGTAATGTTATAGAACAGGTATCAGTCTAACCTTGGTACCGTACATAGTCCAGAAACGAAGAAAACTTCTACAGGTAACAGCCTAGACCTAAGAAGGGTAAATAATGATACGTATATAAATACAAATCACAAGTGGTCAGGAAACTAATTACCTGTGCCAATACCTACCTACTACCAATGGTCCGTAATACTAGTAGCAGGGGCCTCTCTTAGCTAGCAGCCCTGCTTCGCTTCGCTCGCGCGTACCTCGAGAAACGAACAGGCCCCTAGGAATTGAGCGGAAGGTGATCAAATTTCATTAGCTGCGAACAATATCGGGAAATATTTTGACAATATGCAGGCCAGGGAGTGTACCTATCGACTGACTACTCCAGAGTGGAATATCAAGTCGATTAAATACCCGATTTTCGACTGGAAATGTTTGGGGCTGAAAACATCGCTCGTCTGTTTCTCTTTCTTTCGAGGTTTCGTTAAACTTTCATGTGCTTCGAAGATCATTATCCCAATACTCTAAGTACTGTATATACTATACACACATAGGCGATATTGATCAGTATCAGTACAGTACAGATTACTCCGCAGTACGAAGGATGGATTATCCTATACCCGGGCCATCCCCCGCAATAACCTGTCACATGACCGTCATTAGAGAGAGTGTGTCTTAACAATAACAATAACTTGACAATGACAACCAACTTGATTCAACGTCCGATAATGCTCGTTTGACCTTCATCAGAGGCGCTGACTCATGATGCCTACCACATATACATCTCATGGCTCTACTTGTGGACACCTCAGGACCTATTATTGTTATTGCCTATGACTTTCGCTGCGATGTTCACAAACCCTAGGGCCTCGAAGAGTGAGATACCTGCACCAGAACATCTTATTTGAATTACTAAATTATCCTCAGGTTGGCGTGTAACAGCGGCTCAAAGTTGCATGCCGTACTGTGGAGTTTTGATAAGGAGAACCCATAGACGATATACTTCCAATCCTAAAATAATGAGGCCATTACGCACAGCCCTCTTTTTCCCTGGTCAGTCAACGTTATCCGGTACCTTTTATACTGTGTATCGAGACTAAAAGGATCTAGGCCATGGGGTACAGCGAGTTGGGATGACCCGCCCTTGGGTTGAAAAGTTTCCCCATATCGCGGGCAATTTTCTGGACGAAATGGACTCCATCCTGGGATTTCGGCTATCACAAATTATTTCCAAAGGCCCAAATTCAGAGCTAAACAAGACCGAAAACTCACAACCCGCCATAATGGCGACATCGATTTTGATACTTCGGATACTGGAGTCAGAGTTCGGCTTTAAAACAAAGGCTCGTGTGGATGTGACCCTTGGACATAGCTTGGGGGAGTTTTCCGCACTGGTTGCGGGAGGGTACCTTAATTTTGCTGATGCTTTAAGATTAGTTCGACGTCGAGCTGAAATAATGTCTTACTGTACGCAACGGGCCGTCCTTGAAACTGGTGAGGATTATGGCATGATTGCACTGATATGCGAACCTGAGCACTTGAATGGATTGCTTAATACTATTCATCAATTCTTGAGCCCTTCGCCCTCGGGCTACACCGACGATTTTTCAGATTGCGGAAAGCCCCCTATTCAACAGGTGGTCATTGCAAACATTAACGCCAAGAACCAGATAGTACTTAGCGGAAGCACCGAGAGGATAAGAGCTCTACTTATCCAGCTTCGTCAGTTCAGCGGCCATGATCCACGGGCAGTGAGATTGAAAAGTGAAAGCCCTTTCCATAGCCCTATAATGGCCCCAGCGGCAGAGTACATGCGAAGTGCTCTCCAAAGCATCCCGGTTACGTTCCCTGCTGATATATCATGTGTTTCAAACATATCGGGCCTTCCATTCACTTCAGAGGACAAACTCAAGGAGCTGCTGTCACAGCAGTGCATTGGCACTGTGAATTGGTGGGATAGCATCCGGTATTTGGATCAAGAACGAGGAGTAAAGCGATGGATCGGAATCGGACCAGGAAAAATTGGCAGGAACTTGGTTGGGAAGGAGGTTGGTAAGGTAGTAGCTAAAGGAGGGGGTGTTTGGGCAATCTGTAATTTTCACGATGTCGAGGAGACGCTCATTGCCCTGGAAAACACCGAGATTGATGCATCATACAACTAGATAATGACACCGATACACTATCTATGCCCCAAGAAGGCTGCGTATACCTAATGCAAGTTGGATATAATTAGACGCATACGGACTTGATCTTGAAGCAGAATCTTGTATTGTGGCTTTTAGTAAGATTGAAAACCAGAGATTGGTTATGACACTTCAGTTCAGTTCCGGATGTTGTATCTCGGGGTACCAACTCCCAATCATCACCATTCTTCAGGAACAGCAAGTCCCGATGGGACTGGTCAGCAACATGGGTCACGCTGTTTTCGAGGGAGGCATTTGGGCCACGAGTTGCCTCAAAAAGTGTCAAACCAAGAATTCCTATTGTGCCGTCGCCAGACTTTCGTCAAACACGAGAGGTGTTTTTGGTATTGACAGAAAGAAATTGATTGAATAAGGCAAACCCCGTATACTAGTTGCTTGCGCCATCCGAACAACTGCCAGCTAGTATAGACCGAGCTAGGAACGGCATGAGAGTAGAGCGGAAGATTGCGTTATATATTAGTGATTCCAGGCGCCCATGAATTTCCCACTCGATTTATTTCAGCGATGAACTTCCGGTCCGTAATATGCGGGGATTTGGCCGACTGGATAGCCCCATCGGTTAGGGTAATTTCATCATCTGGGAAATAAAAAGGATTCTGCAAAAGTTGTATATAAGCAGTCTGTAGGGCCCGAAAAGCCTGGAGTGTGACGATATTAGCATATCAAAACTCCATATTCTAAGCAGAACGACTTCAAAGCGCGAAATGGCTAGTAGGTTATAAAAGTGGTCTGGTGACTCCGAGTAACATACTGGTTTCAAATCTGATTCTCTGAAGCTAGGCCGTGCGCCCCCCCGAGGATTGATATCAACAGTAGAAGACAGCTCCCCGATCATATCTGTTATGATGATGAACTTCACCCCGGTGGTGGTCATCCAGCCAAAGGACGCTAGTCGTTCATCAACCGCGTGCAGCAGACCGAGATCCTGGTCGATTGAAGTTTGCTTCTGACGTATCTCAAAGATGTCTAGGGACGAGTTCAACAAGAACGAGAATTCAATTGCTGAATTGATATAAGGTGGGAAAAGTGACGTGTGTAACGGGTTATCCTTTAATCTCATTAGTTTCCAACGATGCCTAGTGATCATGAAATTCATCCTACAGCTTTCCCAATTACGCCGATACAAGCGATTTTCGGTCCTGACATTGTAAAATCTCACCGCGTGGTGACCGGGCCTTGTGACTGTATGGTCATAAAGAGGGAACCTGCGATGCTATTGTGCAGCGAGTTAGGCGGGTTGACCACAGTCGGTAGAAACAGAGACCATGTACAATTGGTGGAGGTTTGAGGTGTCACTTGCAGTCCCAGCAGTCCAATGTCCCGAGTACCCCTTTCCAGAAGCGTACCTCTAGGGATTTGCGGTGGACACTTTTGACCAAGATTGTAGTTAGGTGATCAGGCAGTGACTAACGATACTACAAGATAGATAGATAGTTAACTAGTTAACTATCATGCCTATGCTTGGTATACGAGTAATACAGCTATGGAATTGGTTGGACTTTCCATGTTGAATGTTGTGGTTATGGAGCTCCCCACACAACTTTTTGCCGCCCTGAAGGTCGGCTGGGATATATGATGCACTCCGCCACTATCTACAGACTACTCTTCAACTACTCCGTACCTAGGTAGTGTCAACTGCCCAACATCCTCCGTGCACATTGCTCAATGAGTCAATATGTGCATATTATACATGTGTATCATGAATACTTATCAGTACACCGCCTTTCAAGCCCAAGGAATTTGGCAGATTTGAGTCAGTAAAGTTCTTGCCTGAGGCCATAATTTAAAGTCATGTGATGGCTACTTTTAGGCAACCAATCAGATTGCGAGTTGAGCTATCGGCTGCCAACTTCAGCGTATTTGGTGGTCACGTGCTTTGAATCACGTGCCAAGATGCTCCCGCTCCGCTCGCGCCTCATAACCCTTCTGATAGACACTGATCTATGCTAGTTAGTCTGGCAGTTGCAGTTTAGAGGTAATCTATACCTGTTTTCAAATACGACAAGGAGAATAACTTGACAACATGCAGGCCAGAGAGTGTATTCCGTGAACTCGGCACTAACTAACTACGGGGTAACTAGAAGATAACATGGCACCGCTATCTTCTGCTGGCAGTAAAAGCGTTGTGAGCGGTCAGGTCAGGCTTTCAACTCTTGGTTGACCATACTTAGGCTGACCGCTCTTGAATCAATAACATCTAGAATTTGGGCGAAGATAACAACAAGGTTGACCGAGCAGCATTTGTGCTCAATGCACGAGGTATTTCTGAAAATAGTTTGAACGCTTGTTACTTGTCTGATTTGCACCGACAATGTTTGCGCCGAAAACTGCAGGATCCACAGCATCCCTACGGAATCCGCGAAGGCGCCAGCGGACAAGTTCTGGCGAGTCTATCAAGCCACCAAGTGCTAAAAGGCAACGATCAATTCTGCGTCAAGACAATGAATCCAAGACCGAACACCTAACAGAACTCGAATTTGATTACAGATCGTTGGAACATCCAACCTCGACAGGCTTAATTAATCCCGAGACAACATCTACCCTCGACGATGAGATTCAAAAGAACATCCCAATAAGGACCGCAAAATCAACTTCAAAGCGAAATGGTGAACTTGTTGACCCGGTTGTATTGGTTTGTCGCACTCAAGATCTTTCTTCTTTTACTCCTTTTGCTGACACAACCGGCGTTTCAGTCCAAAACAGGTTTCTACACCGTCTCTAATCTGCCGTCTCTCCCAGACCAGATCCGCAATCTTCAGCCTGGTACGTCGAGATCAAGAATCAACAGCCGGCCATTAACATACTGGAATAGGACCATGCAGGTGCTTTTTCGCATCAGGCCATGGATATGCGCTTGTCATCACGCGGTTCGAGGCCATCATCTGGCAGTACTCAGCTATGGCTCCATCGCTATCACCTACGGATGTGTTTCGACTTCCTATCCCCGAGTCTTGCAGGGAGAGCAGCGACATAGCGCCTCTCGGAGTGATCCTGTCGACCGCCACCAGCGCTACCCCAGGGCTAATGGTTTTGATGCCTCACAATGGCAATATCGTATACTGGGAAACTGTGTCCTGTGCCGCCTCGCTAGGTCTCCCACGACAAAAGCAAACGGGATTACACAAAACCATTCCTGGGATGCTCTCGGGAGAATACGCCACCGATATAGTGAACGCAGGGCCTTCAGGTGTTGTGATAACTTTCTCGTCCGGACGAGTTGCCCATGTCATCTTTAGAGACCCACAGGGAAAGCCGGCTGTGACGGTAAACTTTCTGAGGAATTCATCTAACAATGGCTCAATCAGTTTTTTTGGAGGTATCAAGAATGCTCTTGGCGGTGGATTCTGGAGGAAGAGGGTTGCAGCTGTTCGCGCAGGTGAATCCTATCAGCGGGGCCAACGGGATATCATAATTGCTACAACAACCGGCTTAGTGGAGATTTGGGATACGCACTGGAACCATGGAAGTATGCTTAAAAGGCAATTTGACATCAAGGAAGACTTATACAGGTCTTTGGCGGTGCATAATCTCGATGGAGCAAACGATTGTGAGCTCAAAGTCTGGGATTTGTCATTTTCCACACACAAGAGAGACGCCAACGATTCACATGGAGACAAGAGTCAATCATGGCATGTTTCGGTTATTGTTGGCGTGCTCTCTGGATCAAGTACCCTAGCAATGTTTATTGTTCGGTTTCTGCTTTCAGAGAGCATTCAAGTCGTGTCCACTCATCCTATAAGCTTACACAACATATCCGCCAGCTTAGAGGATCCTCAGCCTCGTCTATTCATTCCAGAGCCTTGCGATACAGCATTTGTCGTGCTAGGTCAATCGGTGATATTGTTGTCGTTATCAGAGGTCGAAGCAACGCCAACCTCACAGCTTTTGGTTGACGATGGTCAACCTCGCACATTCCAAGATTCTATTAACTTTCGCTCTGGGGAAAGCTATGAATTCCTCGGTACGGGGCTCGAGGATCAAAGTGATGGTTCATTACCTTCCTGTTTGCTCATGATCAGAGACTTTGGTGTTATTCGCATTTCGGCTCTACCTCGTCATGGGGATGCAAGCAGCATGGAAAATGTTCAAGTCACTGCTCAGAGTAAACTAGAACAGGCCGTTTTCTATGGTACCATGTCGGGAAACCCACTGGATTTATCGAATAAAGGCGACCTTGACTTCCCTGTCCAAGAGATCGAGGCGGCCACTATGGAAATCTGCCAAGGACTACTCAAATCTACGTCCAAATTTATCCCGACATCGGCCATATCCGTTGACCAGAATCTAAAACTAAGGGCAAAAGCCTTGGATGATCTTTCACGTCTCTTGATGGAACAGAACAAGGTTATCAATCAACGAATCTCGTGGGAATTGTTATGGGCTGCAGAGAAATTCGCAGCTCAAAGAGCAATCTGGAAACTAGAGGAGAGCGCCAGGAAAAGAGGCAGCGGACCAACATTCCTTGCCCACGTATTAGGTCTAATGAGTGAAAAGTTCAGAACGAAACTGAATGATTCGAGCGACCCAGTGCGCCCGTGGTTCCTATATGATACCCATCGGATGGAACATATTGTTCCGTGGATTTTCCATGCGATAAAACCTAAGAAAGGCAATACCTTCAGGCAAATGCGGCGAATGTCAGAGCTCATCCTGGAAGCCAGTGAGCTGTCTTTAGCGGTACTCGAGACAGCCTTTAAGCATCGGGATGAGAATGCTAGCAAATTTGGGATCGGGGATGGATATTTGGAAGAGGGGGTCCTGATAACTGATTATGGAGGCCTTCCCGAGTTCTGGACCTCGCGAAGCATCAGCTATTCTGAAACAGGACACTTGCTAGATCTCGAGCTTGATAGCTGCAGGGCTTGGATACATCAGACGTCAAGCAACACTGAGGTATCAGATCAGCAGACCATTGAGAAGATCGCGGGAAACAGTGCCCGGCACCTCTGCGTCTTGGGCAAAATGCAATCCGAACGAGATCGGTGGCTGTCAGCTCAGGAGGACCAGAAATTAATTGACGAAGCCATTGCCACTAATCAGTCGCACACCAAGCAGCGGAGGTGGCAGCTCTTTAAATTAGCGGGTATTGGACAGTTGGGAGATGCCATAAGCCTTGCCGAGAAATCCCAAGATATGAAGGCGCTGGTGGAGCTAATTATCGAACTTCAAGACCAAAGCAAAGGCGTTATTTTTGCACAAGATGGTCCAAAAGACATCTCGGGCGGCGTGAAGAGCGCTTCCGTGGAGCTCGAGAGAAAGATCACACACTATTTTGAGAAATTTGGAGAGGCCTGGGCTGACGCCTTCTTCTCCCGTCAAATCAAAATGGGGCAGTCAGGGATCCTATTCTCGATGAAAAAGTTCCAACCTTTTATCACTCGTTTCCTGCATAAAGAGTCTGCTTGCTCTAGACTCAGTTGGGTTAATGATGTGATTGGCGAGGCTGACTATGATTCTGCTGCTCTGACATTAGAAAACCTCGCTCTTGAACATGAACCGGACATTTGGAGCCACCGAGTCGAGCTTTCACTTGCAAGGCTTGCGAATCTAGCAAACTGCGAGAAAAAGGGTTCTTCGGGTTCTAATTCCCAAAGCACTAATATTAAGCGTCTTGAGGATCTCGCAGAAATGGGCGCTGTTCAGGAAGTCATATATGCATACATCTCACCGGTCTTACAAGACGCCATCGACCAAAAAGCCGAAATTGACCTCGCGATCGATCATTTTGCGGCTTCGATCGTGCAGGATCGACCATCATTGCATGGGTTGCTCGGCGAAGCACTTGCTAGTGTGGTATCTCGAAAAGTCTTGAGCCGTGACCAATTAGTTGATCTACTAAGCCTTATAGACCCTGGTCAGGACTCGGACGTTGGACAAGATGAGTTTTGTGGGAAGGAATGTTATTTAGCTTTGCGAGTTATTCGACTTGGTCTCTACGCAAAAAGTGATTCAGAGTACAGTCTTGCTCTTCAGAAACTCGTTTGGCGGAGATGCGTAATCAGAGACAACTGGGATGCTACGGGCAGGGCGGCCGAGCAGATGAGCAGCGATTCCGAAACACTCTTTTTTACTACATCACTGTTCCGCACACTTGTTTTATGCCTCAAAGACGGTAAACCCTCTCCATTTGCAAATAAAGATGGCTTTGATCACTGGATTACTGACATCACCATAGGGCAAACCGAGGAAACAAAGCTTTACATTCCTACTTGCCCCGAAGATGTGATAATGACTGACTCTGATTCTGTCCTCCTGTCATCACGTTTTCGCCCAGAGCAGCGAGCTCGAATTTCTCATGACCTTGGCAGGGAGAACGCGTTACTGTCCCAGTATATCGAAAAAGGGGAACTTGATTTCCGGTTCAAGAATCTTCTTTCATCCGCTGTGAAAGTAACATCACATTCAGTCAACATCGCCCCTCACGAACCCGCCAACGGCCCAGAAGACGAAGAACACCCATGTGGGCAGATAGATAATTCACTCCGGAAAGAGCAGCTTAGTTTGCTCTAGCGTGGAGCTAATTTGGTTGAGGCTACCTTACACTGGGCACTATCTCCCTGTAACCAAAATGTTACTGTATCACCATTACTATATCCACAATCTGTTGTTAAAACCTGTCCTTTTGAAAAATATCAAATAGTCAAAGACATTTGTATCATGAAAAAAAATAGTAGGCATCGCACAGTAACCCTAATTACTCCTTACATAACCTTCATTAAACATGGCTGTCCGTAGCATCGCCTACCTCGCCTGTTCCGTGAATCTTGTACACTATCATGAGGACCTTGCAAGTTTAAATGGCTTATGGCAAGGTTGATGTGCAACCCCATCACTTAATTTCGGTACCTCGATCAGTGACTTTTCCAACCTCCCCGCTGATGATAGAGCCACTCTCAGTGTTGATATTATCGGCTTTCGCTGCAGGAGTCCCGTCGGTGATTGTTTCAGTCGGGGGTCCATGTAAGCCCTCTTCGAAAACTGGCTCGGGGTCAACAGTCTCGAACTTGCTTTTGAAACTTGGAATTCCTTGTATACTGCTATTTGAGTGACGTCGCGTGTTGGTAAAGTTATAATCATAGTCTTGAACTTCCTCTCCTGATCGGCCCCTGTAGATGGAGGTCAGCAAATATTGTTCACCTAGAGATATATAGTAAACTAGGCTCTAAAATGTAGCATGGGAAGCGGCCGCGGGACAGTAACACAAACAACACAAAACCCACCAGTTTGCTTTGCCTCCTCCGTTTTTTTTGGTCTTCAGCGGATCAGCATCGACAGGACCGGATTTCGCGAAGTAACGGGGAACATGTTCATTGGGAGCAGCCACTCCGTTCTGCGCCGCGGAATGATCACGGTCATTGAGTTTATGAGAACGTGTCACTAGAGTTCAGTTAGTAGTAGATTCGATACAATAAAGCAGTCCGAATGTATTGCCAAAGGAATCAGCAAGCAAGCGACGTAAATATAATCATGAGCAAGAGCTTACTATTTATACTGAATGAATCAGTTTGTGCTGAGTTGGTAGTTGCTTCAAGGTATACTTTTGATTACCCTGGTGCGCTTGTTAGAAGAAAAGGCAACATAAACTGCTCGGGGGCGTGAGCGATGGGAGAAACATGACTGGGTAGTTATAGATGAAGTAAGATGAAGCAAAGCAGGTGGTCATATGATCTGATCAAAATTCAATCAATAGTTATGCAACATATGTTTGACTTAGCCTGTGGCATGATACCACAAGATGTCAAGCCACTTTGTCCTTTCATATTGTATACAAATACCTGGTGAAGGACACAGTAGAGTGCGAACAGGATTGATTCATACCTAGAGGATTATGTCAAAGCAACAGTTGAAATTATGATGCAGTTGGGTACATCAGATTGGTCTGACAACCAACCATCTACCTTTTTAAAATGTGGGCAGTAGTTATTTGATTATAACCGCCTTAGTAAAGGGTTCATGACCTCATGGCCAGAATGTGACGAGTGTACTCTTCCGGAGTAGTAATATGCGGGGTAAAAGGCATGGGGGCTGTTGACATTATTATTAGCCTCACGAGTCACAGGGTACCGTAATATTAGTATGGAGTAGTAGACTACTAGTAGTCCTCAGTCTGTACGGAGTACTCCGTAGTAGTATCAATAAAGGAGTCCTCCATGAAATAATCTAGGAGTGGCAGAAAGTCGACTACTGACGTACTAGTTACACTGTGCCATCCCATTTTTTAAGTACACATTACAGTATTATTCCATACACTGTACGGAGTACTAATAGATATACCTATAGAGACATGGGAATCAGATATGTTGGAGTAGGATATTGAAATGCACGTGCTTTATTATCTAACTGTTATTGGCATAGTCTATACCACTCAATTAGTGGATCAAGATATTGAAATGAAACCTCCTCGGCTTATATAGGCGGTAGCTTTAAACTATCTTATATCACTTCTAAGTTCTGTCCTCTAACAAACCCTCCTTGTTCTCTAATAATCTCTCATCCGCTATGTCAGGACCAGCAAATAATGATGGCAAGGTACTTGGCCTTGACCTTGCAGATGTGAGTATCATAGCCAATGACCACTACTGAACATAAGGGTAGGCTACTAACCTTTTATCCAGATACTCAAGGATATTTCAAGGTAATCACATATACACAAGCTCCATCTCTCTTTGAGCATATTATTAACCCCATGTCGTAGGGGGGAGCAAGCTGCATCTACACTCGAACAGCACCTAGGAGACTTGGAAAGCAAAATTGACAATCTCTTGAATGACTCTAAAAAACAAGGCACCAGCCCGGTCTTAGAATATATTGACAGAAATCAGGCGGAGGCTGGCGGGCAAGATACGGGTTCCTCGAAAAATTCTTCCAGATGAAACTGGCCATCCGCTCCCTTTTCCGCAACTCCCTTCTCCGTTATTATTCCATCGACTAGTGCCGATGGGGTAACGTCAAAAGCAGGGTTCCATACATTGATTCCCTCAGCTGCTATCCGAACTGTGCGCAATTTCATGTCACCAGTGACGTCGTCATCTTGCGAACCTTTGATATTAGTCACTTCCAAAGACGACCGCTCTTCGATGGTGATTTTGTCACCAGATGTAGTAACCATGTCAATCGTTGTGAGTGGGGCAGCAACCAGAAACTTTACTCCGTGGTATCTGGCCAGCACTGCAAGACCGTATGTACCTATTTTGTTGGCGGTGTCTCCGTTCGCCGCCACTCTGTCCGCTCCAACAACGATCGCATTCACCCGGGGCCCTGCCCTGGAAAGTAAGGCTGCCGCCATTGAGTCTGTGATTAATGTTGCAGGGATGTTATCATGAACGAGCTCAAACGCTGTTAAACGTGAACCTTGATTGTATGGCCTTGTTTCAGTGCAGTAGGCATGTCGGAGGTCGTCACTCGATCTGAGAGAGCGTATGACCCCAAGGGCGGTACCGTAGCCGGAAGTAGCTAGAGAGCTAAGTCACTGTCAGTATTAACCAATACCTCTATGTCACTCGGGGGCAGAGCCTACCCAGTATTGCAGTGTGTCAGAACAGTAGCTTTTGAATCCTGTGGTGTCAGGGCGTTTGCTAGTATCCATCTAGCACCATTTTCTCCGATCCGCATGTTATCTTCAACATCTTTCGCCAACATGGCCTCGGCGGCCTTGATAAACGCATTTGCCACTCCCTCGCCTGTTGTTTCAGTATTCTGGCATGTGCTGGATATTGTGGCCTTGAGCTTGCGGGCTGCGTCACTGAGATTCACTGCTGTTGGCCGACTGGTCACGAGATAATTGAGGCGTTCTAGAATAAAAGCACTGACATCTTCCGCATTTGATGGCAAGTTCTTTTGTCTGGCAAGCGTATTAAGCTCAACGGCGAGCGAAAGGGCCGCCACGATGGCGATCGCAGGCGCTCCCCGTACTTGCATTTTTTTTATGGCCATCCAGCCTTCTTCGCATGTTTTCACCTTGAAGTACTGCTCCTCAAACGGGAGTCGCAGTTGATCGATGATAGACAGATTGCCATCCTTATATCTTATTGCTTCCAGGACCATGTTGTCGCCAAATGAAGTCGCCTTCGATAAAATGGATTATATGGTTATGCAAGTCAAATGAAGAGCGTGGTAAGAGGGTGCTATATTCTGTTGGTGTGATGCATCCAAAGATCCTCATCTTGGCGAGGAATAACGTTAGTCCGAGCTTCACGTGACGCGGGATGAGGTGAACTCTTCTAGTCCTAATTAATCATTAGCTTCTAAACTGCCCATCTCTCCACCTCTTTGCAGCCCACACCGCGTGGAAATCAATATATTCATGTTTATATAGTTACTCATATATTTTAGAACACATGCCTTTACAAGTGACATTAACTCTTATACCTATTATATGCAAGGACACGCGAGCCAAGGATTCAAGCCTGAGGCACCGTGGGTGCTGACTTAGTATATAAATACAAGCAAGCTTGCCTTCGCTTCGCTCAGGTGGGTGAGGGTTAATCGCTTCGCTGGGGTAGGTAAAAAAGCGATAGAGGTTGAAAATCTGCGGGTATGTCACCTTCATCTCTGTGATGGTACAGTTAGTCATCAAGCCGTACTTAGTTATTCTCACGGCCGTGAGCTACTTCAATAATTTAATTATCATTCATCTTCAAGACTTCAGATCAACCCGTGAGTTGATAATTGGTAGCATGTCTACTTCATGACTAGGACCTCTTATCCTTTAGTTATTAGTAATAAAATAGCTAGGATCTCCGCTGTTATTTCCTCTATTATCTAGGTACTCTAATAATTATTATAATACCTTTATTTCTGCTCGGGACTACTAGTAGTCTCTATTGCCTCTAAAAAGTAACTACCTTTATAATCCTATAATTCCTTTCTTTGCTATCTAGGTCTACTAATAGCTTTTATTACTTCTAAATAAGTAATACCTTTACTGTCACGGGTTTACTACGTTAGCAGCGAACAATGCCTCAGGCATCAGTGGCAATGGGACAGGTACTAATGATCGACGAAACTATCACGGATCCCTACCTTTATATCAGATTCCTGCCTTCATGTTGTACAATGATTTTATTAGTTAGTAATAATAATGTATAATACTTCTGATACTTATTCTCTTATTACTAGTGAATCCCCAGGGTAATTAGAGAAGGGGCAAGATTTAGTCTATATTCTTATATAACTATACTATTTTACTACCTTAATATTCTAGTTTCTCTACCTAACTGTCACGGGTTTACTACGTTAGCAGCGAACAATGCCTCAGGCATCAGTGGCAATGGGACAGGTACTAATGATCGACGAAACTATCACGGATCCCTACCTTTATATCAGATTCCTGCCTTCATGTTGTACAATGATTTTATTAGTTAGTAATAATAATGTATAATACTTCTGATACTTATTCTCTTATTACTAGTGAAT